>JAOXNN020136940.1:0-28541 GCA_028571205.2 Hydropsyche betteni | reverse complement strand
TGGTGTGGCTGCTCTCTCGCACTAAACCCATGTGAACAATTGATAACTCTATCAAAATGTTTTGTGAATTGAAATCATCATAAATAGCATAAATACGAGCGAAACGCAGTTATCAGTTATCAAATCTAAAGTTAAGATTTTTTGGTAATGGTATGTACAACCCACTTCCCAATAATGAAGGAGGTGGGCTCGCAGGGTTTGACGCTTGGGCTGCCTGCATTTGTGGGTTTGGATAGGCCATCATCTGGTGGGGAGGTTCACTGAACTTCCCTGAATCCCAGAGATTTTCGATATTCAAGGAATTCGAGATGAACCCAGTCGACCTCTCCATCTCTGAATTATTGAGGTTGTTACGAATAAATGGGCTGAAGTTGAAAAACACCAACTGGCCTGATCCTTCCAAGTTTCCGCTTCGAACGAGAATTTCAGCTGACCTTTCTCCGAAGTAAGGAATAGAGGGGGCATTCGTAAAGAGCAAGGGCTTGTTGGCTATGTCTCTTTCAACGATTTCCTTGGGAATTTCCTCTGTATGTTCGATTTTGACCTCAGTTGGTTTAATATCACAAATTCTAAAAGAAGAGTTTTTTAGTGGAAGTTTAGGCTTTTCCTCCGAGGCTTGTGTAGGAGTCTTTTCTGTTTTGACCTCTGGCTCCATAGGAACTTGATTATCAAAACTCTCTTCTAGGTCCATAAAAAGCCGACGTTTTTTCTTCGGTTTCTTAACTTTTAGATTTTTAGAAAGGCTGCCGATCTGTTTAATCAGGGCCTCTATCTTCTATCCCTCGAAGCTCTCTGGATCGATAACATATTGTATAAGTTCGTTTTTTATAGCTGAGTTGTTCAATGTTTACCTTGACACTTTTATAAGTCTTCTTCCAAAGCAGGTATTTTTTTCTCAAACTGCTGCTCAGCCAGCAGTATGATTTTGGAAAGAACGCTATTTTTTAATGGGCGCACTTCACTTCTTTTTTTGTGGTCTGTAATAAATTTGTTGACTGCCCTAAATGATTTTCTAAGAGTTGAATAAAAGTGATTTTTTATGGCGTTATCTGACCTGCATTACGAAGCTAACTACCTCCCAGGGATCACCTTAGCTATTTTTGCCCATTTGTTTCCAAATTAATTGTGATATTTAAAGAGCTAAAGTTCCTCCTCTTTTGTCCAGTCATCAACATTGATGTTGGGATCCAGTTTGTTGTGCCAGCTAAATGAGTAAATTTAAACTTACCGTTAACGACACTGCTTACCCGTTCTTCCAGGGATATTGTACTCTACTTCCATCATCCGGGCTATCGAGCTCCATTTTTTGATTTTTTTCACCTCCATTATCATCCGAAGTATGTTGTCCTCCTGCATTAAACCATCGTTACCTGTTCAGTCCAAGTCTTCCTTTCCATTCCGTTCAAATGAGTTCGATATTATTATATTAATCGAGTGTATTGATCACCCAATTTAAACGCACAAACTCTATACCGTATCTCGCATGCGACTAAAAAACAACACCCAAGTAATTATAGTACTGACCTTGCCCTCAAATTAGCGCTGACGCCATAGAACATGTAATCATGAATTTAAAGATAAACCGTCAGAATTAAGTGTGGAATTTAAAGAATCTTCATTTTTGGAGTTTCGTCCATGTAAAAAATCTATGCTTTAATCTGAGCTCATCAGAGGTCTTCCGACTTAGGTTTGCCCCTTTAGGACTATCGTAGACAACATAGGAAATCGATTTGACGAACTTTGAATTTGGAACCTAATAAATGTAAAAAGTCTAATCCTGAAGCAGCTGAGATTGCTGAGCTTTGGCTTCAATTACCTCGTATTCAAGTTCCAAGCTAGTCGATTATAAAGGCCAGCGAAGATATTCAACTTGTGTAACGGCTGTTTTGCATCACCCATATCCTACGTAGTTCTGACACCTGGTTGTTCCTCCTATGAGGACATATGGTCTTGTCTTCGATGACTAGCTCTTGTAGAAGGATTGAATAAATAATTAAAACTTAAAATAGCTATTAACCAATAACTCAATTACTCTAATATCATACAGTCCTTTCAGTTGCATAAGCAGTCTAATAACGAGTTTAATATCATGTGAGATGAATTTACAATACTCAATAATGGTCATTTTGATTTAAATTGGTGTTTTAACGATTTTAACTATATTCTTGTTAGGAGTGTAAATTAAAAACACAAGGAGTGGTAAAGAAGTAAATAATATATCGTTAAATTAAAGCTTAGAGATGAAAGGATTAGATCCTGAATACCTCCTCAATGATAGCAACATCAATACTAGTCGCCACGGCCTATTCTACTACGAGTAATAAGACACAGCTCGTATCCTAAACACAGGCACCCTTAACTTCACCTAAAACAGAAAGTTTAAACTTGACATTGAAAATAAGTACAAAGCATGCAGAGCCAACGAAAATTACGTCTTCCCCCTCAACAAGAAAATGAACTCCTCTGACGATATTGAAATGGAACGTTAGTTGTATATGGAGCTAGCCAAAGTGCGCTTTTACAATCTCCACTAACAAAACTAAAAACAGCCTGTTATGAGACACAGGAGAAGCAGATCGGAAAACAACATCCGGCTTTTCCAAAAGATGATTGAGCAGGAGAAGTAATAAACGGTTAATAAAAACACAGAAGATAGAAAGAGGCTAGTTCATAAAGAGAAGTAGAATAAAGAGAACCTTAACTTTCAGAACATACTGAGCAAAGTCAACAAGTAGAAGGATGTAAGTTGCGCAAATATCCGAGGAATCTGTAAACCTACTCCCCAACCTAAAAACATGAGTATTCAAAACAAAACATGCATTCCAAAATTGAATTTGCAACAGCGTTAGCAAACAATAAGGCACAATAGTCCAGGGATGAAGAGCCCGGTCAACAAGACAGCAAGTATAAAGTGTTTCAGAGATTTGCTAAAACTTGAACATACTCGAAAATGAAGATGATGATGCTTTGTAATGTTAACTTTTATAAATTATGCGAAATACTCAGGAACACAGCTACTTCGCGAAAATAGTCATCATTGGGGACTCCGGAGTCGGCAAGACTAACATCTTACTCAAACTGTGCAACACTGAATTCAAGCCTAACTATGTAGCAACCATTGGAGTAGACTTCAAAACTAAAAACATAAATGTAGGGGGAACTCCTATTCGGCTTCAAATATGGGATACTGCCGGTCAATAAAGGTACCGCACTATCCAGTCTGTGTATTATAAGGGAGCAGTGGGGATCGTGTTGACCTATTCAGTAGACGATCGGAATTCATTTACGAATTTGTGTAAGGAGTGCCCTTAATTTAGAAAGTTGGGTGACGCAGGTCAACGAGCATTCGAGCCCATAAATATGTAAAATAATCGTCGGCAACAAAATTGACCTCGACCCCTCCCAAAGGAAGGTGTCAGAGCGTTAGGGTCAGTAGCTCGCTCGAAAATTTGGAACAATGTTTACAGAGGTTTCAGCAAAAACAGGGCTTAACATTTAGAAGACGTTCGAGATGATGGCGAAACAGATTAAGAAGCAGATTTAACTCGACGAAAAACGGTCTTCGAGCCGGGGATCCTAACTGCGGATCAATTAAAAGTCTAAAAAGTCGAACTGCTGCTGATTAACTACTAGCGAATGTGATATGGTTTGTATTTATGAAAGTGTGAAATTATTCGATTAATTATATTGATTGTTATACATATGGAGCCTGTAACTAGCGCCGACTTCAAGATAAAACGCATGAAGAGCAGCAATAACACTCTCAAAAAGCAACACGACGAAAAGTCCTAAACGACAAAAGACGATACTCGTAGGGACTCTCTCAGTCGATTGAAGTCCAACGAGGATAATGTACGTCCTTAAAATAAGGGTCTTCGTAGACCTCTGCGGCCATCGACAGGCAAAAAACACTAAACATCCATAAGAGCGATTGATGAGCCTTCCTCATAAATCTTAGTGCCCAACAGAGTGGCTGGAAGATAGATAATGGATCATCTACTCAGCCACAGTCAGAAGGTAGAGGAGTACATGACCAAAAACAATGTTAGTGGGATGCACGCTAAATGTAAACTGACAGAGGCAGTGTCAATAATATCTCTGTAGAACTTCATAACCAACAATTCTCTTAATGTTACGGAAGCCTAGTCATATAAGAAAATGGAGAGGTTCGTCATTCACAAGCTGTAGACATAGAAAACATACTAGGAACAGACCAAAACATGCTAGTCGCTGGAACAGAAGATAAGCAATATGATAGAGGAGAGGCTGAAGAAACTCAAAGGACTAATATGAGACTGATACTTAATTTTTGTTTTTCATATTTGTGATATATACGATGAGGTTGTATCCCTCCCCTCAAAATCTAAGCAGTAGGGAAGATCGTTGGATGAACAGTAACCAGTTACGATGCCCAGTAGTTCTTCCTCAGAAGAGGTCTATATTTTTCTATGATAGCTCTACAAGTCTAGCGTCTGAGGTTGTCCGTTGTAGATGTTTCTAACGATTTGTAGTGCTGTGATACTGTAGACAACTGTTTTCATGAGGCTTTTGTTAAGGACTTAGATGACAGTAACCCTTTCTTTAAGTGATTATTATATGGCTTTAATTAGTCCTTCCAGTATTCTGTGGAGGCCCTGTTACTTTATCATCTGTAACACCTGCTGCTGTTCCTGTTTGGGTATCTGGATGTCCTCAGCCAGCAAGTCACAAATATTGTCATCTACATACCTATAATCTTTGGTTACCATATCGATAATCGACTTATTTGGAGTGGATCTGAACAGCTTCCATTCAGCATGAGTAAATTTAGAGGGGCTTTGTATTTATCTAATGAGACAGTTGAGTAGAGCTTTGTTGAGCATCACTAGGTAGAAGATTAATCTATCGCTGGTACTATTTCGGGTGCCTGACTTAGCCTGTTCGACAGTCAATCTTCTGGCAAGCTTATCGAAATAGTAGACAACTATTCTAGCTTATACCAGGTAGTCAGATATATTCTTAATTACTGTATTTTGTTGGGTCTACTGTTCCTTTTTGTGCTATTCGATCAGACTGGTTTTAATGAGCTATTATTCGCTGGCATTTACATTTAGAGGGAGAGTTACAACTTTGGACCTCTGGGATACGTACAACTCAGGCTTGATGATACACTCTCCTTCCTAGGAAACCTTCCGAGTGATAGGGATGCTCCTGAAACTATCAAAAAGATCGTTATTACTGACGAATTACCATATTGCCTAAAAGGCAATTCTCTGCTTTTCGTTCTTACTAAGCATTTTTAGTACTACATCTAGAAGGGAGTGAACTCTCAGACTCAACTGGCTCAAATAGTTACCTGGCAGATTAAGCTTAGCCTACTGGAGCTATGCCAGGTACTATTTGACTGATTTCTCGCCTGAACTCTACACATAAGGGTGTTTTCTGAACATTATTTAGAACATTATAACCCCCAACGAGTAAACATCACTTGAGGGGTGACCCTTGTAATTATGTACAAATAGCTTCTAAGGAGCAATATATTTGAGAGTTCCCTGTCTCTTCTCGTCATACTGGTGTGTCTAGTAGAAGACGGATAGGCCAAAGTCGGCAATTTTGTAGGTACCGTTTTTGGTTAGAATATTATCGGGTTTCAAATCCTGGTGGAGTATTTTGCGATCGAACAGCACCTTGTACCCTACTACTAGCTGGTAAAACAGCTTGAGTATTTCCTATTCGCTCATAAGCTTTCCACCTCTTAAAGTCTAACCCAGCGACCCTTAACAATATTCCATAAAAATGTAGTAGTGGCTAGCTGAAAAGCATTTCACTGGTAGCACCCTGACCAAGTTGTTATGCTAGGGAAGTTACCTTATTACTCTCAGTTAACTTTCGACTGCTGCACACTGCTATGTATAGGGTATGATCTTCACTACCAGCGCCTTATTTTTATCAGCTAAGTTAACAGCCTTCCTCACTACTCCAAAACCTCCCCTACCAACTTCCTCGTTCAGATAGATGGCGAACTCTTCGTTACCGTTGTGGGATTTAATGAGTTTTACCTCCTGTTTTTTCTACATAGCCTTAATATTATACAGAACATATACCACTGCTCATAATCATTGGCAATCACCGCAAACTGTCAGATTCTAATTCGAATCAAACCTACTGTCTATGCTGCAGGTTAACCTTCCACACCTTTCGCACTGGGTACTGCATCTTTTGCATATGCACTTAGCACACAGCTAGCACTGTGTTTCAACTGAGGCTGCCTGGCAACAATAGCAAACATTCGTGAGATTGAGTTTCCTGTATTAAAGCTTAACGGGAGTGCCTATCGATATACTGCTACTCGCTACACTCATTTTCTCCTCCTCATGGAATTTGATTCTGTTTTCCCGGTAATAGGGGCTCTTTCTCAACATTTGCTATTATTATATTTGCTACCAAATTAAGTATTAAGTGGCGCGAGTGTGTTTTAGCTAATAAATTGTATTACAGGATTCTCACAACTAATTTTGATTTATCATTTATGCATTAGGGCAGTAAACGTAGCTACTGCGATGCATTTAGAATTAGCCGCAGGAGTATTTCTACGTCTCTACTCAACCGGTAGAAAGTGCCAGGTACTGAATAGTCACTTGTCAAGCATATGGTGGAAAATCGGCAACGTCGTCATTCTTCAATGCTTCTGAGGAGAGACGATAAGGCTCATGTAAGTAATCTGATTCCCAGTCTGAACAAGTTTTCACTTAATAGTCGAGGGATGTCTAGATCAGTGAGTTCTGAGCTGTAGAAGAGCCAGAAGGGTGAGCAAGTGAAAACATAGAGTAAAATAACTGCTGATAGTCTAGCCAATACAAAGCATCCCTTAATGGAAGCTCTGAGGAGAAGGAAGGCAGCCATAATGGACAGGATTAATCATCAGGATTGTGCAAATTAGTAGGTGGGGAAGCTACTATTGAAAAAACCACCATATCGAAAGCAGAGCCTCAATATCAAAATATCCAACATTACCCTGGAAAACTCAAGTATGAAGCATAACCAGTAAAAGCTTCAGTATCCAGCAGTAGAGCTAAGATAAACTCGTTAAATAAATGGCTACGTACTCCTTCTGATGGTAAAATACGATAGCACTGGCCTTCTGATTCAGGCTTTTGAGAGGGACTGCACCAACAGATAACCCAGAATCATTGAGATTGCGAAGGACAGTGCAGACTATTTCCTTAAAAGCCAGTGCAAAGGAAGGATAGAGAGGGTGATGTAGAGACTTAGCTACGATGGCTAGTATTTATATCTACTGGGAGACAAAAAGGAGTCTACAGAATAGTGATGCTGTCTACTTATCATTTTTTGGGTTTGCTCTTATTAGTAGAGGCCACTGTAAACTTTTTGCTTGCCAGTGCCTTTTCCCTATGGACTTGGCTTGAGTTCTTCTTCGAATAGTTCTCTAGTGAGTTCAACGCGAACTTCCTAAACTATTCTGGAGGCAGCAGACAGTTAGCCTTTTTAGAGGGGTCGCATTCAGTTAGCTCATCCTAGCGAACTTTTAGGAGAAGCTAACTCGGGTACTCAGCAGACTTAAGTCCCTGCATACCAACAGCGTTCATATTGGAGGAATTATCGTAAGTTACGATGTTATTGAGATCGTTGATATGCTACTCGAGGTCGGTAGCATCAGGGTTTTCGGCCCTCAACTGCTCGGCTACTACCTTTGAGTACATGGAAATGGCATCCAAACCCTTCTTTTCAATCTACCCCAAAAACTCAACTAAGTTTTATTCGGTGATGGAAGAGTTTTCTAAATTATTTCGTACTTACTTAAACGCTAAATAATGTCCTTGTCGACATCGATCTCCTCGAATACTTCCTGGAGATACTGTTTTATCAAACTTATGGTCTACAAACTTCGGTCGTACTGCTCCTTTAAAATGGACTTCTTCTTCTACTGCACGCACATCTTTGCCTTTAAATCTTAGTTGCCTTTGTCAGCCTAAGAATCTGCTGCCCCTCTCAAACAAGCCTGCTGTATCTCACTCTTTTTCTCCGCTATTCTACTCTCTAACTCTTCCACCTATTTGCTTAACTCATTAACGAAATTCGTCATTATTGTATTCTTCTCATACAGGCTTACAAATACATTCAAGAGCTACTTACCAGAGTTTTCTATTCCAACCTCGCTAATTCCAATCTACTTCTTAATTCTTTCAAAGCTCTTCTTTATCTAACTCTCCTTATCAACACTCTAACGATATTATGAGTCGATCTTCAAGTTGGATTCCTTTTTAATCTCTATCGATTCCTCGTTGATCCTAATCTGCTCTTCTAGTCGACTAAGTGCTTATTTTTATTTTTGCTTTGATTTTATAAACTGTTTGAACCTGAGGTCGTGCTGAATCTCTTTGTTTAGCTTCTAGCACTCGGCCTTAAAAGCCTCCCTCTGCTGTTCAGCATTCTCTTGTAGTAGCTTTAGATCAGTTTAAGCTTGATTTCTAGCGCAGTATGCCTGGCCAGCAGACTTTATTGTAGCCTCGACATTCTCCTTCTTCTCGTCCAATTCTTTCTTCAGCTTATTGTAAATCCTGCATTAAACATATCTTACTCTTCCATCACATTTTTCTCTTTCCTTAGTTGGTTTATCCTCTCTCTAAGTCTGTTATTGCTCGCACAAATTTAGTTTAATTTTTGGTTCGATCGTTATAGTTTGTTCTCTTGGTTCACCATCTACCGCTTAGATGACTCCATTGGGTCCCTGTGTCTCCCTATTTATGCTCTACTCTGTTGCATTTTGTTCCTCTTCTCTCTTTCGATCATCCCCTGTACCTTTTCGATCTACATGTCCAGCTCCTGCTCCTACTTCAGTTCCCCCTCGATTTTCAATATGTAGGTCTTCTCCACTGGTGAAAGTATGAAGTATTTAATGAGCCTCTGATTTACCCACTGCTTACCAGAAATGACTCATTGCATTACTATATGCATGATGAGTTGAACAGGAATTCGAGCTCTGCCTCCAGCTATTTGTGTCTATCCTTGTCGAGGATGTTCTGTGCAGAGGCCTTCAGGTGTTATTTGTGATCGGCGTTAAAGTGGCCTGGCTAACATTCGATCATCTTGAGGAATATCTTAGCAGTTTTGCTGTTCATAGAGGAGATACTGAATGAGCTAAATCTTTACAGTATGATCTTCTTGATGATTCTTTTCTTTTGGGACTCCCTATCCTTTTTCTTTCGGAAAGTAATTTGAGAGAAATTGAGATCGTTGCTGCTGGTTGTTCTATTCATAGAATATTTATTCCCTTCAATAATTCTTAACTCAACTAAATGCTATCTGAGACATCTGCTTGTAAAAAATATTAATAAAATACCCTCAGCCTGAATATGGATTAATTAATGCACTGTGGAAAGTGGTTAATTGTTGGAGATTAATTGCTAGTGAAAACTAAGTGGCATTTAATAATCCCTAGGAAATTTAATGGCGGGTTTAGAAAGAGCATAAATTATGATAAGTTAATAGCGCCTAAATTAATGTAGGAGGGTTGTGGTCACAAAAAGTTTGATTTTCTAGATGTAAAATGATGTCAGTAAAATATTATTGCAAAGTAATAACTTTTGAATTACGGGTCTAATGAACTTTGAGTGGATCGACTGTTCCTTCTATCTTAAAAAGAGTGTCAACAACTCCGAGATTACTGTGAATCTTACCCCTCACCATCGATTAGAGGTTCTTCAGCGGGTACTTCCTACGGCAATTAGAACTCCAATCTTGAGCCTATCGATTTCAACGTCAGAATTCACCTCGAACGTAGTCTGATGTTCGAGCCATCCATCGGTTGGAACTGGCACAAATCGTGGACGATCCCTGACATTAATGTTGAGTTGCAGGTACGCCAAAGTGGAGTTGAAACCGAGGCTAGCTGTTAGTCTAACATCGATATCAGCCAGTTAAAAAATGTTTATGTACTTATGAAACTACGCAGGCTTAAATATACATCGTGAAGCCTATAATCTCCAAGTAATATTCTCTCTGTGTTGAAGATCTGGGTCTCGAAGGTAACACTTGTTTCGAACTCATCAATAATAAGTGCACCTTCACTGGACTCAAATTCTCTGCCACTTCTTACAACAACTAAGTACTGTTTTTATTACTCAGGGCTCTAAGTTTCATTTTTTGCTTATCGTCTACGACAATACTGAGGAGAAAGGTTAATCTTCTAAGATCTTACTCAGTAGGATTTCGGCTCCAGTGTTCGTCGACAGCCGCAAGTCGGCAAGAGAGGTATAACTGATCAAGGTAGATCCTGAACATATTCAGTTGAAAAAATTGTCCGCATATATTGAGCCTTTCGAAGTGGGATCACTCCACAAAAAGTATATCAAGAAGGAGTCTAAAAAGACTAAAGGCTATTCTTAAGAAGAAATTTAAAACAATCTTAGTGGACTGTATAACTATTTTGGGGCTGCAAACATTCGGAATAAGGTTAAGCACCCTCTCTTTCTGGCTATTAAATTTTCTTAGTGCTTCTGCATCTACTACAAGAGAGAGGAGGCCAAATAACCTATTAGAATTATACAGGAAGCTCTATTTGCCATCTATGAGAGCATCAATATGTACCGACCTCCAACCAAACTCAATAACAAAAAGATTCTGTTGGTAGTTAGGTCGTAAAACCTAATCGGGAGGATCAGCCAGCAGAAAAAAGTAAAGCCTATTTAGATGTAGATTCCCGAGTTCCTGGAACATGTTAGTTCTGAACACATTGGTTGTGTGGTGGACATAGAGAACATCCCAGAGTGTTTCGAGTTGCTAAAAATAAATGTAAGTGGATATGTGATATAGAATGAACTGGTATCAGTATATGAGAGAGTATACAAGTAGCTGAATGAACTTCACACCCAAATTTATGTCCAGAAGTAGCAGGAGCTGAAGTCTCATTCAGAGCCTATAGGACGGAAGGTATATTAACCGTAAGCTCAATCTGTTATTGAATAAAGTAGTAGATAGAGGCCTAAACAATCCACAACATCCGACATGTTAGAAGAGTAACCGGCAGTAGGACCAAATAAAATATAGCACCAACCATAAGAGAAGCCTTCATAGAACAATTAGGAGTATGAGGAGTAGATCTCAAGTATAAGCTCAAATGAGCTGAGCAACCAAAGACCAAATATCCCATTAAAGTGCTAAATCACTGTGGACCCTCTACATATGAGAGCTCTAAAGCTGCACCAAATTCTGAACCTGAATCACAGACGAGGAGACCATAGGTCTCTAATTAGATGCGAGAAGAGGTTGGTATCTGATACGAAGGAACTACTGATACTGAATCAGCTGTTGAGGATAGAGATCGAGTAGAGAAAGGCGAGAATAAAGAGGAGAACACAAGAGTTGTAAGGGCAATTATTTATGTGATTGTAGTCCATATTGTTGCTTACCTGTACCTGTTTATCAAGTCTCATAAAAACAGTAAATCAAATTACTGTTAAGTTAATAATATTATGTCTGATCAGATTATCTACTGGGTTACGGCTGCACTGCTTTCTTCTGAATTCAAATCTGTAGCAACGAATAGCTTTACAAATTATTGTATCAACATTATATTAATTGCATAGATTTATGTTAGAAGTACACAACTTTTGTAAGCTGTCCATCATAATCAATGCTGATGACTTAGGTTATAACTCAGACAGAGACTAAGCAGCGTTTTAGCTTATTCGCAAGGGAATAGTTACCGATGCCTCATTACTAGTCAATATGCCCAATAGCCAGTATGCTGTCGACACCTGCAGAGCCTTAGAATTCGTTCCTGGCATACACATCAATCTTACAGAGGGCAAACCACTGAGCAAATCCAAGTCAACGTTGGTAGACTCTGATGGAAACTTCTATGGGAAATAGTTTCATATGAAAGGGAATGCCAATACAGCAGATTGTGACGTTATTGAGGAGGTAGTGGCTCAGATGGAATGGTTCGTCAGCCACCTCGATCGCCTCCCCTCTCATTTCGATGGGCACAACCATGTCCACGTCATTCCCAGATACGCTAAGCTTATTTCGGAGGTGATGCAGCAATACGGGGTGCTCAAATACAGGCTACCAATGTAGATGGTAGAGTTTAGTAATTAATTCAATTAGCTTATTCAGAAGTACTCCAAATAGTCTCAACGCTACTATTAAGCCTGTAACATGATAACAACCAACCACTTTATAGGGCTGTAACTTATACGCAGATAGTTTACCCTCTAAGCGGTTGAACGTGCACTAGCTAAACTTCCTAACAGTCGAAACTAGTTTGTTGAGATAATGGTGCATCCTGGAAAACTCAAAAAATAGACGAATCCAGACTAATTCCATGGACATCCTCACAGATAGAAGTAGCTCAAAGTCCTAGGCTCCTAATAGTTTGCAAAATTACTATCTAAATACCGAGTGGCAAGTTGGAGTGAGCTTTAGGCACCCAAACCTATGGGGTAGAAGCGTATAATGATCCACTCCCAAATGAAAAGAGGAACTGGTAACCATACCTGTTGTTTAAGGTTGAAGGAAATAATCAGTTAGCTAGGTTACAAAGTTTACCTCAGATGTATTATCTAACACAGCTAAGCAGCAACTGTTAACTAGGCTGTTGATATTGAGAGACTATGCCGACAATTCAAGATAAATTTGGTTATTGGGATCCATTTATATCGGTCGGGAGTTGTATTGAAAAATGCGTTTTACCACACCAACTCCATCTCCTATCAAACTCCCTACTACCTGATTATTGCTGGAACAGACGCAAATATGTATATTAAAAACTAGCTGCTTAGACCCACTATACTAGAATCAGTCAAACTGAGCTTAGGGTTGATCAGTCTTAATTAGTCGATGAAGTAAATCATGCAGAAGTAATTGGTGTCCAATAACATCGATAAGAATATTTGGATTATTCCACAGAGTGAGGGATAGTTCAAATGCTAGGATAGATGTTGGGAACCCCTCCTCAAAGAGCTGCATCTACCACAAAATACCCCTTACATAATATTTCCTGCTTCCATGCGGCCAGTAAAAGATATTGGTTATGTCATTGAATAGCTTAACAGACTAATTTAGCGATATTCGATAGAGGTGTATCTATTTGGTCCTGTTCTAGACAAGTAGTATTATTAGAACATAAAGGCAAAACTAGGCAGAGTCAGATACTTAGGCACGATTGATCACACCAATTTATTGAAGCTTCTCAAGGGAAGTTTTTGCCTAATAAACACCAGTGTCTCCTAAGGCATGTCAAACTCCCTTCTGTAGGCTCAGATAAATAAAATACCTGTAGTTGCGAGGGGCAACTAGGGTAACAAGAATCTGGTGCAACACCATAAAACAGGCCTTATCTTCAACACTCCAGCATAATTCTACTAAAATGTATGTTGGATACTGGATAACCCTTCAAAAGCCAAGTAGCTGGGTGAGTCCGCCCATCAGATAATATCTGGCCGATTCGGAAGATAGATGGAAACAGCTAACTACAAACACATTCTCGATAGCTTTTTCAATACCTACTAACACAAGCTGTCTTCAAACAACATGGAGTTTAATTTGACTGATAGCCTACATAGTCATCCTATCAGTCAGATCAACTGTCAGCTTTTCAATCAAATGCCTTCACTTAAGTGTTAGAGTGCACTTGATATTGGGTGTGGGGGTGGAGTACTCTCCTTTTACTTTATTTCTAAACTAGAACATTCACTCAAGTGTCTGTATCTGGCAGATATCTGTCCGAAAGCACTGGGCAACTGCCTCTATAATATTCTTCAGAATGAGCATATTATGGATAGAGTGTAGAAGATTGTACTAATACAGTCAGATATGTTTAAATAACTGGGTTCTTTAAAATATGATGTGCTGCTAGCAAATATGCCTCAGACTCCCTTCCCTGTAGGTAACGTCAAAGTGGATAAGAATGGTGGTTTAGATGGTTTCAAATATAACCAATAGGTACTACAAAAAACAGCTAATTCAGCAATCCAACTATGTACTCTATATTCTTTTATGTCCTACCCAACCAAATACTTTTCGTTTATCTCTTAAAACAAATTGGAAGTGTGCTGGTCATCTGATAAATTATACCACCGAATTCATATAGATAAAGCTATGCTTCCAGGCATGACCTCCTATTTAAATCAAATGAGATAACAACAAATCAGTTAGTACGAATTGTAGGGGGATGTGTATGTTATTCCTGCACAGCTCCTTCTCATTCGGAGTAAACAATGATTATGTGTAAATATAATGTTAATTAGGCATCAGTTGGTTGTAAAGGCTTAAAGTTTGGCGGAGGATACATAGTGCCATGTATCCTGATTGTATTTCCTTCGAATAGCCTTCAACCCATACTTATTTCCTTCCATCAGTATCTTGCATAGCTACTTGAAACACTCCAGGACAGCTTGATATTCCACTTTATCATTGAGAGAAGTTGTATTTGTTGTCAAACTTAATACTTTGTCGCTAAGTCTGATTGCAGCTAGAGCTAATACACTTTGCTTGTACCTCAAAGAAAGTCCTTATTGTGTGGCCACTTCACAAAAATATTGGCAAAGGCTTTTGGTCTAGCCACAAGGGACTAGGAATTATATAAAATTCAGCGAAATTGGCTTAACCAGCCTAAAATCCAGAGCAAGCAGGATCTTCATCTACATCATCAGCATCTGCTCCAAAGTGTAGGTGTTAGCAGTCACATCCACAAATCCCCTCGACTTAGGAGGATAGATTTCTTCGTACTTGCTGGCCATCCAAAGACAGGTGATCCCCACAAGTTGCAACTCCGATCGATTAGACTATTTCCTCACCAGGTAGTTATCTAGGATTCTGTAGGCCAGCTGTAAAGTCCTCTGCTGTAGCCCAAAGCTGTTATGAACATCCACCAGCCAGTCAATGAGAATGCTTCTCATTTTGTCTTTGATCCCTAGAACTGCACAACTCTCGGGAAGGATATCCTCAGCTACCAAAGTTTTGAGATGATCTTCTGAGTATATAGCGGTGGCTGCAGGCGGCTCAGGGTGTGTTGGTTTGATTGGATTGGGAAAGTGCTCACTTTCGGGACGTTTCCTCACTTCAAGTTTGGATTTATGAGGCTATTTGAAGTCGAGATTGGTGATATCCTTGCCGAAGACTCGCCTAGCCTATCTGTTCTCTCCCAAGTTCAAAGACAGCCTGTTATTCATATTAATTTAATTTAACGAACACTACAGCACCGGCGCTTTAAACCAGCCGTATTTATTACAAACATCAGGAACTGTATCTCCACGTCGTCACCTCAACTCCTCTTCCCCTGCCTCCTTTCTAGTCGATTAGAGTGATGCCTCTGCTCTTCAGAAAGTTTCGAATATTATCAGCCTACACAAAGTTTAACTCTCTTCTTGCTTTATTTCTAGCCTCTATGTACATGCGAATCTATGACTCGCTCATTCTTTAGTTCTCAACCTGATCGAAATTGTACATCGACTGCTTCTTAGTGACAAAATTGAAATCTAACTTTCGAATAAATAGTTACTCGTAAGGACGAGTACTCTTGCTGCAGAAGGCTTTATACTCGAAGTATATTGATTTTAGGAGGTCTTCTACCATTTTACAGGCTTTATTATAAGAGCTTTATTCTTTACAACTTACACACAAATGCAGAGGGTCGTCCGATTATGTTTTATTAACTCCTTATCGATACCCAGAACCACGCCCCCTGAGTCTCAACTTGATGGAATCAGCATCAATCTTAGGGTCTATGCCAGTCTGAGCAATACAAGCATCAATAATACTTTTCATATTGCACCCCTTACTTCCAATAATTCTACGGGCAACTTGAAACTCTTTATCATTGTCAATTTGGATTTAGTATCGACAAGTAAGCTTAGAATTGTTCATGGAATTATTTCTTTTGAGTTAGAGAGGTTGGGTGTTTCGTTAGAAGTTTAGGTACTAGCTGATATAAGGATATTCAGATGGTTTGCACCACTCAACGATGAGCTTAGCTTTGGCAGATTAGAGACTGATGTCATTGAGACTCCTTTAAGCGAAGTATGCACTATGGTGTTCAGTATAGAACACATAAATTTCGGAATGGTGGATGATTATTCTCTACATGTTATCGAACCTGCGAAACACTTCGTCAATGTCCTCATGGCGAAGTTCGTAGTTGATAGTGGAGGGAGTTATCTTGACTTTTAATATGGGGAACATATCTAAATATCCCTGAATAAATGCGTAGACAATACGTTTTGTCGAAGGAACTCAGATACTCTTTATCTGGTGGTGGGGCTCTTCATGAGAATATTAAGTTTCTAGCCGTTAGTCATGCAATGGTTGAGCTGTGGTTTGGGGCTTTCGATGTCAAAGGTGGAAACTGAATGGTCGTCCTCCTCGTTTACCTTAATTATTAAATCAGGTACCAGATTCTCGACATCCCTAATGAGCTGCTTGAAAGAAGAGTTATCAGCCGAATTGAGCCCCTAGCTCCGAGCACTTTCGATGTGTTCTTCTTTCATGTCAGTTTGTTAATTTATTATTAATTCACATATTGCTAGCCGGTACTTTATTTACTAACTGCCTCATAATTTAAGGGGATAATGGATAGGAGGTTCCAATTATTGGAGATCTGAATACCCCAGTTTATAATATTTAAAATGGACTCTGAGGAAATTAAGCCTCTGTATGGCCTCCACTTCTGCAGCAGCTGCAAGAATATCCTCACGCCCAAGGCTTCCAATGAGGCTGTGTTGGAGTTCAGCTGTCGAATGTGCAAAAAGGTTGAGAAGGATTTCACTAATCTGGAAGACGATGAAAAGATTGTATTCTCAAAGAATACAGAGGCTACTGCTGATGATGAGGTCTATGATAAAGATACCTTCCTGGACCAAACGATGCCGAGAGTGAATGTGCTGTGCCCGTAGTGTGATTGGAAAGAAGCAGTGTATCTGCTAGCCCCCGATAAAAACCAAAGTCATATTAAAGTCATGCTAATGTGCACCCGTAACCAAGTTTATCAGTGTGACAACATCTGGGAGATGCATATCGATGATCCCATGCCTCCAAAACCTCTTGAGTGATATGTGAATACAAACTTTGAGTTATTAGCCTGGTTGAAATCGACAGTAACTTATCTAAAAAGTATTTAATCTTTTTAATAGTCCTCAAAATAGTAAATAGTTGAATGGTTATTTTATTATTCTTCTGAATTAGCAACATCATGAGAATCCTATTTAAAGTGCTAGCTAAACTGGAGGCAAACTGCATATTAGCGATAGTAGGCTCACTACCAGAGCTGGGTAAGTGGAATCCCGACAAAAGTCTTCGATTGCAATAGAAGGGCAATAATGTATGGGAAGTTAACTCGATCTTAGACTTCGAATAAAGTATTTAGGTTTAAATTCAGACCATAAATTCGAGTTCAAGCTTATCAAACTCTATTTCGATGGACGTGTTATTTGGGAGGATCTACCAGATAATTCAAATAGGAAGTTCAGACCGAAAGGCAACACTGCCTTAACTATGGAATGGAGCAACCCTAAAGGCTCAAGGTTGATCCTCAACAGCTCTAGCAGCATCAAATTAAAAGGTATGCCTAGCATCAGTAAATTATTTCTAACACAGTCATCAGCTAAACTCCGAAAAAGAAGAAGTAAACCACAGCTTTCAATCCATTTGAGGATGCTGAAAAGTCAGATTCCGACAACGACGTTCGAAAAAGACAGGAATCGAACTCAATGAAACTGCAACAGTTCGACCGAAAGTAATTTTAGTCAATCTTCTACGCCTATCCAATCGAAAAGATATTTAAAGCTCCTGTTCCAATGCAGAACCAACTGACGGTAGTTGTGTCCAAAAAGAATCCTTTCAAAGACAAAAAGATTTACAAATAGATCATTACTTTCTTAAAACAACAGAAGGCAACTACCGTTTGGCTGTATGAAGCTACCGATCCTGGAGAACTTTAGTTTTCAAGTAGCAAGTTGTTAAAGTTAATTCCTCTTCACAAGCCTCAAGGTTTTACCTAAGCTGATCTTATTAATCTATTTGAGCTCAGACTTTCGAATATTCTTCACTAAAATGCAATGTGCATTATTCTGGATCTGAGTTTAGCCGAAATGAAGCTGCCTCGGTCTATTAATGGGCTCTTTTTGGATGGAATTTCTCAGAAACAGATCTAAGGAATGAAACAACTTGATTTAAAGCACATTGAGTATGTAGCTTTCACACTTCCTTCAAATACTAAGCTTTATATGAGTCTAGCCTAGCATGTGAGTGGACCTTTGAGCGAGGAGGCCTCCAAGAATATCACTGAGAGACTCAATGAATAACAGCCGGACTCTATTGATTCGCTCTACATTTCTATGAAGGAATAGATGCAGAATAGATCAGTACACAAACAGTGCATACCTCGACACTGTAGTTTGATAAATCTCAGAAAGATCTTTACCGAGAATCCCAGTTGTATAATATTCATAGAGATTAGCACTGTACTCAGAAACATTAAAATATTCTCTGAGAAGCTTAAGCGCAAAGCATCCGAACCCGGTAGTTTGGTTTGTCTGTTTACTGCTAAACCACTAGATAATTGTCCAGAACTCAAACAGCTAGACCCCAAGATTATTCTAATTGCAAATGGTGGTAAAAGCATTTTTCTCAAGAACCAATGGATCGATATTCTCTAGAGGCACCAAAGGAATATTGACATCCTAAAGAAAAAGATAAAGTAGTACATTCATAACTATGGTGGTAACCTATAGGTAGGTACAAATAGCCTGACGTATATATGTGAATCAGTTGAAACAGCCCGCAAAAGAGAGGAAGAGTTTAGAGACATGCTTCTAGGTAAATGTAGATTTATTTAGAGTAAAAGTACATCAAACTGTCCATAAACACCAAAACTATCACAGTTAGTTGGAACGTCGATGAATCCTTCAATACTCTGTCAACAATAACTCAACTTCACTGTATGGTCAACGGAAGCTTGAGTTTGGTATGCGCCATTTCTAGTTGCGATAAGTCTGATGTCATCTTCAAACATATCGATGACATTGTGCTAAACTTTCCCTATGTGTTTAGAAAGGTAAATCATCTTTTATTTAGGGATACGAAAAGCTATTTATTGCCGAAGGACACAGAATGACAGTAGCAAACTGTTATCTTACAACCCAATAAATATAACAGATAGACTTTGGGCTGTTATGATATATTTTTAACCTCTCTGCATGCTATCTGCTCTAAAGCATTACTTTCATACTGAAGCTTAATACTAAATTGTAAAACGGTCTAAACCGATAACAATCGTCATTCAGTCCAATTATTTTAAATTTAGAAACAAAAGGGCATGAGTCAAAACTTTAGAAAGATTCTGGCAGGCCTCTAGTCTCAAGGTTATACTGCTGCTTCCGGTATAAGTCAAGGAAACTTCTACGCAGCACTCGATAAGCTTCTGGTATGTTTCTACTGACTCAGGGCAACACATTCGATAGATAAGTAGCTTCATAGCTATGGTAACAAGCAAACGTCAATAGTAAAGGGTGTGCGGAGGTCCAGCAGATAGCCTAAATACTCGAAGAGGCTCAACGTATCCTGTTGTAACGTAAGCGCCAACTAAGCTGTACATTAATTTTAATTGAAGAAACTCTGAGGTCGTTGAGGCAAAGACAAAATTAATTCACTGATCGAACAGCTAATTCCCCTTAAATGCAATCGATACAGAACGAAATCAACTAAATCGAAAGAGATCTTAGGGAGTATGATTAAGACCTCTATCTTGTCAGTACTCCTTTCGGGATTAATTTGGGAGGACAACCCTTTAACCAATCTTTCCATAGGACTGGAGAGTCACTCTCACCAGGAATGCAGCAATCCTACCTACAAAATGGGTAGAGATCAATAAACGTTAATCCTGCTGCTCCATTCAATAATTACTCTGGACTGGAGAGAAGTCGGAGCCCAGGAGCATTCGGCTCAATGGAGAGTGAACCCATGAAACATCTGTTCTACACAGGGATAGTTTTGGGTATACTGGAAATTATCGTTATGTACAAAAAATACGATTTCCTTAATGTAATAATAAAATAACTCAGCTTTTAGTCATTACTTGCATTCTATCTATCTTCCTGCTGAAACTGTTTGATAAGAGCTACGTAATGCTTTGCATCATGCTGAACCTTATCAGCATCGTCCTTGATTTTTTGTGGTTGTTCCTAGTCGGGAGCAATTTCTGGAGTCCTCCAAACGTCAGTGAATACGCTGATCACGAGAAAGGATATCTTAAGCTTATCGTAATAATCACCATTCTCCAAATGGTTATAAAGGTATTAGTATTCTAACTCAGGGTTTCGTAATAATCTTACTTCGAAGGCTGAAAGATGTTCCAGAGCAATCTGACGCTCTGATACCTTTTCCTCGAATGTCGATCTTCAAAAGAACCCCATTCAAAATGGGAACCCCAGCTGCTCAATATTGATATGCTCTTAGGTTTATTACTCTCAAAATTTGTGTATCCTTTTGCTCATTGGTAATGGATCGCTTGAACAACATATGAGCGGATTTAACAGAATTCAATTAATGCAAGACAATCACTATTTGCCAGTTTTGATCAAGTTCCAGTTTTTCTGGCAGAGAGGACAGGTATTTTTCTTCTGGTTGGTCCATCGTGTGATGCAGTGGGTGTGATAAGCATGGTTACACGCACCCCATGAAATAGTGCAGCTCTCAGAAGTGTTGCCCTCGTTGGCCTGGCAATCGATGCACGCTTCATTGATACCGTTTTTGCAAATTGCACAGTTATCAACGTGGACGTTCCAGCCCCATAATGCGACTGCATTCCATTCCTTAATTTCGATTCTCTTGTCAATTTCCATCGCTTATTCAAATATTTAATATATGTTGGAGTGAAGTTGGAATATAAATCGCTGTACTTATAACATGAGAGTCAAATTAATCTTCCTGTAGGTCTTCCCATCATCTGATGATGCCCATACCCTGCTAAAGGAGGCAGTGTTGGATACACTAGTCCTGGAGGACTTGCTGTATAAGGTTGAGCAGGAGGAGGGATATGGAACCCAGAACTTACCATAGCTGCGGGTAGTGGCATCATAGGGTTAACACCTAGAGGGGCTAATCCACGAATATTTGAAGTATTAGGAGGGTGAAGAGGGGGCAGATTTAAAGGGTTGTAGGGAGAATGCCCTGGAATCGATACTCCAGAACTTGTTAAATGATTCGGGATGACAGTCTGAAGAATTGGTGCTGTCGGAGGTGTCATGGGTCTTGGCAAAAGCTATTGAGAGTTCATTAATTGTTGAGGGATGGTAGGAATCATAGGCATTGCTGGGAGACCTTGTTGCTTAGCTATTGCTGCAGGCGAAGGACCTAAGACCCTTGAAACAGTCAGGGGAATGTTTGGCCCTTAAGTTCTGTATGGTTAATAGTTTATCAGTTCAAACAGAGGTCCTTCACGTCCATCAATCAATATCTCTTGTAGGATCCTTCCGGATGGTGATTTCAGCATTCCATTATCATAGTTTAAAGGGCGGATATGATCAGATCCTCTTATATTCTGCATATTATTAGAGTTATTAATCGCAGATGTCTGCACACTGACCATTAAAGGAGAGGGTAAAGGAATGGTTGGAACTTGCATAGGAATCGGCATCATTTGTTACATTTTATGTGCAATTTAGGATGTCTGAGTCGGTACTGTCTTCAAAGATGCCTTAGCTTCTGTTGGTGGGTTGACATATATATTTCCAGAAGTTTGAATAGCTCTTGTTGCGGAGTCAACCTTAGCGGCTGAAGGGAAATTAGAAACGAACTGAGGAGTTGCATACATCGAGGGCATAGTCCACTGAGAGTAAATGTTTGGAGGGTAGGCGTACATCTGAAAAGGTTGCATGACTGGTTGTGGCATCATCTGTGTCTGTTGTAGTACTGGCTGATTACTAGCGACTGCTTGTGTTTGCTCGCTCTTTTAGTAGAAGTACCATATCAAAATAAGAGCGATGGCTACAAAAGCAGTAAAGAATATGGCCAGTCCCACAATAGAGCTGTTTAATCCTTGGTCTTGGCTTTCGAAGTGTGTGTAAGTGAGCGCCCTACTGTTGAGATGGCTAAAGTTCAAACCCTGCATCTTACGAGATATTTGTTAAATATTTAATGCTTTATTTGATTTATAGTTCTAACTCAACCATTTGTCTGTTTTTATGGATTCAGTTATGACCAAGATCAAAAGGGAGCTACTCTCAATCAAGTTCTAACCGATGACATAATAAAAATGGTTGACAAAATGAAGAAGTTAGTAGTTGACTGAAAATCAACACACTAACTAAATACAAAGCTGATGATCTCAGATGATGATGTATTCAATGATTAGTGATAACTAAAATATGGCTAATCTATGGTTATAAATAATTGTTTAATTAATCAACCTTTTTTAGTCTGTTCAGTCTATTCTTCAATAATCACTCCTGATGAGTTTTCTCCTGCAAAAACTCCTATGATCTTTTTGTTTAGAAACTCACTTATTACTACTGGCTTGTCTATCCTTGACCTCTTTTTATTACCCATCTGCCCAAACTAATTATCACCCCACTCCAATATAGCATTGTGAGAGTTTAGTCTGCTAATACAGTGATTCCTTCCGCACTAAATCTGTTCAACTTAGACGTTTCTGCCTGAACTGTCGACGTAATTCGATAAACTATCAAGCTTACTGACATCTTTCAAATGGAATACCTGTCCGTGGCCAAGCTGTCCCTTAAGATTGCACCCAACTCCAAAGGTTTAGAACTGTCCATTTTATTTGTTCTTGGTCGAAATTATGGTGAACTATTACCCAGCTGCCACCGAAATGACCTGGCTATTGGCTAGATTCTTAGAAATCTGGAGAGGCCCAGGAATGATTATGAGGGGGCTGACCACCTTACAAAATGCCTACTATTGGGAAAGTTGCATGTTGGAG
Source organism: Hydropsyche betteni (assembly GCA_028571205.2). Taxonomy (NCBI): domain Eukaryota; kingdom Metazoa; phylum Arthropoda; class Insecta; order Trichoptera; family Hydropsychidae; genus Hydropsyche; species Hydropsyche betteni. Next base: position 5,605 of record JAOXNN020136940.1, on the reverse strand, counting down.
TTACTGCCCCAACCATAAAGGGCTCCGTTCTCATCAATAGCCAGCGTATGGTTGGTACCACATGCTATTCGCTTGATCTTTGGAAGATTCTTTAATTTATATTTCTAATACGACTTTAGAGGGGACTGTCACTCTTCGCTAGGGGAAAGGCGGGGAAGTCGGTCGCCCCTACTCAGATTGTCCAATCTGTCCTTAAGTATCGCAACCCATCGCATACACCTATCCTTTCTTATTTAGGGCCACAAAATGATCGTCTATCTTAATGGTCTGGTACATCCTGTAGAAAACTAGGCAATATCCTTCAAAGGAGCAATGTGCCTCTTAGCTTGGATTTATACTTTGGTTACGTTTCCCTCTGAGTCGAAAGATTTGTTAAGTTTCCACTGATAAATTTCGCCACTATTGGTCAGAGCCCAAATATAGTCTTTTGTGAACCGAACATCCTTAACATTCTTTTACAGTATCTTGAGTCCCTAGCGAGTGTGATCTGAGGGTTTCGACTCACTCGAATCAATCGATCCTGCAGGCCAAACATACAACTGATCCTTTACATCAACGCCTGCTTCATAGTGTTCACCAAAGCGTAGGAGCTTTAGGCTCTTATCCCCTGAGAAAGTTGTTATCTTTTTAGGGGTAAAGTTCTGAAACTTTAGGATGGCATCTGGCCTTGCCTGGTACAGACCGTTCCCCCAGATATACGTAGTAGTTCTGGTAGTTTTGTTATTAGTAGCTAGGAAGACAGGAGGAGCACCTAGGAGGGAGAGGGTGACGCAGAGCCTGGTGATGTTTTTGAACATAGTTAAAAGATAATAGTTGTAGGCATAATAAATACATGATAAGATTGTCGGATGTAATCGAAGCTATGAGCTTTGTGTTCGTCTTCATCCTTATGATCAGCCTCCAGACTAGCTTTACGGAAGTGTAGTAATCCAATCCCAACTAGAAAAAAGTAGATAAAACCAAAGTCAAGATACTCTCTCTGCTTATCGTTCTCCTATCTTTTAGTGGCATAACCTATGCTGAGAAGTGCTACCCTGACATCAATATGCTGGAGTGCTTTTACATATAGCCCAACAGCTATCTGTTGCATAATGTCGTGATTGCTATTTTTATCAACACCACCCTGTACTTGGGTGGACTTCACCAGTAAATATACAACGGAGCCATCAAGCGGAAATTCATGAGTTTCTACAAACCTCGCTTTCAATGGAATCTTTTTAAAAGACTGTTCATCGTTCCGGTTTATCTGTAGTGGCTGTACAGAGGGATACTCAATCGTTTGGTTAACTCTGACTTCGAACACAATACTTTCTTTGTGTTCTTCTCAGGCATTCTCTTTGCTACTAGTACTTTGTTTTTGATACACTAGGCCACCTCTACAACTATTTTGTCTTTTAAAGAAGGCACTAATCAGATAAATCCTTTAAGGCTGCACTCATCCAGTTCGCCTACAATATCATATTCGGGTTGTATTGCTCGCATATTTTTGTGAAGAGGAGGGCTTTGGTATCTTCAGTTGTGGTGCACATTTACGGCAATTTTATGGGTTACCCTTAGTATTTCTAAATTTTTAAAGGACAAATACAGGATTAGCGAATCAAAAGTACACCAAATACTACTTAGAAACTACAATATTCTACTTGGTTGGAGTATTGGCCTGCCTATCCACCTGCCTCATGATATGACATCTTGTCTCATATCAACCATGAACTTTCTACTTAGACATTATTTTATTATGAATGTATGATCTAATCTAACTGTTTTAGATGGTTTGATATTTTCCAATACCACAATATGATTTATTGGTTAGGTTTGTATAATCTTATCATTATGTGCATTGAGTTTGCCTTTAAGAAGGGCGGCCTATCGATCATTCGAAACTTCATTCAGTCCACACAAGGCATCCAGACGTACTAAGAGGCATAGTCAGAGCATTACCCCTCGCTGTTAGAAACCGCAACAAAATTGGTTATAAGTTGAAGACCTTTAAAGACGGAAAGATTATTAACACCCAACGTACCTATCTTATAATATAGTCGTCTAAACCATTGAGGAGTCATTCCCAGCAAAGGTACCCCAACCTAATAACCCAGGGCGATAAAAAATGATGTCAAATAATCACATTCGAACACAACTTTGCAATTTCTTCGATACTATACTTGCTAATTAATATGTATGCAGCTTGAAGAAGCTAGCATCACCCAGTTATAATATTTAACTTGACCCAAATGCAAAAAGAAAGCTACTTCAGTATTATTGAAGTATTGGAGAAGGCTTATAAGCTGATGGATGAGAAAGGCACCACGGAGTGCTACATCAACTCTGAAATGGAGTGGCCCATCTATAACTAGAACCCTCATTATATTGCTGATGGCAAGATATGCATAATGGTGGATTACATACAGGGGACATCTGATCTCGTGTCAAGTGCCACCCCTTACAATACCCTCCGCAGTAAATTCTACAATGTTTACAAGGGATGCTAAAAGGTAATGAACTGCACCCAGGAGACCCTGTAAAAGACTGACACTACTTAAATGTACCCTCTGCCTTACTCTCCCTATTATCACTTCAAACTACGATTTCCTGACTTCAAATAGGAGAGAGCCAAAGTTAAGGATAATAATGTGAATTGCAAAGTGATTCGCCTTTAGAAGTGGAAGGTGATGCTAGTTAACATCGCGAATAGTGGGTTCTATGCTCCCATATTCTACATCTAGAAGTTCAAGCTGGTGGAGATTTACAAAAGATTTACTTTTGGCTCAATCTCTAATGTCATATTCCATCCCAACACAATAAACAGAATGTTGGGGCTCTACCACAAGCATTTAAGGTAGTTCCATCTTAAATTCAACAAAAGAAACAATGATGATGTTACTTCACTGTGTGCTACCATATTTAGCAAAACTAACATACCCACTAGCTACGATATTGATTTCAGGAGGAAACTGCTAAGCTGTCCGGAAACCAACCCAGATAAGATAGCCTACGTGTTGATGAGTGATTAGGCGCCAAAAGGAGAGTTATTTTTAAAGCAGCCTCTGAACATTTCTACCAAAAGCTTGCCTCAACCTCCAACATATGTATCCCCCACCATTTTAAACTCCAAATCTAACAAAGTCAATAAGGAGTTCTACCGGTAACTCAACGATCAGTAACTGAACGAGTGCTCGTAGGATCCTCTTGACAGCTACAGGTAGATGGGTGGTTCAGGGTCCAGTCTAGGGAGTTTGGAGTCGTAGGAGGAATAAGAAGATGAAGACAGCAACTATCTGGCTAAACTTTACAGGAAGATGCTGAGCACTGATACAGTTCCTAACTACTCCAATCAAAGACTAGGGTGGGGATAGCCGTAGCAAGAGGAACACTGTTAAGAGTAGGAAGAAGAAGAAAGCCCCTTGTAGCCTATTATTGAAGAATAGAGCCTACCTCACTAGTAGGAACCAGTGAACAACTAAACGGGTATGGAGATAGAGAAAAGCCAAACCGCAGAGAAGAGCCAACTTTTACCATCAGTTGTATTCCAATCAGAGGCTGAGGTAGCATTATAACAGCAACTAGAGAGTGAGAAGAAAGTGAAGCGATAATCCCCAGGTTGATCTTACTACATATCTATCAGTTATTTTGAAGTATTCTCTAAAACTATTTAGCCACATACTAGGCTACTTCAGGGTCACTGAGCTCTTTAAGCAGCTCAAAGTTCTAATCTATGAGACTCATATGGTAGTTCTGCATCCTCAAGCTATTGGGTATGCGAATAGTTGACTATTTATTAGTGATTTGTTTCCCCAGTACCAACTTTTAAAAGTCTTTAAAATTCACACATCCCTTCCCCTCAGAATCAAGCAGAGATATCATGGGCATAGCCTCCTAGTCTTTCTCGCCTATTTAAAACAGAAACTGTTTGAGTCTGTCCAGCTGTATAGCCTCCGTATTGCCAGAAAGTTAATTAAACACCTGAAGTGCATCCTCTTTAGATAGGATGTTAGCTGTAGAGTTAAAAGTTAGGTGAGAGCGATAGCTTTCGAAATAGTCCACACTATGGATGGTTTATTTACCTTTATTATACAATCCCATTCGTTGTTGGGACTCCGCCTCTAGATTATTCTGTAAGAACTGGTTGTTCTGTACCATAAAAGAGTTGAATTTAGGCTTCGGTTTGGTGAAGTGATGAAGGTTCATCTACACTGAGGCTCTTTTGGAGAACTTGCTGGGCTACATTCCGACGCTCGGGTGACTGTCTATTTTCTCTTCCTCCATTAGAATGTATAGAAAAGTAATAGATAAATGGGAGCATACAGTTCATTTATTCTTTTATAGGCACACCGAAAAAGAGTCTCCTCTAAACTGTTTAGGCTAACGACCGTACTCTTCCTTTAATTTGCAAACCATCTATTTTAATGCTTTCTCAAACAGGCTTTCGATGCGGTCAGGTTTAAATAGCTATTCGTCGAAAAGCCCCTCGACGTCTATGCGAACCTCATCTATCAGAGGGTCGTAACGAACTCTCTTTTTATACTCATCGAAACCTCTACTGAAATTATTAGATCGCACTATCTTTAGCTTGTTGTGTTGGTCATCCTTCTTTATCATCAGCCGGTTAGCCACTGGATTCTTACGGTTGATACGTGCGATATTTTATTTGTTTTCTGGCTCCATACCGATTTTACCAGTTGACCTCACAGATTGAAGCATGTGGCAGGTTGCTGCGGGTTATTATAGTTGGAAATCACTGACCTGGTACCTCCTAGAGAAACGTCCGAGCGTTACAGGAGAATGAGTTGTTGTAGAAGCTTCGAAAGGCTTTACAAGGCTCTACCGATCCTCAAAGGAAGAGTTTTAGGCAAGTTGATCTTTCATTTAGTTTTTGCTCAGTAAGGGAACACTTACAGTAGGAGGGCAGAGCATCGTTTTGACATTAACTGCATAATTAACAGCTATATTTAAATTATCGTCAAAAGTAATTCTGGTAAGTAACATAAAGTAGGGGTAGTAATCAAACGTTCTTCTGAACTTTGGTTCTTTTCCTGGCTCCAAACTGGATCTTAGATGTGAGTAGTATTATTAGCAGCGACTTCCACAAATGGTGCTCTGTGTTTATCTGGTATCCTTGTCGCATACGATATTTGTATTTTATGTTGATGATATCTTTTATATGGTATCAAATTCAAGGACTCTTGGCGTAAAATCCTTGAGATAGTTGCATAATTTGAATACTAATACATTCTCCTCATTCCTAGAATTTTCATTATTTAATATTCCAAGCAATTTTATTATCCAAATACTTCCGTTATTAGTATCATAAATAATCAATAGACCAACTTCCGGATCTGGATCGACTTAAAACAGTGCATCCAAAGTCACTATCGAATTCTCGTATTTTTGACTGAACTGTCTCCGCCAACTCTTTTTTAAGTTACTATCAATACTGCACAACCCTTTTGGTTACGCAGTTAGATGAGTTTAGATTCGTGTTGGCGTGCCTTTTATTTTAGGCTCTCTTCCTGCTTCTATATTTCTTTTTTATCGCCTCATTGCATTTGTTTATATTGCATAATCGATATAAACAACTGAATGTTACCCACATCATAATTAAATACATAAT
>JAOXNN020136636.1:0-28557 GCA_028571205.2 Hydropsyche betteni | reverse complement strand
GGGGTTGTGTAGCTTCTTATCTGTCTTGCATACTGATAAATTTATATAATTACCTCTCTTTAAATAATAATATTTCCCATCATTAATTTCTTAAGAGTTAAATCTTGGAAGTTAGTGATCACATTTTTGTTTTGTTTTTTATTTTATTCATCAATTCATTCACATCTCACATCCCAACACCTCAACTCAACTCATCCATTAAAAAAAACCCTCTCAATATGGTAATTTTCAGCATCCAACTCTAATCCCATCATCATCATCTTCATTCGACCCCACAACCTTCAGGACTACCCTCCAAGATACGATCCCAACCAACTCGACCACTCCGCAACCCACAGGTGAGACAGCCAGACCTCATTCCACTTCCTACCGCCAACCCCTGTTCAATTCAAATTCCGAGGCCGTTAAAAATTCAAAAAGAGCTGTTAGAGCAGTTACATAATTATGACAGGCCAATGACGATAAAACCAAGTTTTAAATTCAAGAAAAAGTCCCGGTGGGGACATGGCTTGGTTTATTGCGCTGGGTCGAGGGGCTCAGCGCTAAACAAATCAGCAGAATGTGGAGAGGAATGGCGTCCTAGAATGTCAGGGCCTATAAACGCGGATCGCAACCGGGTCCAGACTAGCCTCGAAGACCGATGACCTCTTGCTGTACCCTCTGGCTACCCAACCACACGCGCCTGCGTGAGGAGGGTAGTCCCATGACGGTTAGCCTTGTTGATACATACACATAAAAGAGAAACTTTATAATATCATACAATAAATCGGATAAGTATTCTCAAAGGGTCCCCCCATTAATATTGAAGGCATAAAACTATTGCCTACGATGAACAGGAAGATAAACAGAACAAAATAGATATTAAACAGCAAATAATTAGCCATGAAAGAATGGACAAAGCTATAAATTCAAAGGATAAAGTCGGAGTCGATTCAGAGTTTAACTGCCCAACGGAAGAATCTAGAGATGTGCTAGGAATGGAGAGACTTTAGGCATAAAAAGATCCAATAGGCAAACCAATCCAAGATTTCTCAGTAAAACTAAATTAGAAATTTGTTAAATAACCAAAGAGATAAGCAAATTCAACAGCTCCGCATATCAACTCAAAGCCACATCGAACAACAGATTTCAACTATTCCATCGCATCTTCGATCAGTCAACCAGCAAAATATCGAGTCATTTAAAACTCAGCAGAACAGTACGTTACAGACTAACATTGCTAATATCCAATCTCAAATAACTATAGCTATTAATAGCTCAATAGCTTAAATGAAAAGTGATGTCGATAGGCAAGTAGAGTCTATTCTCCAATAAACTCGGGCCTAAATTATCAATCAATTAGAACAGAGAATCAATGACATCTAAAGCAAGTTCGCAGCTGAACAAACTAAACGCATTTATGCCATAAATCAGGCTTCAACCTCTTTTTCCTCTCTTCTAGAGAAATTGTCCTAAGAAATCTAGAGTTTCACGGTTTTCTTAGCCAATAATCAAGAGCTTAACAATCATTCATTAGCTCCAAACAAATACCCGCATTCCGTCCTAACAATAGCGGATTCTACCTATCATTCCAATAACCCAACCACATTCGAAGTAGTAGGAGGATGTGGATTAAGACTCCCTGATATTTAAACCTAGACTTTACCTATGGCGTCTTCCCTCTGTCTTGGATTATCCAGAAGGCTTTCTAAAGTTCAAGACTAAGTCCTATTAGAGGTGGTCATCAACAACAGAAAGTATGCTGCTTTTAAACATAAAAGCAATCTCAGCTACACCTAAAATCAGCTGCCAACAGGGCAATTCAATGCAAGTATAACAAGGTCTGGTGTGTAGTAGTTAACTAGTTTTGAACTCGATTGGATTACTATGTCAAACGAAAAATCAGCAGTTTCAACAATAGATAGCATTAATCTTACGGCTAAAGATTGGAATGGAAGATCAGTTGTCCACTATGCCGCTATCGAACAAGAGTCTACTGCTCTCTAATTAGTTCCATCGAATCTCATTCGAAGCAAAGACTATTTTGGGAATCAACCCATTCATCTTGCAGCTCAGAGTGGAAGTGTCTCTAACGTTCGCTCACTTCTAAAGCGTGATCCAATTCTTATCTAAGCTCTCAACGACAAAAATGAAACCCCTTTGATGGTTGCTGTTCAGCACGGCAACTTAGACGTTATTGAAGTGTTGCTAGCGGCGAGAGCGAATGTTAATTGTACACTCCCCGACGGCATTTTTCCTCTTCTCGCTGCAATACTGTCAGGGAGAGAGGATATCGCATCTAGATTGCTCAAAGCCAAAAATATCAACCCTAGTTTATTTGTAGATTCTGGGTGTTCAGCACTAATTCTTGCTATTGAAAGTGATCTCGAGGAAACTGCACTAGAACTTATTGAGAAAGGTGCTGACGTGATGCAAAAGCAGAAGAGCGATGGCTATACAGCTTTGCACTGTGCTGCTCGTATCGGAGCTCTTCCAGTAGTATGTCGACTTCTCTCTTCAAAACGCGTTACTGTAGACGCAGCAATCAATTCAGGAGATACGGCTTTGCACATCGCTGTTGATCGAGGACATTTTTCTGTTGTTAGAGCTCTTGTTAAGGATTATTCGGCATCAGTTAACTATCCTAACAAGCAGGGACTCACCCCCTTAATGAGGGCTATAATGACAGGACAGACAAATATTGCTTGCTATCTTGCTGAGCGTACTTAAATTAACGTGAAAGGCCCAGAACAATCAACTTGCTCAATATTAGCTGCTGAGAACAACATGTTTGAAGTTGCAGACATTTTAATTTAAAGAGGATAAGATCCTACCTACAAGAACTCATCGAAAATTAGTTGTCTTGAGTTAGCTCTCCGTAGCGGCAGCTATCATCGCTATCTAAACCTTAAGGAACGCAGAAAAATAACTGTAAATACGACATTCGACCAGAAAAGTGCTTTTTAAGTTATCACTAAACACAATTTTGGGATGGTTACATGGGAGCTCCTCGAAAGAAAGTTCAAAGATAACTTAAAAATCGATGGCTTTCAACTGATTCACTTGGCAATAAAATCCGACGAAATCGGTTATTTACATGATTGGTTAGAAGTTCATGCAATAACAGACGGAGAACTAAAAGTCAATGGTGAAGTAAAGTCGCTGCTTTGCTTGGCCATTTAGTCTCGAAGTTTGAACTGTTTAAATTTACTTCTCAAAAAGACCCCTCAACAGTAGATAAGTTCTATTAATAAAAAACCCCATATTCTGGTTGCTGCCCTTCAATCTGCAGATGCTAATATTATTGAGAAGGTCTTGGAAAAAATCAAAGACATTAATTAACCCCTTGATAAATAAGGAAATACCGCTGCCCACTTTCTCGCAATGAATGGACTAGTTAATAATTTAGGCATGCTGTTGTAGAGAGGACTTGACTCAACCAGATCAAACAAACAAGGTCTTACAGCTATCGACTATGCTCTTCGAAGCGACGACTAGTAGCTGTTGTCGTAATTATGGAAACTCAATAAAAATGCACCTCTGAGCAAAATGATGGCAACAGCAGTACGAGACAACAGAAAGAAATGCATGAAAAAGATGTAGGCCTTTTTGAATACTCAGGACGTCCAAATGCTGTCTACGTAAAATTTGATTGCAGCTTGCTAAACTGGAGACTTTTCTACAGTGGAGAAGCTTATCCGTTTTGGAGTAGACATAAATCGGCCTCACGAAGGCAGATATCCCATACACGCTGCGATCTAAAAAGGATCTATTGAGATTGTAAATCTTTTGTTAAAATGTAATGTCGATCTAGGCAGAACTGACAAAGGACGGGATGCAGTGTAAACAGCTCTTTTCAATGTTAGGGTAGAAATTATTGGAATGATGGTCACTAGAGGCAACCTTCCAAAGCCAATTTAAACTTACCTGAAACTCACAGTTAATATCTATTGCAGAGAAGCACTTGGAGGATCGACTAATACCTTTAAATCCGACTAGGTAAGCCTGCTTCAGGCTATTTAAGATCTCAATCTAGGTGCCTGCTAGAAGATTTTGGTCAATTTCCCAGTTAATCAAATGATAGGGAAGGTGGGTAACACTCGAAAACCCCTTCTTTTTCATGCGTTGGAAGCTGAATTCGGTCAGCTCATCAAACTTCTAAAGCAAAAAGGCTGTGACCCCTTAGCCAAAGACCAAGACTAACATGGACTCGGAAGGATTCTCTTAAATGACTCATAAGGAACTAAACTAAAACTAGTTACTTAGCATTTTTCAAGCCTATTAAATGCTATTTTGTCTCAAAACTCAAGTGTTCCATTAATAGTTTTAGCTACTCACGTTGGAAACGAAACCTTATCAACAGAAATAGCCAAGTGTCTTTCAAAAAACCCAACTGAACTTATTGACAGAAATGGTAATACATCCCTCCACCAGCTCATTAAATCAGCAAACCTAGAGCTTATCAAAAGTTGTCTAGCATAAGGACGAATAGATGTCAACACCACAAACTACAGGAGAGTGACTCCTTTGATGTTAGCGAGCTAACTTGGAAACTAATCAGTTGTGGCAGACTTGCTACAAAAAGGTGCTGATCCTAACTTGTGTGACTACGAACAAAATAATGCTTTGCATTATGCTCTTAAAAATAAAAAGCTCAAAGTCGCCTTCAAACTACTTCCTCTCATTAAAAATATCGACTACTGCAATCGGCAAGGTCTTACTGCTCTTATGATAGCCGCTGCAAAGGGGTTGGTTACCTTTATTCTCAAATTGTCAGCCTACCATCCAAATATTGAATTCTCCAATCGCCATGGATTTAAAGTTATTCATATTGCTGCAATGTCAGGAGATGTGGAGGTCATTTAAGCACTGATCGCTATAAACTGTGACGTTAATGCCGTCATAAGCTCGAAGGATCCCACCGTGAGCCTGGCTTAAACAGCTTTACATATAGCAGCATAACAAGGACATACCTAAGCATTTGTTACCTTAGTCAGAAAAGGTGCCTCTCTAACCATCAAATCCCAAAGAGGATACACTCCAATATAATCAGCAATTCTAAGCGGTAAACTTGAAATTGTCAGGGTACTCAGGCAGCTTCCTGGTTTCACCAACATGGAAAACCAAAGATCTTTGCTGAAAGCTGCAGTAGTTTCAGATAATGTGTTTGTATTGCGAGAATTAATTATGCTCGGCTTCAACGTCAACGTCATAGATAAGTAGTCAAGAAGCCTAATGCACTGGGCATGTCAAAGTGGCTCACTTCAGACGGGTAATGTTCTTGTCGAACAAAATATTAATGTTGACCTATGTTCTAAAGATGGGACCACTGCAGCTCACAAAGCAGCTGAAAAAGGTAGTGTTGGTTTGTTGAAGCTGCTTGTATATGCAAGAGCAAACATGGGTGCTATGAATTAAGATGGAGAAACCCCACTTCATATTGCTTGTAGAGAGGGACATACTGGTTGTGTGTTTTATTTGCTCCTGATTGGCGGAGATCTTACTAAAAAGAATAGAAGTGGAGTTACCCCTAGTCAACTCGCTCTAATCAAAGGCAACTTAAAAATTATGAGAGCTTGTGTTGTCTGTAAAGATAGCGGTCTAAGCAAATAAGCTATTGAAAACCTCCCTAAATTTATCCAACAGTAAATGAAACTAAATAAGTCAAGCCTGCTCTAAATTCAAACAATCTTAAATTTAAAGTATGCTAATCCCATCAATACGGCTATTACTTTTAAAGACTCGGAAGTTCTTGAATTTGCTTGCAGAATGTATCCAAAGTTGGTAAATAAAGTATCTGATAACAGAAAAGAACCACTTTAGCAATGCAGGTTGAGTGGATTTGAGGATGGATAGAAAATCCTCATTAATGCTTGCCTCAACTAATAATCCGATCGGAAAACGAGATCATAATCTATGAATGATGAAGAATTTGAATATGAAAGTGAAAGCTAGGAACCTTAAACTATGAATTCTGAAGAAGTTGGATTTGATAACTTAAGTTAGGAGATAGTAGATGGAAGCTCAATTATTGCTAAGGAAGTTGAGATGTAGAAGTACTGTAGCAAAGGGGCTATGGCAAAATTCTAGGCAGGAATAAATCGAATCGATCAAAAGGACCAAAAGACTTTGGCTCTAGAATGGAGTGGGTTTTTGAAGAGGCTGAGCACCTAGTCTCGAAAACATTTCGACGAGCTATTCCTCACTAAATATACTTGGGACGGAGTTATGTGCAAAGAGCTTAAAAACCTAGCTTAAAAACTTGTTGGACTTGAATCTACCACCGTCTTCAAGTGGTACTTAAAGTACTTCTAGCCGATTGTTTGTGCTTCTCCTGAGCCTGATGTGTTCATCAAAGCAGCTACACGCTTTGCCTCATTTATGAATCTAATCAAAATCAACAAATTGGAAGATGCTCTGGCTCAACACCCAGTTTCACCAATCTCTTTTTTGCTAAGCGGCAAGGATTATCTACAATGCTGTATCAAAGCTATTTAACTAAGTACTTCAAAGATTGAGCAGGCACATTATTTGAATACAGTTCCTACCCTGTAATTAATTGATAACATGAAAGCAGAAGGCATGAAGATTTTTAGTGAGATTTTCTTGTAGAAAGGCTATTTTGCCAAACCGTTAGTCAGTAAGCTCAAGTTCAAAAGCATTTTCAATCTTGTGATTCTTCAGGCAAAGCTACGCACATATTTAGCGAAAAACGCTCCACGGTACATTCCCTTATGTTAAGAGCTTTTTCAATAACTGAGCTCACCGTCCTCATCTGCTCTTGCTGATAATGAAAAATTAGTGCTTGCCTATAGGTTCATCGACAGAATAGATGAGAAAACTGCTCCCGGAAAGGAAGACCCCTGTACGTATGTAGTTATGGCAACAAGATTAAAGTCTACCATTGGAGTACGCTGCTTTATGGCACTATACTTATCAAAGAGTAATGTTGATCTTCCAGTTCTAAGCAGACTCGCAAGCACCCTTATCGAGATGGAAGGGACTGCTGAACTCAGATAGGTGTTAAACCGGTACAGTGACTTTGTCCCTCATCAGAGTGAGCTCACCAAACAATACGAAGCACTCCTCAACAGAAAATACCCTGAAAAGAGTCTAGAAGTTGTAAAAAAAGACTTCGCTACTACCAGCTAATTTGTGCAGTTCGCTCTGTCTGAATCCGAACTAAAGAGTTTGTTCGATCGTTATCAAATAATGGAGAAAGTTGGCAAGACCTTAGTCAACGCTTCGCAAGACTAGATTATTGATAGATCTAGGCAATTAAGCAAAAAGCTTGTCGTAGACATGCTAAACTATTCGATTCAAGCGTAACTGTTAGCTCATATTCGCGAAGCTATCAGGCGTTGCTTCAATATTTACCCTTACAACACTCAGATGCTCTCGGTAATGGCTATCCTAAGCCCTCCCAAAAATGGCAAAGGCCGAATAGCACAGATTCGCACAGGTTAAGGTAAATCAACTATCATAGCTATACTGGCATGCTATCTTGCAATGTTGGGTGACTTTGTCGATGTTATCACTTCCTCGCACTATCTAGCCAAACGTGATGAACACAAGTACCGTCCCTTTTTTCAAAGCCTAACGCTTACCAGCTCTCATATTTGTTACAATCATCCCAAACAATAAGCGTTCCACGGTCAGATTCTGTACGGAACTAATACAGATTTCGAGTTTTCTATGATGCGCGATGATCTTTACGGGCAGAACCTAAGAAGAAGTTTTAAAGGGAAGGAACTTATTCAAAGGTCAACAGATTCTGTGGTTGTTGACGAAGTAGATAACTTGCTGCTAGATATGGCACTTAACTCTGCTCGACTAGCTATCGAATCACCAGAACATACTGCTTGGATTTATGAGATATTGTTTACACATGTATTAAGTGGAGGATAGCAGACAGTAAAGGCCGCCCGTAACGCACTTCAGAAGTTTAGAAATGGTTACTACAGTAAATAAATTGAAAAAATGTCAGACAACCGCCTTTCTGATTGGTTAGATGCAGCTAAGAGAGCAAGAGAACTCAAAGAGAAATAAGACTATATTGTGAGGTTTAATTCATAAAAAGAGAAGAATGAGGTTGTAATTGTAGACTTTAAGAATACAGGAAGACTCAACGAGGGTAGTCGCTGGGGTAAGGGTGTCCACTAATTTGTCGAAGTTAAGCACGGCATAAGTCCTTAAAACGAAAGCTATACTGCTGCTTCTATGTCTCACCCGGCCTTCTTTAACGAATACAAGTGGATTTATGGGCTTACTGGCACTATTGGCTGTGAGGCTGAACGAAAAGAAGTACAGAATATCTATAAAATTGATTCATTTGATGTGCCTCCCCACTTCCCCAATCTAAGAAAAACCATGCCGATGATGATAGTCAAACGAGAGGATCATTTCAACGTGCTACTCAAAGAGATTCAGGACATTCTAGCTGCCAGACGACCAGTCCTAGTTCTGTTCAAAACTATTGAGGAATCAACCAAGTTTTCGACATTTTTGATTCAGAATAACCTCAGGCACTTGGTCCTCAATGAAATCCAGAAATAGTCAGAAGACCACATCATCTCACGAGCTGGCTAAGAAAGTGCGCTGACTGTTGCCACTAACACAGCAGGCCGAGGAACCGATATTATTCTATCTCCAGCTGCTAAATAAAAAGGTGGTCTTCACGTTATCTGTGCATTCTATGCTTCCAATTCAAGGGTATAAAACCAAGGAGTAGGTAGGGCAGGTCGGCAAGGACAAGCAGGAACTTGTAGAACAATCATTCACAGTCAGGACGACGAATACCTAGGTGTAAAACCTATTGAAATGCTGCTTAAACTGACCTCTAGCCAACCTGACCAATAAATTCTCAACTAAGCAAGAAACTACAAAATTAGTATGCTATCTAAACAGCGAGAACTCCTTTCACAAATAGAGACTGCTAACCATCAAATCCTCAAGCATTTCTGCAATGACTTAGCACATATTCGAAAACTTCTCAAAGAGGTTTCTTCAGACAACTTAGTGAAACTTTGCCAGGAATTTGCTGCAAAAGCTCATGAGTTAATCCCTAATAAAAGCTACAATCCACTACTGGAACCCCTAAAGCAGATTTTGGGTTCACTAGTAAATTTGCCGAATACTGATTGGCGTTCCTTTGTGGAGCTATTCTTATAAACGATTGACAGATTGATTCAACAAGAATGGGCATCCTTTTACAGCGATCTCATCCAAAGTTCAAGAAGAAATACGTCTTTGGAAGATTATGAAACAGGCTTGGTTATCAGCTACTCAACCTTTGAACAGAAAACTTTGTAGCCATATAAAATCTGCCCATAAAAGGTGATGGCAGGGTTACTTTAAAGACTATTCGCAAGTGCCTTTACGCATTCACAGTGATCAGATAACCTATATTTTATTAATTATCACACTATTTTGATAACTCATACAATAGGATGTTTATGATTTTTCTATGAAAGGAGTCACCAACCGCTAGGTATTAACAAAACATCTACTTCTTCTTCAAGTTATGCTCTGATGTTCCGAATTTCCTACATAACATCACTTGGCTTCTTACAATATTGGTTATCTTCCTATGTTGGACAGCCTCACATTGCCTAATATTCAACCCTATCCTCTGGCTAACCCTGAAATATCGGCTACTATTATCAGCTGTTGGCTATGCATTAATCGCGTGTAACCCTATTCGAAATGAAGCATCTGAGTCATTTTTTAGTGGGGAACTTTGTTAATCTCTTCGGTCCTTAGCTTTGAATTGGATGCCTCGTTACTGTCATCTTTCTGAAAAATTGTAAAATAAGAGAGCTAAAAAGATAAAGAAAAGAGATTGCATCTTAATCATAGCTTATCTGAGAAACTAGTCTTGGTGTTAAAATAGGGCTTAAGATGGTTGGTTATGCTTTGTTACCAACACAATTATAAGATAGATATATTGAGAGTAGAATACTAAATTATTATAATTTCTAGATAAAGGGTCAATCAAATCCAGCGATATAATTCCATGGCCCAGTCTTGGCAGTTGTGGTTGACCAAATCATACGTGTTGTTGCTACCTTGCACCCAATCATAAACTTATCCCATTGTCCTTATCCGGTTTCCCATGGTATATTTCTCTTTTGTGGTGATATTTCCATCTGAATCATTGCTTCCCTTGTTGACTCCCTATATGTTCACCTATTGAACCGATGAGTGTTTCGTTAGGTAAACTGCACTGCTTGTAATTTGGGCACAGTAGTAGGCCTTTTAAGTTTCTATTTAAACCCACCAATGAGTTATCGAATTTCCAGTAAGAGGACCTGTAATCACAGAGCCTAGAGCGGAAACGAACCCATGACCTATCCAGCAAGATCTAACTCGAACTTATACAACTTTGTCCGACCTATCGACACTTTGCAACTATCTTCGAACACAGTGTGAGTTGGATTGAGAAATAGCTCTTGAGACTCCGCCTACAAGAGTCCCAGTCCATACTGTCATAAATGGAATGGCAATAAGAGGAGCAGGACCCATCAGTTAGAAATTAATAATTGATTATGATGAGTAAGATTATTGACCATTTGAATTAATAATAATATATGGAATACTATTAAAATATAAACGTTTCTAAATTCAAGTAAGTATCCAGTCTAATATCTGGTTATTAGGTTTAGAACTATTCATCAAATCGATCCTTAAGTCTGAGAGAGATAGAATAGAAAGAAATAGATGACCCTGAGAAGTTAGTAAATAACAAATGACTATTTCAATTAGACATTGCCAACTATGGGACTTAGTGTACAGCATAATTAATCAAGCTGGTGTCTTACGCCCTCAATTACAGATATTTAAGCTACAAAGTTATCAGACTTAGTTCCTTGTGTAGGATGCGAGTGTCGTAGAGAATGTAATCTTAATAGTAGTTCTTTCAAGGTTGCGTACTAAGTCCTTTACGAGAGTGTTCTGTTTCAGCACTTTACGGTAGAACTTTCGGGGAGTAGCGACCACAATCATAGAGTTTTCTATTAGGCTGTCTGAATATTGGATAGCCCTTTTATCAGCTTAGAGTTTTTGAAAGCAAGAACCTCCCAGCAGGCCATTCGTTCTAATTGAATCTGCCTATTTTACCACGTTAATAAAACTTTACAATAGTTTACGAAACCTAGTTCTTAGCTAGCCTAAAGGTGGCTACTACACTACAGCAGGTACTGATCCCTATTCGTCTTCTAATTTTCCAGAAATACCGATTGATGTACATCCAGGTGGTTGGAAGAAGTAGTAAGGAGGTATCGGCTGCACAGAGATATACGTTGGAGTAATGCTGCATTCATAGGGAAATTAAGATTCATCTAGTTAGGTGTTCTAATTGTGACAGGCATAGACTAATTGACTCGAATTAACATGCTGCTCCTAAGTCTGGGCGCTAATTTAGACAGATTTGGAATGTTTCCTCAGCTGCATAGATGGAAACTGCAATTATTATAGTGTAGTTGATATTAGCTGCCATAACAACCCTTTGGTAGTGTGATAAAGTATAAAATTTAACGTAGATGATCACTTACGTTTTGCTAGTTGCTATCGTCTCCTGCACAAGGAGAACATCCACATCACATACTGCTCGGTAACCCTGGTTCCACTCTGTATCCCATCTAGTTGCAGTTGAAAGTGTCGGCAATAATCTCTATGCCAATCTGCAGGGTTCATCTCCTAACAGTATTAATTGGACGCAGGCTGAGGTGCCCCGCATAAGTACATTCAACACTGTCAGAAGGATAGAGAGGATAGTTAAACCTGGAGACGCAGACCCCTAAAAGTGCAGATTAAAGCAGCAATAAATAAAGTCGTTGGAACTGCTCATTCAGAAACCTCCCACCAATTACGTTTCCAATATGCTAAATCCTAACTGGACATCTTTCAACCCTAAACAAATCTAACTTGATAATATGATTCAAGGGCCAAATGATCGGTTGTGCAATATATAAACACCTTTCTATGACGGGGTAAAATGCCTGAAATGTTAGCAGGGCAGCTACTTTGATTTTGAGATTAGGAAATGTGGGTGGGCTCCTAAAGACCGAGTTTTCGATCAGAACACTCATAGATTTGTGTACAGAGCTCCAGATAGAAGCACAAGAACTGATGCCTTGAGGCTTCATTATGATGGCAGGTCCTTTGAGGAAGCAAAAATCCAAATACAATCTTCTAAGAGTTCAGAGGAGTGTCCTAAGGATCAGCCATACTACGACGGAATCACATGCATAACCTGTTCCAACCCTTAGCCTTTATTCAATATATTCACCCTTAAGTGTGTAACGTGTGCTAAAGGACAGGCCTACTCCTAGCAGAGGCACGGATGCTTCATTATTTAAGGAAGGAAGTCTCTGTTCGATTTACGCAAATCTTTGGCTAATTTAATAAGTTCTGAACTGATGTGAATATTTAATTATTGTAAAGGAATGATCTAGTTAGAGTAGGAAGTAACTTATGCATCTGCTCTCAGTGCCTTCAACAACATGGGTTACCAAGGCTCCGATAAAGTTAGTAGGTTGCAGGTACACACAATAGTCAATAGAATCATCATGAAGGTATCACTCGATACTCCGTTGAATAAGGAGCTGCTGGATGAGCTATATGATAAGGTCAGCTAAATGAATAAGTTTGTAACGATCGAGATGTTCTGTAGAAAAGTGGAGGAGGCTTTTAAAGTAGCATTGCTAAAGATCGATAGACTGCAGCGTAAAGAGACTCTTACAAGCTTTCAAACTTCAGATGCTACCAATATTGCTTCACTATTAGAGGATATAGAGTACTTGAGAAAGGCGTTCAAGTAGGATCGACATCAGAGAGCTGCAAGGATTGCTAATCAATTTAATATCAAAGGAGTTAAACGGCCCTCTTAAGGAGAATCACACACAAGTAAACCTTCTGCATCAACGCTTTTTAAAAATACAGTAAACCAACCATTAACCTCAAAGGTTTTCGAAGGGCGTATAAAATAGTAATAACCTCAAACCCATCAAAATAGACCCTCAAAAATACAATCTTACAAATCCTACGCATCCATAATCTACTTTATAGTAGCCATAATTCAGCTCTGCTTCACCCTCGACCCATTTCATTTTCCTGCGCTATACATACTCATCATCTATCTCATCAGCAGCTATCTGAAGCCTTAACCTAAACTGCAAAACCGATTATTAGAAACAGCGTTCACAGTGTGCACAGTACTGGCATTCTACTTTGATGTGTATTCGAATAAGTAACTGGGATACCTCTCCAAAAGATTACATATGCTTGCGGACTTAATCAAGGTAATTGGAGTGTAATATAGCTTGCTATTACTGTGTTCGTCTGGATATCACATTCAGATGATAAATGATTATGCGTACAATCACAGATAGGTTACAGCACTTGCGTAACTCACTGAAGATTGCTATTTGGATTTAACCTGTTCTGACTGGGCATATTTAACGAATTTAGTTTTTAGGCCTCCCAGTTTTGACTTCTTTAGGATGTTCAAGTAAATGCCTATTGGGTGTCTGCCACATATTGTGTTCTCAGTCTACTTAATGTACTTGTCGAAGCCCTACGCATCGTGATTTTGAATCAGGTTGAGGCTTCTACCATCAAGTTTCTCAATGCTCTGCCAGATCTGTCCTTACTATTTGTTGTGATAGGTGAACGAGAATCGTTTACCCCAGTGGCAGAAGTCGCTAGAAATGATAAATAGGCTATTGGGATCCTAAAAATGAGGAAGAAGAATATCTGCGTAGTGTTCTTGCATTTTGAGGTCTGTAGCTCCAACCATTATGGGAATCAGTTTAAATTTGTCTCCTAGCATCTTCTTAATATATGGCAGATGCATCTACAAACTGTGTTCTTCTTCCTCATCATCTTGGTCCAGCACGGTGAACTTACCAGCAGCTTTCAGTTTCTCAACAGCTAAATTATGCTATCGGTTACTCTATAGATCGACCTCTATCTTTCCGAGGGGTGTGTCCCAATACTGTAAAGCGGTTATACCGCAACCTGGGAGATATTTGTGATGTGATGGTCCAAGCAAATAAACCTTTAAGCTGAGACTAACAATTACACTTACTTCTGGTTGTTGCTGAGGTATTTGTATGCCCAGGCTGCTGTAGGCCCACTATAGTAGAATCCTGCGTGTGGTCCAATCAGTCCCTTAATCTGTTTGATTTCTTTGATTTATGCTTTGGCCTTATTGAGGTATTCATTAAGCTACGAATCCAATGCCGCTTCTGAATAGTTCTAAATTTACTGTCAGCCACATACCATGAACCTGCATGAAGGGCAGCTCTTGTTTTAGACTTCATAATAATATTTTATAACACTCCTTGATGTTTAGGAAATTAGAAGCAAAGCTAATATGTATATTGATAAATGAGGCGTCTTAAAGTATCATTCTTGTTGGTGGTTAGGCAGATCTAGGATACCCACCCCTGCTCTGATCCTCTCAAGCTCGATGATCTTCTCCTTAATTTTGTCATCGGCAACGGTATTGAGGAGGGCAAAAAGTTCGTGGATGTCAGATGACATTCCACCCCCACAGAAGTCCATTATAAGTTTAGCCTTCTTCTCCTCAAATATCTTGTCGGCTGCAAACTTTAGCAACTCTAATCTATAAATTAGAGTCTTTTCGTTCTTCTCAAAAAGAGCCTCCTAGTGCTGGAGGATCACTCTCTCAACTTACAGTCTCTTGTTGGCAGGCACCATCTAGCCTTTAGCTGCATCCTTCAGAGAGAGGAACGGCCTGAAGTCAGAACCTCCTTCAGCAATTATGTGCTGCATGTGCTGTTGGATACAGTAGCTGCAGGCTAAAGGTTTGGTGCAGTTCTGGGAGCAGCAGACGATCAGTTGTTCTTGGCAGTCGTGTTTGCAGGGGACGTTGGTAGTCATTTTAAATTATAAATTAGCAATGTTGACAAGTGTAAAGGGTATTCTTCAATAAAATTAAGCAGTATAGGAAATAGATACGCATACGAATAGTTGTAACGACTATTGAAATAAGAATAGAGAAGAGCGATGTCTAGCAGCAAACAGCCCCTGTTTCCCTCTACGCAGAAAGTGAAGGAGATAGGTACCTCTGTTTCTAAGCAGCCAACTTCAGTTATAGACTCTCCATGCTGGGATGGACTATTTCCTTTCTCAACTTCCCCATCGATAAGCTAAACATTCGCACCAAAATATACAATACATCCATCTCGAAGTAATTCCACACTCTCCTATCTGAGGGGCTAAAGGGAATGTACAGAGGGATTGCAGTGACTGCGTTTACAGTACCTCTAGGGTTTTTTATGAACAGTTTTAGCTTCTAAATTTTGAATCAAATTTGGAAGCGGAACTAGTCCCTCAGAAACAGCAATTTCTTCAATTTGAGCCCCATAATCAACATGTATGTGGCAGGAGTAATACCGTTTTTTATCAGTACCCCTGGAAATATCATACTGACAAACATTCACAAAGGCAAACTGACTATACTTCAAGGAATCAAATAGTTTAGGAATACTAGCTGGAATACCTTTTGGCAGGTGTATGGGGTAAGCTATCTCAATATATCTACTTTTCTAGCCATCAGGCAGATCCTCTACGAACATCTGGTCCTACTTCTGAGAATAAAGTACAAACTCTCTGAGACATCCACAGTATTCTCAGCGTCCTTCCTCTCCATCATAATGGCCAATACTATTTACCAACCTTTCGAATTGATAGTTGCAAGAATGACAAACCAGAAATCCAACTTCAAAGGGGTTGTGTCACAGCTACCAAAAAACATCTCCAAATTCATTCGAGTGCTTTATAGTGGGTTCACCATCAGACTCTGCTCCAGTTTCCTCTTCAACGGAATTTATATGCCCTTATACGCAAAACTCAAATTCTCTTGTGACCTTCATACCTTCCTATGATGCTATATTCTACTACACTTATGCGGGCAGACAATCTCAAATAGATATTGTTTTCCAAAAAGCACAACCAAATTAAATAACCAGCTAGCCTCTCTTATGCATATGTTTGGCTAGTCCATACTGTATATACAGTTAGCTACTAATCTATCATTTGGCTTTTATGATCTTGTCCCTACCCTATTTGCTGAGAGGCACACTTGCCTTTTTAATTTCCTTAAGTAAATCGTTGGAAATCTACATCAAATGTTATTTTACCTTCATCTTTCCCGAAACAGACTACTGAGCCTTTTGAACTTCATTCATCACAATATCTTCCTGTCTAGACAAATTCCACATCAAATCGTTGTAGTCAGCCGTCTCAAATCTAGACGATAACTCCTAAATCAATTACTATTTATACCTTTGGAATACCGACTATGAGTTCGGCATAAGCAGGCACAGCTTTTTTAACATTTATAGACTCAACTATAGCGTTAAATTAGCCCTTCATCTCTTCGGGAACCCCTATAGCTAATTCTGAAATCCACATTATCATATTGTTTCTTATACTGGGTTCTTCTAAGGTGGCACCGATACTGGCGAATAGGTGACTGAGAATTCTAGATAGTTCAATCGATCGCGTAAAATCTTTATTATTGATGCTTATTTCCACTTACACACAAAGCTGTAGGAGCATTAATTTTCCGATGATTGCAGAAAGCCAGGAGAAGTAGCAAGGAGCATGTTTCGCAGAGCTAGCTCTGAGCCAGTAGAGTGTTGCTACAGCCTATCCCCATCTATTCTCCCCTATAAATTAATAGAGGATTCGAGCAGCGATTGCCTATTGACAGCTGATTATAAATAAATCTATGGACTGTTGTTTAGGATGGAGGATAGTTGGTTTTTTGAAGTCAGAAAGGTTGCCAAGTTTACCCTTGAGCACCTACTAGAAAGTGGGTATTTATTCTTTAGGCCCAAAAGATATTATGGCGCTTTGCAAAAGGGCAGCCTTGTACTCTGCATCATTAGCTGAGTTTTAGGTTTTTGAAAATAGTGGGAGGTTAACTAGTGTGGGAACCATGTTCTTCTTCTTCTCAGCTATCTTTTCGGGAATTTTCAGCTTTCTGAATAACTCATTCATGCCCTCAAATCTTTTGACATAGTTATCTATTATCTTGTTAACGTATTGCAGAGCTTTGTAGTGACCAATCTCTTGGAAAAGAGCAATGTTCTATTTATTTATCTAAAACTTGAGTTCAGGGGACATTAGACTCGAATAGAGATCTTATCCATATCCAGCTTCGGAAGATAGCCTATATGAGTGGATAATGCATCCAGGAGGAATAGACTGTTTCTTAGCATAAACAAGGCAGTATGCGCTAGTCATATTTATCCCTTTAGCCTACTTAAGTACTTGCTATTCGGTTTCCTCTGTTATATTTGAATCGTTATATTTCCTCCATAGTTTTTTATCATAATCAAATGTGTAACTGTAGTAGTGCCCACTTTAGGCCTGTCCTTCATGAATAAGGATAGACTGTAAATAATATGGCTATTTTGTCATGATTGGCCTATAAACCTGCTAGATCTCTCTCTACAGTCCCGATTTCTTTTGAAGGAACTGGTTTATCCTATTCTAAGAACTCGCCTTCAATTGACTCAGAGCTTGAAAGATCTAGGGACTGATTCTATTTCTAAGCTAAGGGAACACAATAGGGTCATTCTATACCTCCATTCCAGAGTTCTGTCTACCAAGAGCATTGATTGCTAGTTGCATGATTTTATCTAAAGCTAAGTCGCTACCCTCAACATGCTGCAGCTTCTCCAGGCTGTTCTCTACGACTAACTTCTATCTTCGAAGAAGGTTGGCCTTTTGTCTGATTTGCAAAGCCGGCTATTTGTTTATCTGTAGGAAAGGGTCAATATAGAACTATCTGGGGAAGTCAAACCCATCATGAATTTTTCTCAGGTTCTGCTTCTACTTATCATAGATGACTCTCTCAATTTGGAAGAATAGTGTCTTCGGGGCCTCCTTAATCCAGCATTGTTTCTATACCGATACTATTTCACCCTTCTCATTTCTGTAGTCATCAATATTCGAAATAATTACCTATTCGAACGCAGAGTACAGCTCGTGGTATCTTACATTCACATAAAGAAGAGTAAATAACTCATCTTCAATCTTTCTTATGTTCTACTTCTAGTTTATAAATGTAGTCTCATTCTTCCCAATAAACTATTGAGATATCGTAGACTCTTCAAGTATCTTTATGCTGGATCTCCTCAGTAAGTGCTCCTCATTCAGAAATCCTATCTTTGATGGGCTGTCCTACTTGCTCTATTCACTCTGCTGTCTCCTGTAGTTATATTTCTCCTGTAGAGATATTCCTTCCTCCACTCTAGCCAGGAAGAACAGGTTGAACTCAGCAATATCCTTTTGGTCACCAATCGGAAGCTAGTTTCCATAATCATCAACAACTGAAGTAACCACAGCAGTGGGATCCAGATATTTCTTATCTGAGCCAATCATCCCAGCGAATAACATCTGAAGGTGTTTAACAAGCCTCACGGAAGCCACTCTCCTTTTAAGTTACTAGTCTTTATTGATATCAGCTTATTTTAAGTTTTTAGTGAATTCAGGTTATTTGAACGACAGCACTTCCTTTACGAAGTTGATATTATGGAAGTAGGTCTGCAGAAGAGAGTTAAAGTAGCAGGCTGTATAAGTACAAGTATACTGTTTCCGATGTTCTTCAAACCCACTGGAACTCCACTCTTCCGCAATCTTTGCTAAGGATTGAGGGGTTAAAATGTTATCTTCTTCTACTTGGCCTCATCCAACGACTACTGGATTGCCTTGCTCAACAACTCCTCTTCTTCCATGGCGCTCATGGCTGTAGCTGGTTTCTAAATGGATTTGTGATGTACTGCGGCAGAAGATATCTAAGAGTTCTTCCCCTGCAAAGCTATTATCTCGTCTATGATTTTAGTCGTGTCTCCGTTCACTTTGTTGTATGCCAGCTTAATTAAACTGGGATCAAATCCCAACTAGGAGAACTGCTTGATGGCGTCTTAGAGGGTTGTCTTTACCATAATTTGAATATTTTTTAAAATCTGTGCTCTTACACCTCTTATTCTATAAGTTATTTTTCCAATACATCGTAACTAGAATCAATCTTAAACGAGCAACTAAACTCCTAACACAGATTTCGATATTTACCAAATTATTGGCGTATCGTTGATAAATTTATTATGGGCAACCAGCAACCCTAGGAGGTACACCCAAAGTCCACCTTCACATTTAACCATTCACAATGGGCACATATCGGCCAACATAGCGGACTCCCCCTCTGGAGGAACTCATAGTCTGGCGAATAACTTGTATAGTTTCGATACATCGCTAACTCAAATTCAGACTACAATAGGCTGCTGAGGGTTTTCGACTACAGGAAGGCCAATCCCTACGTAGTACAGACTAAATTGTTTGGAGAATAAACCAACTCTCAAGATTCAAGAAGGTTAGTGAGTATGTATGGATAGAAGATCAGTATTAGATTGAGCCATATCAACGATATTCCTGCTCCTGACTGTCTACACATGTATAAATGTGTTCTGAGAGGGTTCGGTAGTCTGCACTAGCTGGTAGGCTACTTTAGAGTGAATGAAAATATGGTGGGCGTAAATATTAGAGGAGAAGTAAAGGTATGGTTAAATGAAAACTTTGCTGTCTGTAACGCCTAAAATCATCATTCAGTGAGGGATTAGCTGACTATGCTTCAGGAAGTCCTTCATATTGCCAACATAAATACATAAAGGACAGCACAAACCCAGCTCCTCCATTAAAATCTTCAACCTTGTCGCAGCTTCTCCTAAGCTATTTCTGTATTGAACCAATTTTCAAACAAATATTCTATTTCTATTCCACCAAACATGCCAATAATATTGAACCTTATGAGAACTGGATGGTTACCAAATGTTCAGACTAATGCTCTTGCCACATTGCCAACCGGAGTGCATATTTCACCTCCAGTGCTACCCTGGAACTAAATACCTCAATATAACTTCCTGGCTAGGACTCCAGTTGGAATGAGGCCTATTTCTCCTGTTAGTGTCAAAATTCGGTGCTACTCTCCTTAGAGAAGGTCTCTATCTCCCCAGCGTTATTACAGTGTCTACGAACCGAAACTCTAGAATAAGATCGTACCAACACAAAATATTAGTTACATTCCCAATCCCCTGAGAAGAATAACAAAAAATCCGGTATGTACTGGCCAACCAAACATATTACTTACTCAGATAAGACAGTAAATTGACAGGGTTAACAACAAGATATGCCAGCCAATACTTGCCAAACCACAAGGTGTATCGACTTTTTATGGTCAAAGATAATACAGCCACTAAAAATAAGTTCCTAACCGATAACCACAAGTCCAACTAAATTCTACAAAACCTACCCAACTGTAAGCACCAATCAGCTAGCCAAATATTAGAATGTCAGTTCCAAACTCTACTTTACTTAAAAAAGGCGATGATTTGTCTACTCCACAGTCTACCCGCTATGAGAGTGATCTTGCTTCCTATTCCAATATCTACTCATCCAAAATCTCAGATTTACTAAGAATATCCAAACCTCCTCAGTCGTAGTCACTCGATATTCCTATTTCAGATAGACACTCAATCTAAGTATCAGGGGCAGGATTTGGTGGTAGGGTTAAAGAGTTTGCCCTCTCTGAAAACTATAAAAAATATTAATCCAGCGCTAATACAACAGGAGCTAGTTACGGATACCAATAAAATAAACCAAAATATTGATTTGCTGTGTTGTGTAATATGCTTGAATCAAATGCATTTTTATCATGGCTCATCGGAAAGCTATTTGGGTGGACGAGTTCTTGTCGGCTGCATATTACTAAACCCTCCAAAATTGGGAAGTATTATTCTGTTGGGTTTGTAGGTATTGTATGAACAGTCGATAAGCTGTTCAACCTCTTAAAGGCTTTTGGGAAGTGACAGACAAATAAATATCTATCGAAGATGTCCGTCTCGACCCTAAATTAAAGAATTAGTTTACGACATTAAAACCTACTGATTTCGGAGGCAGACTGAGACTTTTGGCCAGATCGTCACTATCATCATAATGGTTACCCACTAATTTGAATTTTGAGGTGAAGTTTTTGTATAGACTTACGATCGCTCGGAAATACTTTTCCACAACCTTTAAGGCGAACTAATCGGTTATTACGCTGTTCTATCCGTTCACAGCATCATTCAATAGTTTTAAATAACAGTCACCGTGTTTCTTCCACTCATACTCGTAAAAGCTGGTTCTCATTCTCTTCAGTTAAGGCATCACCTATTATAACTAAGCAAAGGTATCGCTTCTCAACAGCCCCACATCGAACCGAAATTATGTTCTACAACCAGGGTCGGCTCCACGTCGAATTACCTTCATAAATCCTCTGTCGTCACTCTGCGGCCAGAGTCCATGAACAGTAAACGAAAACCTACATTCTAAATGCAAGTACCCATCCCAATTTGAAAGCCACTATTAATTTGTGCATGAGTTTCTACTAGCGCAGAACTGCCCAGGCCAAGTTAAGGCTAGCTTTTGGCTGGTGTACAGAAATTGTGGTGGCTACTCTTCAAATAATATCCTGTTCGAAGTGGCATAGATGACGGCCAGCAAAATAAGCACTTTTACTATCATTAATAAGATATTAGCGATTCTCATAGTGGGGGTGATTTGAAAAGATTATAAGTGTAAATATATAAATGACAAACTTAACAGGAGCTTAGGAACGTTGGGTAGATTAGCGTCTCAAACTCATGAGTAATTTTGACCCCGACAGGCAGTTCATAGCTGCCTGCGACTTAACAGGGTTCGTGGAGAAGCATTCAGCAAGGATACAACCCACTACTCTTGGCCAAATATTGGATGCCTTGTTAGAGCAGTTAAAAAATTAGACTATCGACGTTCACGGTAAGAGTAGTCTGATTTAGGGAATGCTATTAAGTGCCTATCAAAGATAATATCCAAACTACCCATATAGCAGTCTAAGAGAATATCCTAAGTGATGGTGAAGAGTGTTGCTAACCCATCCCTAAATTCAG
Source organism: Hydropsyche betteni (assembly GCA_028571205.2). Taxonomy (NCBI): domain Eukaryota; kingdom Metazoa; phylum Arthropoda; class Insecta; order Trichoptera; family Hydropsychidae; genus Hydropsyche; species Hydropsyche betteni. Next base: position 6,574 of record JAOXNN020136636.1, on the reverse strand, counting down.
ACTTAAGGGATGTGTACGGAACATGTGTGAAGACAATAGTGAACGATGTACCATTAGCGTATGGAGAGCATATAACAGATATCCTAAAGTTGTCGATAGATGCAACCCAAATATTTAAAAAGCAGAACATCAAGATGCAGTAGGAGCTGGTTGACATAGCGACATCATTTATTAAGAAATGGCCCAAAACAGTCAACAGAGTCAGCTTTGATAAGCTCAAGTTTAGTCAGTACTTATTTTAAAATATTGTGAATATCGATGAGACAGTCCTTCGGAAGAGATCAAGCCAGTGTTTAGGAGCGTTATCTTCTAGTTTAGCTAAGCATGAGCTCAGAGAGTTACTCTTCGGTGTTCATGGAATTGTGACTCTTCTGCAGTCAGTCTCTAGTACTGATAGGGTTTCTATCTAAAAGAGAAAATCATCTCTGCAAGTGCTATCCAGTATCCTCAAAAACACTCAGCCGGACGATCACTCTATTCACATCCTATACCCCTTTACCCAACAATAGGCAACTCGATTGTTATCAATAAGTTAAAAGGGATTGGCTAAATCAGATTAGATGTTGGAGAGTGCTCTTAGCTGTCTTCAGGCACTTGTGCCAAGACTCAAACAGGAAGAGAGGAATGCAAATATTGTGGAATTCGCTATCTAGCTTTTGAATTACAGTCCGCAGTCCGAAATATCGTATCTTAATAGAATTCACGACGAAGATGAATAAGAGATGGATGACTCCGGAGACGACCTTAGCTGGAGGGTCAGGAGAGCAGCATTACACCTATTGTCTGTATTAGCAAGCTACCCTGAACTGATAAATATTTTATCAAGAAAGGAGGAGATATTCGGAGCTCTAGTATAATCCAATGAATCTGTGGTGGAGGCAGCCTTTCGTACGGTGGAGAGTTTAGCAAAAAGTCTGCATACCACAAAGTCTGAGTCCAAGTTGCTCCTCACCAATACTTTAAAGTATGCGAAGGACCTACTAAAGTATTCATGCACAACCAATCCTAAGTTATACAATAGCGCAACAAAGTTTCTGTTGGAGGTGCAGAGAGAGCTTTCGTATGATATCGTGAATGGAGGATTTACTGGGAGTTTCATTTAGCTGATAGTGCAGAATCTTTTAGCCACTAAATAAAGTGAGGCAAAGATAAACCTACTCTCTTCTCTCTAGCTATTGGCCTCCTGTCAGCAGCTGGTCAACCACAAGCAACTCCTCAATTTGCTGCTCAATATTCTCAAGGGTTGTACAGCCTACAAGGTTGTCGTCGCTGCCTTCAAAACTATCTACGCCATATTTGCACAATCTGCCCACCAAATTTAGGCATCAGACCAATCCTTTAGAGATGTGTTAGATCTCATCCATGAGAAGCTTAGGCATAGTGACCTTGATCAAGAAGTCAAACAAATAGTCACATCTTGTGTTGGGTTGTTACTAGAGAACTACCAAAATCAACTGCAAGAATCTGACAACGTAAAGTTTATCGGCACTCTCCTGACTAAGCTCACCACCTAGGTAGAGAAACGACACATTTTATCAGCCATTTGCCACATCAAGTAAAGTTTAAAACGGAACAGCGAACTAACCTTAATATTAAATAATCTGTTAAGTGTAATAACTAATAGCTGTCTAAGCTTGACAGACGAGGTTATTAAGAGAAAGGCTTGTGAGGCCATCGATGCCTGCATGTTGGTGTTGGGTAAAGACGTATCGCCAGATAGTTGCAAAAATATAATACTCAAGAGTAAGGACATATTGAAGGACAACTTCCCAAACTTCATGTATCGGTTAGTCTAAATATGCCCTGAGCACATCATCGCCGATTTGCCTACCTTCCTTTAGCATTCAAACCCACCAACCAAGGCTATTCGATCCCTGTGTAAATCAAAGCCATCGCTATAGGGAGAAATTATTGACTACTTGACCACCGAAATTAGGAACTAGGATGTTTCTAGAGTAGTCAAAATATTAACCTAAATCGGAATCAGTTATGACAATTTGAACTCAATAGATATTTCAAAAGATGATGAAAAGGCTCAAGTAAAGATAGGAGTTATCGGAACTACTTCCAGCAGTGAGAACGATATCAAAAAACTCTTAGATATTATGGCCAACCCCAAGAGAAACGAAGCTATCCGCAAATAGGCAGCGACCAGCATAGGGAGGATTGCATCCAAAATGCCAGCCAATAAGCATATTCCTTTACTTACATCTCTGATGGAAGGTCAGGATAGATTCCTATCACTTATTGCTGTTAGAGAATTCATTCACTCAACCAACACATACTCACCCAGTATGTTAGCTTTGGAAGAAAAGCTGTTTGGTTATGCTCATACCCTGTCTCAAAATGAATCATTTTTGAACTTGCTTGCTGAATGCATCGGGAACATAGTATCTCTCGATCATGCTCAAAGTCAAGTTTCATTCCTATCAAAAGGGAACCATTAAAGTCCTGGCGTTCGGTTTGTATTCGCTAGCAGCTACAGGTATCTATTTGCTAAGAACAATCCTCCCAGTTAGGTACTTATTCCGTACGTAAAGCCCCTAATAAATTTGGTGGAAGACCCCCACTTACAAGTCAGATCGGCAACGGTTAAGTCGTTGAATGTTCTGGCATTTTACAATCTCTCAGCCGTTCGACAGTAATTTTTGTAAAGGGAGTTCTTGGTAAAGTTGTCGAGAAACTTAGCGTTCGATCAGAGCCTTGTGGAGGAAGTGCAGATCGGAAATATTGTATAGAACATCGATAGAGGCAAGGCACTTCGGTTGGATTCATTTTCTTTATTGGACTACATGATTGAGAAGGTTTTCCCCATACAATCAGAAGAACACTTGACTTCATCAATACTGTCTACTTGCTGCTTCTGGACATTATGTAAATCGCTTTTTATTTAGAATCCGATACCTCTATCTAAGCTCAGATCAGAAGAGCCAAACTCATTCTTCAACTGCTAAAACTACATCCTAGCCTAATTAGTGGTTTTTCAGGAGAAATAGCGACTAAATTTAGTCCGGTCGAAGGTCGTTTAAAACTATACAAAGAAGCAAAGCAGGCCGAAGACCAAAACATCGTTAAAATGCTTTATGAGTATCTCAAAGTGATTGTGTTTGTGTACACGAATCGAGACTAAACTGACAACGAACTAGCCTAAATATACGAGAATGTCGAACAGATTCCCAGGTACAAGGCTATTCTGGAGCAAATAAGAAAGACGGAACAATTATGATAAGTGTTTGCTATCAGAAATTATTAGTTACTATGCATGAGCTTTGTTAATATGAGACTTTCTAGAAATACTGTAATAATATAAAAAATGTCGACAGCAATGTGTCCAAAGTGCAGGAGGGGGGCCCTGCAGTTGGAGAAGAACAACTTGCTGTGCCCGTAGCCTGGTTGCAGATACATGTAGTTTTCACCCATTACCTTCGAAAACGATGTTAGAAACTTCGATGGGGAGAAACCTATTTAGAATAGGTTTAACTCTAGTTACAATCCAGAGTTACAGAACGGAGGGCTAACTCTCCAATTTGATGGGGACCGTGCTGATGAGCTTAACAAGTTTGTGCGGCCTGATAAGTTCAACAAAATATATGCTGATGCTAACAACAATATCAATAGGTGGTGCAGTGCTATAAAACTCAGCAAGAGTATCCAAGATTTGGCTATTATTCGCTTCACTCAAATCTATAAAATAGTCGAGGCAGAACCTAAACAAACATTTACACAGCAGATGCAGACTGTGTATGCTATATATAGTGCCGCCTTCGAAGAAGGTGAATGGTTTATCGAGGAGAAGTTGATTAAGAGAGTCGGAATCGGACTGAATGATTGGCATAAACAGAAACGAGAGGTAAGTAAGATGTTGTTGGGTAAGTCGTACGTTCCGAAGGAGTAGACTTTGTTCTACTGCATGAAGTACTGCCAGTAAAACAAAATCCGAAACATTTAAAGATCGTACATTAAGGAAGTCTTCTAGAGGTTCAGACAGAACGAGATTCGAGGAGGATAGAAATTCTCCACAGAGGCTGCCTGCATAATTTGGCTGGTTCTTAGCAAGAGTAAGTTTTACTCGAACAACGAAAAGTTTACTCTTGGAACTATTGCCAATGCATTTGAAAATAAGGCAGAGAACACTGTCAAGAAGTTCTATGAAAAGAATGTTGTGGGGAAGGAGCCCGAACTGCTCGGAACCATTCCACAGGAGATACTGACCGTGTGAGATGTGAAATTTGAATAGAATAGTTGATAGTAAGAATATTGATGGGGTTGTTGGAACTTATTTAGGCCATGGTGTTCTACATAGTCCCACTCTACGAGTCGATAGAATGCCTGAGGAAGCAGGCACCCAGAACGATAGTTAGAAAGTGGGCAGCGTACTGGATGATCTACTATATCATCTCGTAACTGTTTTCCTTTTAAACGTACCTGTACTATGACGGACTTACAGTTTTCTATTCAAACTAGTGTGATTAATATAGTATTCTGCTAGCAAATCAATAGTTCTTTCTGATCATAGTTTGATCATCGAGTAGATTATGTCTCCATATTATTTACTTTGATCAACCAAATAATCGATTTTAATATGTTAATAAATAATTGTATTAAGCTTATGTAGCGGTTAAAGATTTGTCCTATGCATGCTTAGTACAATTTACAGAATATTGCACATATGCTATTGTGTTTGGTTAATACACCCTGACTTCAACGGAAGTATATATATCGCTAACAAGTGTAGTTCCATATTGAGTCCCCTTCACAGGGTTATTGCTACAACGTATATTTACTATAAACAAGACTAAGTAGAAGTCCGTTCGATGCATTTAAGCTACTGAACGAGCAGGCATAGAGAAATCGGCCAGCAGAGACCAAAATAGACGTTGCTGCTTTATTTCCAAAGAGATAACAATGATTTAAATGGACGGGATAATGAATCTTAAATATAATTAATGATAAACGAATAGCTTAAGCGGATACTAAGCACCAACTTCGATAAAATAGACTAGCAGGTCCAGGCAAGCGAATCCAAGTTGGGCAACCTTTAGCACTACATATCCATAAAATCTAAGTAACTTGGGGCACTGCAGCAATGCTTTATCAAGGAGTTGGAATAGATTAAGTACCACTAAACCATCAAGCAAACTATCCGCCACTTCCTCAGAGCTCTCAAAAACAGCACCTAGATGCTCAACCAAGGACTAGTGGAGATTGCCCAGCAGCACCGATACCTTTTGTAGTGGAAAATAAATTTGGAAGAGCAGCTGTCGTTGGTGCCTATGATGTGCCGTAATCTGGTGCGCCAGTAAGAGTAGAGAAGAGTAGAGTAAGTGAGGTTATTAGAGGAATCCAATTTGGCGATTATGAGATGTGAGAAGCAGAAGTATGAAGATTAGATCGATAGACTCAAGAAGGCTATTGTGTATTTGTAAAGGGAACTCAAAAAGACAAAAGAAAAACTAGGAGCTGTGGAGTTCGAGGTGCCAGAAGAGAATTCTGATTTGAAGCAGCAGTCACACAACATCAAATCTTCAAAATAGACAAGAAACAACCATTCATAGATCAGGTATAAGCTCTAGTCGTCGATCAGCCCCAAAAATATCCCTAACAGTCCAAAGAATAGAGGCAGCCAAGTTTACGCCCCTTCTCCGAAACCCCTATCAGTACTCAATAAGCACTCCGATTCGAAACTTCGACTAAGCGCTCTTCATCAGAAGCCATCGGAGTAGCGGAGGTCGGGATGGGGTGACAGTAAATTAACTGCAACTCCTTCGAAAGGTCATATAACCCACACTACAAGTCAGTCCAGATTCAACTAATCATCCTTCAGACACCAGTAGCAACTTTTTGAGCTTCCAGATTTGCAGATGAATATTTCTTACACTCCACCAATATACAATGGGTTTGAGGTTTTGGTACAAAAGGGCAAGTAAGTGTACAAGGGAATGTGGAAGAGAGGAGTGTTTGAAGGCAGGGGAAAGTTCTACTCGGACAACTGGATATATGATGGGTAGTTTAAGAATGGAGTGGTTGAAGGGTTTGGAAGTCTGTCGTTTGCAAGTTGCACTTTCATCGGAAAGTTTAATAACGGCAGAGCTTATGGAGAGGGGACACTCTACACCAAGGACAGGCAGGTTTCAGGGTTGTGGAAGGACAACCAACTTATTCGTCAATTTTGATATTTCAATGAGGTTACTTACAATATAGTTATCAATATTTCTGTATCGGTTCTGATCTCAAGTAAATAACACAAACTCTATTAATTTGTCTAAACAAAGATAAATGATTGATGTATGGAGTTATCTGAATATTAACTTTATGCTTCTTCAAGCCTTTTAGAACTTGAAATAATGATTCTTTTAGGAAATTATTGAATTTCTATCTAAGTGATCAACTAATATCAAGGTTTAAGATGGGTAACTAATGAGAATTGCTTAAAGAAACGAAGTTTGTGTCAATCCGAATACATAAATAATAATGTAAAGGCAGAATAACTAACGACATAATGCAACTATTATCAAAAATCAAACAACCACTGTTGACTTCTCGAAAGCGTAAGCATTCTTTATGGAGTTGGGGT
>JAOXNN020136232.1:0-28602 GCA_028571205.2 Hydropsyche betteni | reverse complement strand
GCTCAACTTGACAGTAAATGATTAATTATTCAGGATGTGAAGATCAACGGTACTGTAGTGGCTAGATCTAAGAGCGTGACTCAGGTAACATACACCGAAGTGATTGGTTCCGGACATTACCTATTCGTTAAGAAGCCATTTGTAGTGAACAGTCTACTGAAGGACTGGGCTGGTACACTCAAAACTGAAGAGCCTGCCAATACCCCTCAACAGTTGACACAAGAGTAGGAAATGATAATTTGAGTGGAACATATTAAAACCGTGCAAACATTACGGATAGATAGTAATTCGTTAAAAGTTAATAAAATCATTGGTTTTTTTTGCTTGACTGTACCTTAGCGTAGATTTGTTAGAATAGCTGAAGTCTTTGTCTTCCATGTTCTATGTAGTCAAGGGAGTGGTGACTGTTGTCCATCATAATCGACCATATAGCCCAATACAGGTTGCATATACCAGTGCATTTGTATATCTCCTCGGCAAGATATTCAATATCCTAAGGCTCTAGAGGTGTGTTCTCCTGTCTGCACTTCTACATAAGGTATCTAAATTAAACCAATATTACGTTTTGGCAATCTCAAGCATATCGGCTTCTGTAGACCGATGATCCTATAGTATTTAGAAAAAGGGGCTTTCGGGTTTATGGTAGTCGATGGCAGCTTCGTTGAGGAAATTGGCAATATCATAGGCTGGATAGTTGTATCTTGAGTAGTCATAGTCAATGAAGTAGACCTGCTTGTTATCGGTCAACAGCATAATATTTTAGTTGTTGAGGTCGTTGTGGCAGAGCTTGATTGATTCCTTTCTGTTGGGATGCAGAACCTTTCTAACATCTTCCATCTTATCCTTATTCAGGTATTCGCTAATCCTTAGAAAAACTTCAAGCTTCTGACCGGTGTAGGTTTTATCCGCGATTGTTTTTCTGGCGTGGTTAGAGAATTCCTAGCTGAAAAAGTAGTCCACTAAAGTCTGGTCCTTGCAAAGAGAGGGCAGGGTGATCTAATGATAGTTAACCAGGTTGGTGATGATGAGTTTTTTGAGGTCCATCTGCTTGAGTTAGGGCAGGGTAGGGTGTTTCCCCTCCTCAAGGAACTGCTCAATACGGAAGTATTAGTTAGCGAAGTAGCATTTGGGACCGATCCCTCTATGGCTCACCTGTTAGAAGATGAGGTTTTATTTCGTCCTGTCGAGGAGACCCGAGACGTTGGAGAAACTCTTAAAGACAAGGGGTTTAAGCTCTTTTTTGAGATGGGTAACTCTGTAGGTGAGATTGGTGAATCCCGACAGCCTATAGAAGTCGATGTCTTAGTCGGGCACCTTTGACCATTAATTAATGTGGAGTTTGAGGACTGTTTTGAACTGCTGAATGTCTGTCATATTTAATATAACACGCAAATCAAGGCAGCATATATTGAAGTTAGGATGTATGCAGTGTCATATGTATTATCCGTATTGAACAGAAACATAATATTGACGTCAATTAGTAAGCCGCTTGATTTGCCGGCGAACACTAAATATTGTCTGTCTATTTTATGCGAAGCTTCAATAGTTTGGAAATTTCGAACTGATTTTAACATGGAAGTACAAGATAAATAGGCAATTAACAATTTCTTACCTAGCCTATTGGTACTCATCAACTTTAAGAGAGTTCAGCCAAGATAGTCTGGTAAGTCTCTAATTTAGCTGGTAATTTAATAGCAATATAATTATTAATAAGAGATTCAGCTTAGGTCCTTAGTCAGTCGGTTCCAGGTGTCCCATAACTCCCTGAGGTCTTTAGACTATTTGGCGTCCCTAGCACCCTGCTTGCGTACTTGTTTCGACAGTGCCTCTCCAAACAACTTCACCATCTTCTTATACTTGGCGTTCTCCGTAGCAATAGCAGTATCCTGTGCAGGGTGTGGGTGTGAAGATGGCTGTTTCTTAATTTATTCCCTGGGAGATTTAATCTATTTTATAGTCGGTGGAGGGATGCTAGCCTTAGTTTGTTTTTTATCCGCTACAGGTTTTTTCAAATGTCTCTTCGAATCGTAAGTTCTCTAAGGCTCGCTCTAAATTGATTTTATGTGCTTCAGAGAACGCCCGCCTAGCTTCTAGTAAAGGTTATTCTGAAACTTGAGCTCAGTAATCATTCGATCTTTAAGTTCTAATGAGAACTCAAGGTCCTTGCGTTTCTTTGTCTATGTGAGTAGGCTCTACTTCACAGTGTATAGGCATGACTTGCTTATCATGCTTTCCGTTTGTTTGCAATCAGGCAACTGCTCAGTTTTACTATTAGAAGATCTACCGCTCGGTCGTACGGTTTCCAGCATTACTGAATCGCACATGTTCACCTCGATAGCTCTATTCTGGGTACCCGACCTGATTTCTCTTCGCTGTCGGTCGACAGTGATCTTAGGCTAAGATTAGTCTGTCGTATCCTTTTGATATATTTTTTCATGAGGGTTGTGGCTGCTGGCTGCTAGATCAATCGAAGGCCTAGGCTGTTTGCAATCGACGAACGAAGTTTCGAATGAGGACTACTCGTAGTTGCTTTCCTGCTCTTCCAGTCTGAGAAACATTTCAGTGGTATTATAATAACTAAGTTAATTCGTAAAAAATCGAATTGATGCGAAGACACCTTGTCTAGTCGATTGCCTAAGTAGTAAAGTAACTGCCCAGAAGTAAGATTTAATAGAAGCAGGAAGCTAGGCAACGTGGGCCATCGTTTATATCGCTCAGATCATCATGTTCCAGATGCCTCTAGTATGTATGCTACCAGCACCTCCAGCTAACTAAGCCTACTCTTACATTTTGTTCAGACTATTGTCGGTGTTCCAGCTCAAAAGCATAGACTCCTACATCTTCTGGGCAGCTACCGCAAGTAACCTCTACCTAAATTAGTGACTTTATTACTATTCTGTTGCACTGTCTGTGGAATATTCAAGAATAAGAGGTATTTAACCAAAATCTGTGTTAAGTTTTACGATCTGCTTCCAATATACTGTCCAGTTATGATATGGCTGTGCGTAATGGTTGGTGCTTTCGAACCCATCAGTCGTACAGTTGAAAGTATTGTGATGATGATGGTATGGATGGGTTTCTGGTGGGGGTACGTACTTACAGTACAGTCCTCATACGATATTCACAATTGCTGTGTTAATACTCTTCCCGAACTCATCTAAATAGTAGTCTTTACCTTTACTTGCTTCTTACCATCAATCTAAATATCTGGCCTCATATCAAGAATTATTTTCCTCTTCTGTAAAATTACCTGCCTGGTGGTACAGTTCTGGATGCTCTCTCATCGGTCTCTGGCTCTTCAATACTTACGAATATTGGGAGGATTAGTAGGATTAGTGGCAATTACTATAGAAATTCCCAGATACCTTTACGATAACTCACTCAAAATGTCCCTACTGCTTACAGTAACCATAGTCATGCTCCTGCAGCTATCCGGTCTATTCAAAGAATTGCTAGCAGTTCGATATAAAGCAATTGCTTAAAAGCCTATTGAGCAACTAACTATCTCCGACACCTTCCACATGCTAGAAATAGTGACATATGATTCAAATGCATCGATAATGTAATTCGAATTTGTGAATGACTGTAAAATATGTCCGTTTACCGTAAAGCTCAAAAGGACGACACCGGAATACTTGCTAAACTACCTAGCTCTGGAATCCAAATCCAGGAAAAACTGTTTCTAGCTTTAACTGCTGTACGTAACCATGCTAGAGTATTACAATAAATGTGTAAAGGGGTACATCTAGGCACTGGTGTTGGTCAACAAATACAGTAACAAACTAGTTTTCCTGTAGGAAATACAAAACTGCAGTCTGATGAGGAGACTGAGGAAGAACGCTAAGAGATCAGTAGAATCGGCCTATTTTTAGAAAGGAGCTTGCCTACTGTTCAAGCACCGTGCTCTCCAAAGTGCTCCTCGTCTTGTGGTATAGAGCGAGAAGTGTTTCGAAGAGATAGTGTCCCTGTTGTACAAGATCGTCACTACCAACACTAAGGTGTTAAAGTTGCTGACAATAGGTTCAAGGAAGGTTTAAAGCGAGTTGATCAGCTGCAACTAACTCAAAGCTGAGGTGAAGGAGAAGTTTGAGGCTAATCCGTTGTAGTTTAGGAGTGCTAACTGGGCAGTAGCCTACTACATTTACCTTAGTTTATGTCAAAGTAGAAAGTTTACCATTGTTGATTAGATGGTGAACTACCAGTCTAAGATTATTTTTTCGGATGAGTTTATTGGAGGGAAGTCACAAGAAGCAACCAAAGCTATGTGCATAGTATCGGGAGATGAGGATACTGTAGGGATTGTTTGTCAGACAAACCTAGCGATGAGGTAATTATTTGGGTTCAGCAACTAGAAAGTGCGTCAGAGACTGATCAACATTAACTGTGTACTTCCGGAAGCTCTTGCCAGGCATCACGACGAGTATATGCTCGAGTTTAGGAAGACAGCCTATAGTATGATACTGGGAAGAGTACGTAGTTTATTCTACGTTCAATAAGACAATGTTTTGAAAGCATAGTCTCTTATCAAAATATGCTGGTCTATGCATGGACTGGCGTATGTAGCTTTCATCTGTCCTTATTCTAAACCGGCAGATTATGCCCTACTATCTAGAAAAGGATAACTATTGGAGGCTTCTCCAGTAATTAGCAATGTTTTCAGTCATAATGTGTTAGCCACCTTGAAGGTAAAGAACCATAAACCTGAGTATCGTCGATATTTCGATGACCCTAGCTCCATCTTCGGATCGATTTAAGGAAACGACGGCCTTCTAAGATAGGTGGAGCTCTACAACATCAAGACACGCACTGCAGAGCTCACAGTCTGTAAGTTCCTGGATTGGAAGCGCAGAGTCTTGTCTAAACAGTCCACCAGGATATATTCCCATGCTTCGGCCAAAACCAGTAAGGGCAATCTAAGAGTAAAACAATTTTCAACGATGGACAAGAAGTTAGTGTAGATATAGATTAAAATTAACAAACAGTAAATTAAATCGGAGTACGGCCGTTGGGTTAGACTGCTGCTGATGGTGATCGCTACCATTTTTGCTATTACTACAGGTACACCATAGCATATTTAGGTATTATCGCTTCAGAGTACTCTAAATCCCTCATTCTTCTCGGCAAGCTTGCGGAAATTAAGGCTACTGTCGATAGTAGCATGCTGTAAATTTAGCTCTTGTAGAATCTAGCCTCTACAACCCTAATAGTTGCACTACTCGATGGAGACATCCCTGATGACTTCGCTAGCGAAACTCTCAAAATTCCTAGTTTGAAGTAGTACGTTCGAAATGTGAATCGTCGCACTTACGATAAGGTAATGCAGATACAGCACACCTTGCTTACAAACATTGACCAAAACGGATACTCAGTTGCCAACTTCCAGTAACGGCGCTTCCGATAGCAATTACAAACAGGTTTTATCAACTTCTCTATGTTCTCAGATCTTTCCTACCGGATTCCGCTGATTCTCTAGGCGTTTCTCGACAAAGAGTAAGAACTGTTGTAGTACTGGCACCCTCTTTTCCTACAAATAATCAGCCAAATACCGTTCCAAGAAATAATTTAAAGGACGTCGTCCAGCTAAAATTCCTAAAATGAACTACTGACAAAAAATTAAATTGGCAGCATTTTGAGACCTGCAATACTCTACAGCTTGGGCTGTACTGCTGTATTATGGGGCTGCCTTGTTGGGTATATTTATCTATTCAAAAGAATAGTGTTCTAGGGCAGAAATATAGTTGGGCTACTATCATACCAGGACAAGAGGAACGTTATGCTGAAGATTTCTAAGAACTAGCAGATTGTTTAGGTTCTAAAAGATCTCCCCACATTCGCCATAAACTACGCTAAACTTAAAGGTGAGTGTCTGGCTTTGTAAATTAACTAAAGATGCCTGACCCTAAACCAAAATATGAGGAAACCCTAGCCCAACAAGCATTAAACTCTACCCAGAACCTAAACTACATAGAGTACAGGCTTTAAGTGTGTGGGATGGGGATGGGCCATTTTACTGGCTTTCTCATTACTTCTACTGTTCCTTTCTAATTTGAAGTCGTGCTTCGAGGTTGGTAAGACTATTCAAGATAGTGTAAATACAAGCAAATCAATTACCGTGATCCAACGCACTCAGGTAGTTCTATTGAGCATGTTCGTTGGAGTGCTGGAGATAGCAGAGAGTGGAGAGTCCTTTTAGTTAATGAATCCACCTTTGTTAAACTCAATAAAGAAAAACGTGTTCAGGAGAGATTTCGATGATGTAAGATATTCGTTATGTAGATAATACTGAAGGACAGCAGTTGGAAATCTGTATCGGACTCCCTCTCTCAATCGCTGTGTCCCAGCAGACAAGATATCTGCTCAACTTTGTTTAAAGGAGCTCCTTTAGTTGGTTGGTCATCGTTCCTCATTAAATACTCTAATGAACTGCTCTTGATACTCGATTCCACAGGCTCAGAAGAATAACACGGTTAGCATGACCACTCAAAACTTGTTTAGGTTTACTACTCCTATCAGTAAATTTTGAACCCTCAGATAGCTGCTTTCCACAACTTCAACAGACTTAACCTTCTTAACTCCTTCCAACGGCAACTTGACCATATTCAGTTTATCTGTCTGATTGCCTCAGCGTTCGTGCTGATGATTATGATAGCTATGTGCCTGGAACTATACTGTGCGCTGCGTAAGTTGGCTGTAATAGCCAAATAAGTATTCTCGTAAGTAATAGTTAATGCAGAATCGATACCGTGGATAAGTTACAGAATAGTACGCATTACTCGTATTGGATCCATCGTCTTTGATAACAACTGTGTTTTAAACATCATTGTAGAGAGGTGATGTCTCCATTATGTTTAGTGAGTACGGGTGTGTAAATCCTTTGTTATTTAACTTTATTAAAATCAATAAAATGTAGGCAGAGATTGAATCTTTCGCCAAGGCTTTCCGAGAGTTCATCAAACCGCACCAGTGTAAGTTCCACAACCAAAATCCTACTTTTGTTTGCATAGACTCTAACTGCAGAAGCAAGGGCCTAATATGCTCTCTTTGCCTCACCATAAATGGGGTGCACAAAAACCACGACTCGATCTAAATCCATTAGTTCATGGGCAACAGCTTCAAAGCATATCGTAATGATAGCAAACGCACTGATTTGAACGATATGCTGCGCCGAATCGAATAGTCTTACGAGGAGTTACTCAAAATGCTCACAGATTTCCACGAAAACTTCAGTAACATCATCAAAGAGTTCATTTCAAAGAAGAATGACGTCCATCTAGAGAAGGAAGCCTTGCTCTTTACGGAGAATAGCTTGGAGACTCTGAGAACCTGCAAATTTAACTCTTTGTAGGAGTTCAACAAAGCCTTGAACCTACTCATCAGTCGGATGTCTTCCAATCTGGAAATAAACTAGAAGTCGGAAGAAGAAAACCTCCGCAAAATGGAGCACTATCTTGAGGATTTGGATTATGAGGCAGAATTTATTGCTAAGTAACTTAAAAAGATTGAAACCTCATTTAGAGAACTGTTAATTGTTAAGAGTTCCTCACCACTGGTATTGCATCTAGGACCCAGATTTATTGAGCCTAACCTCGTGTAAACGGTCGATATGGTTTATATTGGATAAACTAAGGGGTAAAGACCACATGGGGTGGGTCTTGCCTTCTATAAGAGCAGTAAAAAGGTTATTCACGGTACATTCCACAACGGTCATATCGAAGGCCAAGGCTAACTATACTTTAATAGTGGAGATTATTACATCGGAGAGTTCAAAGGTGATAAGAAAGAGGGTAGAGGACTTTACAAATGGGCGGGAAAAGATGCCAATATCTATGAAGGTGAATTTAAGGGAAGCAAACGCAACGGAAGGGGTATTTTTTGGTGGGGCGATGGAAGTCGCTACGAGGGCAACTTCAAGGATGGTGTGCAGTCTGGTTGGGGTATTTTGTACCGTTTAAGCAACTAAAAAGAGTATGAAGGTAACTGGGCTAACGGTATGTTCGAGGGGCAAGGCACCCAATATTTCTAAAATGGTGAACGTTTCGAAGGCAGTTTCAAGTAGGACAAATTCCATGGAGAGGGAGTGTTTTACAAGTTGGATTCCATAATTTACGGAGTATGGAAGGAGAATGAGCTTAACGTCGTCAATATGATCAAGTCGATTCTGCCCAACTAAAAAGTTACGTCCTGAGATTTATGACAAGCATTTAAGAATATGAGACAGAGTGCTAAGTAGGTTATTTGAACTAGTTAATATCACTTGTGTTGTTGTTCAGCCCATTTTGTATAGCAGAATAGCCAGCTGTCCCTCGTAGAAGAAGATATAGTGCTTGGACTAGTATGAAATGAAGGAGGAGAAGTTTTTTCCCACCACACAGTGCCAGTTCGAACCATACTTCTCATCGAACTTCTCCTTGATGTGTTTGGCTATTCTGTTCTCGATCTTTATGTTCTACGCTGCGTATTTGGCCTTCATCTTTCAGTGGGTACCTCTTTGATAGCCTCTGCCTTCATGTCGCTGGTGTCGGGGAAGTCAACGATGGTTTACTTGCGGTAGTCGGTCATTAGAGTTACACAATTTAATTTAAATGATGCTCTGATTGGATACAAACATTCAAATAGGCACTAGGCTTTGATTATGTGAATGGTTCATAGAGAGGTTAAATACACACGAATCAACTCCAGTCCTTGAAATCAGGTAGGTACTCAACTTAGTCATTACCGTAGTAAAAAAGAACACAGGGGTACAATGGGTCGTTAGGGTTCACCATAAAGTCAAGCATGTAAGTCTCAGTTGAACTCTTCTTGGAAAACCTAATCTTCTTGGATTAGAAGTTGATAACCATCATTACTATGTCTCCCTTCACGAATTTGAATCCCTAAATTACAAATAGCCTTTACCTTTACGCAGTTATTGACATCTGCACGAGTGTCCGACCAGCTGCCTCCATTCGAACTCATCATGTACGCTCCATGTCCCAGTACGTTGAATGAGAAATTAAAGTTCTTGCCCTGCACCACATTCTTATGACAGACTCCGACTGCCAGCCAATTGGCATTGGCTTCCTTAATCCTCCAAGCCATATTTTTGATACCCTTGTTCTTTTCTATGTCTGGCTCCATGATTGCGAATTTATAGCCTGCACTCGTGCCCGATTTAACTATGAATTGGCCCTACAGCTTAATTTAGGCATGTTTCAGCTTAGCCGAAAACTTGAACTTGAGGGGCTACCAAATATCAAAGTCAAGGACCATCTTTTCGAAGTCGGCGAAGTTGGTTTAGGACTTGGTAATGAGCTAGTTGCATATTTTGTCAAGCTGGTTCTTGATTTACTTATTAGATCTAGTCAGAGATTCCATGAGTTAGGCCTCCTTGACGGGCTCATTCGTGGAGTCCTTCTTCGGAATAAGACTCACGATCTTCTTCACGATCTCTAAGAGAGCTGGCAGATCTGTTGTTGATTTTACCTCCTCGAATATCTTTTGGATATCACCCTGCGAGTTGACAGTCTTCAGTCGAATCTGCTCCTGCATGCTACTATAGTAACTGGTCAGGCACTTCTCGATATCAGAAAATAGTTTGTCCACTTTCTTCTTAGCAGCCTTTATGCACTACTGTGCACTCTACTGTCCTGCCTTAAGCTCATTGATTGCTGCTTCGGTGTCGATAGCGATAGGTTTCAGCTTAGTTGCATGCTCTTTGGCTTAGCTTATTACGAGTTTGAGAGGCTTGGTTCTGAGTTAACAGGGAGGTACTGATGTTTTTTGTGCTATTCCTATACGCAGGCGCTACAACATAGGGCCTTCTCGATGCAGCCTCCTTCTAGGCACACAACATTGAGAGCCTACCCAAAATGGTAACCTGTTTTAGAGCACTCAAGATATGCGAGAGGCTGTGAGCTTTACATTCAACTTAAAAATATATCAAATTGCTATGTTCAAGAATATCAATGTCCGGCCCGACATTATAGAGTAGAATTCTTACAGTATTTACTGAAAACGTTTTGGTTTAATAACTCGAGGTTATTTTGTGTAATAAAAGTACGATATCTAGTGTAGCTTAGTAACTTCAACTAATCCTTCATAGTGCCAATATCCTAATGCAATATGAAGAGAAAATAATTATTTATATGATAAAGTAGGCCAAAGTGGTGGTAATCGGGAGCATAGGAGTGGGGAAGAGCAGCATAACCATTCGGTTTGTTAACAACCAGTTCAACGACTTCCTGGATTCCACTCTGGGAGCAGTGTTCTTTGAAAAGATCCATCATTACAATAGCAAAAGCATTAAGTTCCAATTCTGGGACACAGCTGGCCAATAGCGGTACAAAGCCATCGCTCGTATTTACTATAAGGACTCCAAAGTAGCAGTGGTGGTGTACGACGTCAACAGTCGAGATTCCTTTAACGCCATGAAGATGTGGATTTCTGAGCTGAAGTAGAACGGCCCCCGAAATCTAAGTACAGAGTGTTTTAGATAGTATTGGCGATTGTCGGAAACAAAATTGATCTGATTAGGGACAAAGAGTAGGTACCTTACAAGGAGGCAGTAGAATACGCGAAGGAACTGGGAGCAATATTCAAGTACACCAGCGCCAAATAGAACAAGGGCATAAATGTACCCACTCTCTTAACTGTAGGAACTGTTTACCAGCATCGCCTAGAAGTTGGAGTCAATGAACGAGTAGGCGCTGCCTCCACAGGGCAACAACTAAACGCACGAACTGAAAAATAAGAAAAAGAAGACGGAAGACAAGGGTTGCTGTTGAAACCATACGCATTTAGATTTAACTTTGGAGTGTTAGACTATTGAATACAAATAATAAAATATCATATGGTTTCATAGTTCCTGAAAGGTATGTTTTCCGTTAGTCTTAATTACGATAAAATCAATCTGCGAAGCCGATAGATTGATAAGTTACAAGCCACAAATTTTTAGGCGATGCTCTGTCTGGTTAGTTCCAATTCTGAAGCTTAGATACTTTCGAGATCAACACTTCAAATACTATCTCATCTGGACGCCTCCTAAAATAGAACTTGTGACTGTATACAAAGTACAATAAATTTTGTTTGTTGTACTTCAATACAATCTAATATTAAATCCCATCTGCAAGCTATCAATAAAAAGGCTTTCCATATTACCCTAACTCCAACAAATAACTTAGTCAACTTGAAGTTTTTAAAGATTATAACAGAGCAAACTGCGGTATTAAATGATTATTAGTCATAAACTTTGATCAAATTAATGTCACTACCTACTACCCTTAGATGAGTATTATTCATGAATAAATATTCAAATAAGCACATCATACAAAACATTTATATTTTCTTAACTTTTAACGAGTTAGGGGAATATGGCCACATCCGGCTGACCATAAGCATCAGCTCCGTACACCAGGGTCGTGGGCGCCCGTATCCCACTTGACCCTGTAAGTTCTTAGCACGGCCTGAACGCCGATAAGATCGACCAACGCCCTTGCCAACGTTGGTTGATCCTCAGATGAAAAGGAGACTGATGGCCCCACAGCTCCAGCGCTTTGCTAGAATCGTAGCCCACCCTATGGCTACTAAGGCTAAGGCGAAGACAGACTTCTAACTGGACTGCTGGTCACGGTGCATCGGCGAGGGGATCGGTTAATCTCTGAGAGACCCTCAAAACAAAAGACAGAGGGAGAGTTGGCCCTGTCAGAGTTGGATCTCCTATTGAGATTGGCTATTCGCCAAACGAACAAGCCCTGGGATCGTCCAGGGTAAACATACTGGAGCTACTCTAGGAGGTAGCCGCAACCCTCCTAGGTGGTATCGCTGCGTGATCCCCTTAATACAATACAATACAATCATGCAAAATATGTGTAATGGTTGTCCACACTCTTTACAAGGGTTGCCAAGAATTCCTCCCCCTTCAGCCCCTAACCCTTGCCCTTCCACCAGTGAGCTACAAACTCCCTCACTAGCCTCTTCGATTTCCAACTGACCACTGTTCTGAGTGCATCGACCTTCCACTCGTACATCATGTTCCCAGAGGCAAGCAGGTAGGCCATGAGATAGGGATACTTCTTCCAGCTGGTTATGGCCTGTGCCTAGGCTACCTTATCCGCCAACTCCTTAATAGTCATCAATCTACAAATATTACCCACTGTTATGATATGGTTGAGGGTCAGGGAAGTCTAGGAGGTGAAAATATCCGGTGTCTGTATAAAATTGGTACTGAACCCTCTGCACAGCATCAAGGTCTAAAGGTACTTGAACTTCTTTTTGTTTACCACTGAAGAGTTTGACTGTAGGTTTTCCAGGAACTGCCGGACTTTGAGGTAGACACTCTCAGGGTACTCACTAAGACTCAGCCGACTCACAATATCTCCTTAGTCGGCTACATCGAGGGTTTTCTATATCACATAACTGATCAGACCTGACAACAGCTCGTAAAAGTAGTCATTAAACTGGTATACCGATAATGACTACAGGAATCTGGCCGCCAGTTTGGTGTACATTTTCAGATTGGTCGATTAGATGTCCTTCTATTACAGAATTTTGGTCGAAACCAGGGAGAACAGCTAGTTTACCTTCTGGTGCATCTCGAACCCCACCTTGTGGTTCTTCCGGTACAGCCGCTTCTGTTAGATGAGCTGATGGATGGGTTCAGATACCCATTATTTGAAATTTGAAAGGTTAAGGGGGAGGATAAAGATGGAAACGATCATCGCAACCAGGCCGTCGGCGAGATCCTCACTAGCCTCCGATATTCCTGCCAACATCCAGTCTATCCCTTCCAGAGATTACTCTCTGGCCCATCTCCCCTGGCTCAAAACGTACATCTTCCATACCTAAATGTACCTTAACCTGGCATTACCCTTAGATTTCTTTAGTTTGCTCATGATTAAATTGTACACCTGCTTCACTGTAAAAGGGTTCTCTCTAAAGATGTAAGAGAGGGAGGCTAAATACGCAGCGAACACATCGTTGGCACAGACAGTCAACTCTTCTAGGTAACTATCAACGAATTCCATATTGTTGGAGTGCTTGATGATGGAAATGCCTACGTATGCTCTCAGCTTCTTGACAAACATTTCGTCCCTGGATGCCAAATGAACGAGAGTCTTTTATAATGCTAACACGCACTTGGCTCCGCACAGCTTCACCAATTTTTTGGTGAATCTCAGGTAGAAACTGCTCTAGTATATGATGAAATTTTAGGGTAAGGAGGCAAATATATTGACTTTCTTAGCATCTTTATCAAATATGTAGTTGAGGAGCCTTAGACACTCAGTAAACACTGCCTTCCCTGAAGAATTTATTACGTCGGTTTATTCCACAGTATCTGCAATAAACTATTTGTCATTGGAACATGCTGAGAAGAATTACAGCAGCTAATTTTAGTTAGTTACTATCTGCAAAATGGCCTATTAGAGCTAATTCTGTGGGTTTTCCAGAGGGTTGGGTGACTTCAACTTAATTTCAGCCTGTGCCTGGAAATAGTTCTCCTGGGTTGAACAGTTGGCAAGAGGGAGGAGCTCATCCGGACACCCCACATTCCTTAATGTTACGTAGGTATCGTAGTCCGATGGTTTGGAGGGTTTATTCTGGATCCTCCACTTGATCTTCCTCTCCTTCAACTACTAGTTAATAAAGTGGAATATACCAATACGGCCAATATGGCTCAGCTCATGCTGCTAGACTTTCGAGAGGGTGAAGAAGCACTTGAATACTTATGCGCACAGTTTTTTATTCTATTTGATGTACTCATAATACATTATACAGTAGAGTCCGTACAGAGCTAGCTATCGGGTGAGTTTTCCACAACCCAACTTTTACATTGACTGGCGGATTATCTACTAGAGGTTGCCAATAATAACTTATTTTGGTGGTGTGTAGTGAGGAGGCATCTATACGGTCTTCTCTCCCACATACATCCCATACTCTTTCATTTTAGTGCAGCAGGGCTTATCGGCTTGAGCCTCCCTCTCAACAAGTGTTAGTTAATTGCCTGGAATAATTAACACTGTCATAGACTGCAGACAAAACAAACTGAAAAGTGTCTATACCATAAATATCCTGTCCTTCTTCTTCTCCAGCCTATTATGAATAGAACCAAAATTAAACAGAATGTTTCTGATCTGAGGGTCCTGCATGCAGCATTCCATCGACATATAGGTGGCCATCTTCTTCATTGAGTACACCAGAATGGAGATCGCCTTAAGATACCTCTATCTTTTGTTTTACTGTAAGTCGGGTGCTTAGAGTCTACGAAAGTAACTATCAGGATTGTCATAGTCAAGTTTACTCCACCAGAGGGCCAAAATATTGTAGTGGTATTGGTGGAGTTGGGCCTCAGGACACTCAAAAAATCCCTTAGTAGAGATAGTGAAATGAGTGTTATGGCAGACTGTCACCAGAGTTTAAAGATAATTGGGATTGATCTTCAGAGCGGTAGGGTAAAGGCTATTTAAGAGTTCCAACCGACAGTAGTAGCTGACTATTGTTTAGTTGAGAAGCATGAAAGGGTTGGAGGATAGTTTGAGGGGTTTGGCCACACAAACTCCGATAAATTGGTCCATCTTCTCGTAGGAGCTCTGCAGAGACTCAGTGACGTAGGAATCTCCGTGTATTTCATTCCAAGAGTAGGAGAATACTTTAATAAGGGAGGGTTAGGTAATGAGGTTGAGGGCGAACATTATCTACAGCACTCGGTTGAAGTATTTTACCATGTCTGCCCGTACATTTTTTAGACAGGGGAGCATGTGAGGTTGCAAAATATTCAGTATTTGGTTATCTTCTGTGTTTTAGCATTGAGCACGAGGAAGCAGGGCGGAGAGAACAGCCTGCTGAATAAACACGATTTTAGTGAGAAGCTTCTTCTACTACAATACTGATTTGGATAGAGCTTCAGGAACCATCACCAGGTCCATCTGGTCTGAGAGGTTGGTCACTGGCTTGATTGATTTATACCGGTCCTCCACAAATTTTAGCAGTCTGTATACGTACTTTTAGAGAAGTCTCTAGATGAGTTTCAAATGTGAGGGACTGGGGTTCTACCACTTCACTTCCAAAGTTTAGTAACGCTTGTTTTTAAGGTTGTTAAAGTTGGAAAATGGGAGGTGTTGGCTAACCAGGGCGATAACTAGGTTATGGAGGATGTCCCAACCGCATTCAGCCACTGTCTGGGACTACTACTTCAGCAACAGTATAATTATTCGTTCCAGATAGTCGAAATCTCTGACTATTTACTAAGGTCTGTATTGGTAGGAGCACTCAACCAGCATACTGAACCATCGAGCACTTTCCTCGTTAGTGGTTGTAAGGTTCCAGCTGAGGGGCTCAAGAATATCGTAATAAGCTTAGGAATTACCTGGTTTTACCAATGACCGCAGGATCCCCGGCAGCATTTTGGAGGGGAGGTCAGGACAAACATAACTGAACGCAATCAGCAGTATTTAATATCCGAGAGTGTGCTTGGGAATGCAACTGGTTGCTTTATATGCCAACCTATCAACGTATCGTTTGATTTATGTGGGGTTAAGCCTCAAAACGAGCGGCAGGAAGATGTTCTTCAAGTCGAGGTAGAGTTCGGCTTGAGAGTTTTCCTGGAGCTCTAGCACACTGGAAAGATTGTCGAGATTTTAGAAGATGAGGTCCATAATATCATTTTTCAGACTTTCTATATCAGCCTAGTCCTCTGGAAAGTATAGATACATCCTTATCATCAGTTCGATCATGTCTAGATGATCCACCAGACCCAGTTTTTCCACTAGTTCCAACATTCTGTTGCAGCAGCTCACCAGCAGCCGCATATTATGAGGTGAGTTAAGGATGGTCCATTAGTGCACCTGCAGTAGGATCATTTTGGCTGTGCTGAGAGCCATTTCCTCCTCCGACTGCAACACCTCAAACACTTATTGGTAGGTAATATTAAGGAACTCCTAGTTGAAAGTGGATAGGAGTAGGCAGATGTGGGCCACGTCGGTGCCGGGGTCATCAGTCTAGATGAGTTTGGGAAGCATAAGGTTCATTATTCGAGTAAACTCCTTGACGCAGTATTAATCAAGGCAGTACTACTTGGGGCGGGAATTTGTAGCAGGGTACTTGGATATTTGCCAACCCTGGCAGTACTCTTTTAATACTTAGTCTTAGTTGGCAGGCAGCCCTGTCTAGGGCCGTAGCTACTTTTTGTACCTTTTGAGAAAATATTTAACGAAGGTGCGTATAAACCATAAGTGATACTTCAAAAATTGAGACTGTTGGGCTGGTGTGAGGGGACTGATTATTAGTGTCATCAGCCTCTAAATATAGGACCACACTGTCTAGCAGAGAGGGTTATTGCTGGGCATGATAAGATTAACCAGCAGATGGGCGTCTGAAGTGAGTATGGATCTGATTCCAGTGGTCTCGTGATCTTCAATGACCCTCGTTTAGGTGAGGGGAGACTCTGCGAAGACAAAAAAATCAGTAATGATAGTGTGGAAGACAGTGTTGAAGTACTTTACGTAGTCGAGCTGGGGGAAGCGCTAGGTGATTTTAGAGAGGATATAGAACCAGTGGCAGTCACGGTCCCACAGCCCACTCTCACACATAATTTCTTCCAGAATCAGCTAAGCGTTGGTGTTCGACTTCAAACAGTTAATGAATAAGGCCAGGTATTTGAGCTAGTTGGTTTCGTTGCTAAAGTTTACCACCTAGGGAGTGATGTCCTGTCCGTGCCTGCACACTTTGCGGACGAACTGGTTAAACTCTTCAACATAATTCTCCAAATATTTGAGAGGCTCCTAAGTGTTGTGAGCCACCAGTCGTCTGTACTCTCCCAGCAAAACATGGTTGTCGATAGTAAGCGTCGGCATGCGGATGTCGACGGTAGAGATGAGGTAGTTGAGGGCTTTGAGGATGTAAATCTTCGATTAGATGCTGATGCACTCTCTGGAGAAGAGCATATTAGTGAAGATAGTCACCAGAGTCTCCTGCTCACCATTGGTGAGTCCATAAGAGAGTTTGAAGCGTTAGACTAAGTAGAGAGGGTCGAGGCCACGAAGCTCCCACGAATTAATCCTAAACCTCTTCAGGTTGTCGATGATGATGGAGAATACCTTTTGCCTTTAGGTGCTATAGTGCTGTGAGTGTGGCATACTATTGAATAAGTACTATTGTTTGAGTTTGGGGTCTGGATATTAGTTCATACTATTACGAATTAGTTTATAAATTAGCAGTCTCTAACACGACACAACTTTAAATTTTGATTATTAGTTATTCTGTGGGAGGGGAGCCAGTCCATGTGAACAAGAAATGTACGATTAATAGAGGTAGCAAGATCAAAATCGAAGGGAATGCTGAGGGAGGAGTGGACTTAGGTCTGGTTTTGAGACTGTTTGGCGGTTAGGTTATGAGTATCGCAATAAACTGGACTGTTTGTTCGCCTACTTTGACTTCATCACGTTTTTCACCAAATAATCGAGCAGTAAATTGGTATCTGCAGAATTAGAAAATATGTTGCATTTCGAAATTCGAACCTTCCCTGAGTAGGGGAATGACGGAGGTTTGAGTCCAGCTAAAGGTTACAAAGGTCGGTGTCTTAGATCTAAAATAGGAGGCTTATTTAGTGGGAGAATGGTGTTTATTGGAGGTTTCATCTAAGCAGTATGAGGAACCCTTAGTGAAATATTCGAAGGCAGATTGATTGTGTTGCTGATAGTATTTTATGACTTTAACGGTGGTTTTTGAGGAACTAAGGAAGTTTGTGTACTTTTGGCAGCAGTATTTCTGTCGATGTTTGCGGTTTTTGTTGGATTTACTATTAATTTACTATGGGATTCTATGTTTTTGGGTTGATTGGTTGACTCATCGAGAGACTTGGTGTTGTGGGCAATTTTATTTGAGTTCTTTGCAGTATCTTTAGTGCTGCTATTGGATGACTTAGCACTCTAACTGCTGTTTAAGGAGGGCTCGCTGACTTTGGCTGGTTTGTTACCGACTGAATCAGAGCTTCTGTCGGCAGGTTTTCCCATAATTGCTTGGTTAGTCCTAAGTTGACCTGTCGGACTATCTGCTTATTGGTTTGCAGTCACGATAGTTAAATTATTCGTCTAGCTTGTTGTCTAATTCTATTCTGTAGGAGCATTTTGAGCAGCGCTTTTGTTGTTAGTGCTGTTTAACGTTTTATTGACAGATGAATTACTCTGGTTGGTAATGTTCACCATGACTGAGATATTGTTAGTTGGGGAATTGCTGAGAGGCAAGGATGTGTTGGTGGGAGTAGAGCCAACAGTAGGGTCGGTAGTGTTATCGATCGGTGGTTCTATCTTAGGATCAATTGGAGGAACATCGGTCCCTAGGTCTATTGGTGAGACATCGATATACCCGCCGTCTGTAGGCGAGACATCTGCCTGACTTCTAGTCAGCACCGTCAACAATACCCCTACAAATACAAATCTTCTCATTCTTCGATTAGAATGTTAACCTAAATTTGGTATTTGTTGAAGAAAATAAACTGTTCTAGTGGAGGTTTTTTATTCAGGCTCCAATCGAAAGCCCGAGATTGATTAGCCTTGATCTAATGCAATAAATTTTTGACAGTCAGCCCAAAGGCTTAACAGAACTTAACAACACTACGCATAACTAGCGGAGTCTGTTAGCGTGATAAAACTTAGATGATGATCTATGATTTAAATAGGTATCGGTCAATAGATAGCTCCGTCGAACTTTCTCTTAAACCACTACATAGCCTCTTCCTTGCTGATTCTCTGGGGGGCACCTATGCGTGATCTGCATCTCTTCCTCAGGGCGACTCTGTTTCCAGGTCTCTTTAGCACCACGTAGAAATCCATTCCGAAGATACCCGTGTATGGATCGTACTTTATGCCCAAGTCGATGTGCTCTTGAATACCGAAACCGAAGTTGCCAGTATTGGAGAAGTTGTGCTTCTTGAGTTCTTTGTCCTTGACCTTCAGTCCTCGCTCAAGAATTTCGTCGGCCTTGTCGCCTCTGATGGTCACATGCACGGCCATCTTTTAGTTACGCTTGATTCCAAAGCTTCTGATGGTGAATCTGGCTCTGGAGTAGACTGGCTTCTGGCCTGAGAGATCTTCAAGGACCTTGGCGGCTGTGTAAATGCAAAACTTTACCTTTGGTGAGCTTGTCGCCTGATTCACCAACGCAAATATTGAGTACAAGCTTGTCAATGCGGATAGCGCGCATAGCGTTCTCTTTAGTGTCGGCTGCTACTTTGGCCACTGGCTTCTTAATCTTGAGCATTGCTGCTTTAGGGCCTGACTCGTGCTTCTCCTTGACGGCAACCTCCTTAACTTCTGCAACTGGTGCTTAGGCAGCCTTGGGGGCTTTGGCGTCCTTTCCGGCATCCTTGGGAGCTTTGCCCTCCTTCTTATCAGCTTTCTTAGCACCCTTGGCGTCTGACATATTTATATGTGGTAGCTAATATTTATAAAAATCCTCAATTTAAATTCTCATTATTTAGATGTACGGCAAACCTCTGAATACTCAGTGACAGCCCAAAATAAAATTATGTGGGGGGACTCTCTTATTATTTTATCTTTGAAGTCAAGTTTTTAGAATATCATGCATGAAGATCACAGCACGTCCACAGGTTCAGTAGAATTTGCGAGCTCTACATACGCAAGGGTAGGTGTTGCACATAGGGCAAAATGCCTTCGATCCGATACCTCCGCATAGGCATTGACCAGGCCCGAAATTGCAGTTCGGGCATGTTCCCCCATACCCATAGTTGTATCCTGTTGTGTATCCTCCCTTGCCGTAGATCGCTGTTCCAAATCCCCAGCAGGTGCAGATGAAGGTGCAACGACCGCAGAAAAGGACCATAAAATTTTGTTTATTTAATATTATGAATTTTCAACTTTGGGCATCCAACTAGCAGTAGCCAGTTTGGATAGGGAAGTCGCAACGTGTTGCTGGGGTGAAAACGAAGTCACAAGTTCAAGAAAGCACAGAGGGTTCATAATCAATCACATATCTCCGAACTTGTCTATCTTTAGGCGGATGCCCTTGTAGCTATTATCGTCGAAATGGTCTCTTTTGGCAGAAAGGAAGCCTTCTATATTACATTTCTTGAGGAACTGCCCGTAGTCCCCGCTTTATACTGCCAGCTTGAGCATGGAGTTGGCCTCATGCATCATCATGAGATAGTGAGCGAGCACTATCTTCTGCTGCTTGCCTTTCAGGTCCTCGCTATCGTTGTCGTTGATGCTTTCGTCTACCAGCTTTATTAGCGACGACACCTTCTCCCGAAGCCCCACAAAGTTCGTTTATTTGGCCATTGGCGCCACCAGCTCTTTGAAGTACTTCTTGTGGTACTCGTTGATCACCTCTCTGAGCTTCCTCTAT
This sequence comes from Hydropsyche betteni, assembly GCA_028571205.2. Classification (NCBI taxonomy): domain Eukaryota; kingdom Metazoa; phylum Arthropoda; class Insecta; order Trichoptera; family Hydropsychidae; genus Hydropsyche; species Hydropsyche betteni. Next base: position 8,268 of record JAOXNN020136232.1, on the reverse strand, counting down.
CGGATCTCCGCCTTCTCCCCTTCAAACTTAACGTTCTTGTTTACTTTGCTCTAAATCTAGGTGAATATCTCGAAGAACCAGTTGGTCAGGTAAGCTCTCTCCGAGGACGCCGATAACCCCGGTATCTTGGACATGTCCGTTACTATTTTGTATACCAATCGGCAATAGTGCAACAGATTTACATACTCCTGGAAACTCAGAACGCTATTATTGTTTATTATTCGCTCAGGAGCTTACACCTAGGCTTTGTACAAATGGCTTGGGACGTGAGGAGGAGACGGTTCGACTCGTTTAGATCTCTCCACCGATATTCCGTTGCGTTGTCTAGCCTCCAAAGTATCGTCTACTGACAAGTTGTTCTTTCGGACAGTGCTAGGGTTACTCGTCGCCTCTACTGGCATGGGCTATTTGTTGTTTATGGTTGGCTGTAGCACGTTCGGAGGGCTCTGTGGCTGGGGGTATACTTGTGGAGGTTTGGGATTCATGTTTTGCTGTTGCTATGCTCTCGCAGGCGAGGCATCTCGACCCTCCTTTCCGTGCAACTGGGGAGTCAAAGGTCTCCGTATATTGTGCATGTTTCCGTTGAAGAGCCCTGCCGAGTTCGGTTGTTGCATATAAGTATTGTTGTGGACACTCTGGAAATGGTTGCTTGCGGGGAGGGGATTCATCATACCCATGTTTGCGTTCATTCCGTTGACCTGCATACTATTCATGAGTGCAGCGTATCTCTGCTGTTCCTCTATTCCAGGATGAATGGCCCTAGTCGACTTGTACGAGAACTGCGATGCAATTCTACGGATAAACCTCGAGTTCTCTACATCCTCGATGCCGTAACGCTTGCGCTCGTCGATCTCCAGGCAGCGAAGAACTAACTATCCTGCAGCCGGTTTATCATGGCCTCCATTCGGATGCGTGCTCTGATGTGCATATTAAGCTCGGCTTGACCCCAAAGGAGTAGTATCCCCATGCAGAATTTAGTACATGAACACTCCGAAGGCCCATATCTCGGTTTTAGAGCCGTAGACGTTTTCGATGAGAGCCTAAGGGCTCATGTAGATCGGACTGCCGATATTGATGTCTTTCCAACGTTACTAAAATAAATTCTGCGGATACCTGGTCCGTCTTGCCAAGCCGAAGTCATTAAGACTAACCAGGCGTTTATGGCAAAACCTGCCAACAGAAACTAAAGTTGGCTCGGAAATGCCAACGATCCCTCTGTAAAGCCCTCTGACTAGAATAACTGTCAGTTCGAAGCCTCTTGATGAGTCAATCAATCAACTCAAAAACATCGAATCTCACCGTGAGAACCATAAAATACTGCCAGCAACACCAATCTGCCTTCGAATTTCTCACTACAAGTTTGTTAGACTGCTTAGATCTGTCAAATATGCCCAAAATGATAGATCTAAGGCACCGTTCTTTAGACCCTTGCATCACTGGACAGGGGCGTATCATTGATGTGACTTGTGAACCACGGGGTTTCCAATCCGGCATTTGATAATCGTCACTGTATCTCTCGAATATACGTATATCAAACACTCTGTCCTACATTCTGTGTTGTCGAGGTGACCGAAGGCTGTATTTCTGCCTGACCATAGCATAAATTTGTATCTAAGCGCAAGGATTCCTTAATATGAGGAGAAGACTAAACTCTATCCTACATCATCAGCCTTTGATTGAGAGAATGGATATTAGTAATTATTTGCATATCGCCGTGTAAATCGTCATAGCCATGTGAAATTTAATTTTTAGTTTATTAATCAGTATTGATTATTGTTTATTGATTGTGCGCATAATACATAGGATCCACTAGCAGAATGGAGACTGCTAACATCGTTCCAGAAGGTATTGCAACTGCAACTACCACTATTGTTGTTTAATCCTTCAATAAAGTAGCAGAACGTTCCCATTCTCTAAAACATTAAGATTTAAAAGCGCTGGTTGCTAGGTCTATTGTGTCTATTGTTAATTTAATTTTGTTTTTTGAAAATTGTTTCAATTATAAGGCTCTCATCAGTCGGTGAATACCAAAACCAAAACCATCAAATTAACAACTCTGATGTGCCAGAGGCTGTTGATACCCTTTCGAATTGATTTTGATTTGAATGATTAGTATTGTGTATGGAGTGATAACCATGGAATTCGAGTTGAATCAAATAATCGCCCTAACTTCACTCTTTTCTCAGTTTGCTTAATATTTAAGTTTAATATACTAACATTTTAATATTAAGAAATTAAATTCTCTCCATATATTAAGTAGAGTTTCATTCTGTAGAGGTTTACTTCTTACTGGATAAGTAGAGTTTTTTAATCTAGATATTTTCAGTTCTTAGTAATTTAGGACTTATGGAAAAGACTTCATATCTTTTGCTTATCAATAATAAATATACAGACCTTTTCTTACAACCATCCTAATATCCTTGAAGCTACGATCTTCTCATATCAAATAGTTATCAGTTACTATATCGACTTTGTTAAAGCTACTATTAACTCTCAGAGTATGTCTGCGATAGTTTCAAATTTGGTAATACTACCATCGCTTGAATTCGCTACCTTTGTTAAATACTCAATTATAACATAACAATAATATTTGATAGGTACTAACTAACTAAAACTTTTGGCTAACACACTAGATTTTGTGCTACCGCCTAATAACAGAAATTTTATGTATGTGTATCAGCCCATTTAGGGCATGACGAGGTTAACTCGCCGTGGGTGGATGATCGTTTGTTTGCCAGCTGTCAGAGTTCCGATGCTATATTTGAGAATAACCCGAGCGGGAACAAACTCATTTTACCCCAAAACTTTTGCTGTCAAGACCTGAAACTGAACTAAGTGATCTCATTTCGATTCTTCAATTAGTTTCTAAAACGCTTGAATAACTAATTCCCTGACTAACACGAGTTCCCATCAGGCTTACAGCAGCTTCGGTGGCTTGGCCAGTACCCAAACTCAAAACACTTCGCCAGGCCCCTACCTGAGCTTTGTTTTAGGTAGCACTAGGAGAGCTACTCAATGGCTTATGAGATGAGGTTATGGGATATGTGAGAATCAGTGAAGCTGGTTTGGGAAGAGAACGATGAAGGGGGTGGGATGGCAATTGGAAGTAGAGTGATGTTAGGTTGTCTTATTCATGGGTTGAGATGTGGCTGAGTTAGTTGGTATCGTATTTTGAAGAGCAATCTTTGAGATCGTGTTGGACGATGTTGATGATGGTATTAAACTTGGATGTCGAAAGTTGCCATATTGAGGAGGTTTTTTCAAATCGAACGAGTTGTATTGAGGTGTTGGGATGTGTGATTTGAATAATTCCGTGAAAGAAAAAGCGAGGTAAAATAAAAAAAAAAGTGGTCACTAACTTTAGGATTAACTCTTAAGAAATTAACGATGCGAAATTTTATATATCCGGCCCACTGGCGCATGCTATCATGTTTACTTAAAAATATGTATCTAAATTTCAAATGGTACTCAGTTGTAAACTTAAGATCAGCTATTTTAAAAGTTTCAGACCAAAGCCAGAAAATAACAAAACTTAATACGAATAAGTTATAAAAAAATAGTAAGGCCGAAACTAATAAAAAGATCCCTAACCACACAAAATCCTTCGAAAACTCGAATACTGAGATAAATCTACGTGGCGAGCAAGCCTCGTCATACCCTAAATGGTTGATACATACATACAATTACAAAAAAGTTGTTTATATGTTACCTAAAAACATACTTTTCCCTACATACACTAACATCAATAGGCAGAATTGATTTATCTTTTCCTCTTTTCAAAGCTCTTTTTTAATGTTTTAGACTAAATAGTAAATGAATTACGCTCCTAAACAAACCTAAAGGGCAAAGATACCAGGTGGACAGGTCGGACAGGGTATGCAAAAAATTAATACAAGATAGTGTTCGCCCACTACCTCTAAGTCACTTTTACACACATCCCCCTCACCTCGCCCCCCCACCAGTACCCGTAGCACCCTACTAACCCTCTTCTGGTACCTCATTGCCCGCCCGGCACCTCATTGTTCTTCAAATAATTTATATATGCAACTGCTTTCTCACTGTACAGAAATACAAAGATCATCCCACTATTACTTGTGTGTAAATTTAATAACATCACTTATTGTTAACGATATTTTTCAAATCAAATGAAAAAACCAAACGTCCCTCTAATGCAGGGAAAACCTAGGTTAATTGCCCCGCAGCCTCGGAACGGTCCCACTGGATCCACCCTCTCCTTGGCTTAACTGGCAGAACAATACGAAGAGAGTAACTACTCAGCTCCCATCACTCTCAAGCTTAACAGTGCCTACCCTACACTAGAAATGCGAGTTGATAGACCCCAAGGACTGTTCGGAGCTGGCAGATAAAACGATTAGTATGGATGGCGTCAGCAGTCACCCTTCAGAAACAATAAGTAGAACATAAATGATCAGGGAGTTCATAGGAAGAAGTCGGTGAACGAAGTTAATCGGTTCGCAGATTGCGTCAAATAGATGCAAAGACAACATTTCGAACCAACCGAAGAAGAGGCTATAGCTTTTAAGCCGAGATCAGGATTATCGCCGCTGAGAGGTCGAAACATAGTTCCAGTCAACGTTATGAGGCGTGATGAGGAGGAGCTTGTGTTCAGGGCGAAAGCTCCAGGCACAACAAATCTTAATTTAAGTTAATTGGCCAGGAGATATGCAGGATAGGGGGCTTCAAAAAGCCCATCCCAGCCTCAAACCCCTCAGAACCTCAAACACAACAAATCAAAGACTAAGGTTGCCCCTAGAATCCAGAAACAGTTTCAGTAGAGCGATGACTACGAACAATAATCTGAAGTTGCTTCACTTCGATAGTCTGAGCACGAACATAAACCAAAGATATCGTCTGGGTTAAGACATCTGGTTAGTTAGAACAAACAAAATCACTTCGTTGAGCCACCTTCTAGAGTGGTAAATTAAAAGAAACCCCCGATTAGAGAAAAATCTTCTCACTAATTTGTTTAGTAGGTCAAAGGAGGGGTATATCGTGAACTTTAGTAGGCAGCGTATGAGCTGGCTCCTGTTAATTCAGGTGCCTTTCCGTCTAACGCTCACTTTCCCTCTCAAAAACATGTGCACCAACCCCTAAACTCAATTCCAGTAGTAACGCACCCTCAGCCTCAGCCAATATCCTTCACTCCACAAGATTCCAATAAGAGAAGGATGGAGTAGGTCAAGAATCTTTGTCTTGAGCTTGCTGAAATAAAACAGAAAAAAACTCCATCCAATTAATAGTAAAGTGCAAGGTACACACCCCAGCCCTCTCAATCAGTAGCCACTCCACCTCCTGTCCAACTCAAACCCGCAGTTAAATCCACTCCAAGCCAAGCCTTTAGTTTCTAACAGGGTTCCTTTTTGTCTATGAGAGCCCAAAATGCACTCAAACCAATTAGTGAATAGAAGTCTCAGGTGACCTCGGAAGCTCGATCAAGTATAACGGCATAGATGATGTAGCACGGCCTACCAAAAATGATAGAGTCAGTTTGGCCTAAACAGTAAGTGACATCACCCAACTATAGATAGTAGTGGGAGGTCGAGAAGGAGAGGTAGAGGGCTGAGGCTGAGAAAATAAGACTCCAGAGGTAGAAGGAAGAGGAGCAGCATAGATAGCTGATGCGACAGAAGATTTAATACTAGAGATTATAAAAGTAGCGACTCCTGAGAGAAGAGGAGATTGAACGACAACACAGATAGTTTGAGTAAAGAGAGAGATTATAAAGAGAAGCTGAACTTGAGAGGCAAAGGAAACTCGATCTAGAGAGAGCCGAAAGGTTAAGAATAGAATTCTAAAGGCAGGAAGTTTAGAGATTGTAAATGCTGAGACAAAGAGAACTGCAAGAATTGCATGAGAGACAAGAAAGAGAGAGGATGCTGCAGCTGGCTGAGTAGGAATAACGTCGAAAACAGGCTGAACAATAGCAATCGAGACTCCTACAATCTATGTAGAGGAGATAGACTTAAAGAAGAGAGGTAGAAAGACTGGAATAAGAACGCGCCCTCAGAGTTTTGGCTGAGAAAAGTTAAATCGAACGAATCCAAAGATAGATGGAATTTTAACGGTAGAGATAAAGGTTATAACTCCTAAGACTAGATTCATAACGCCTTGAAACCGAAACGTTAGAGAGAGAAAGACTCCAGCAATTAGAAGCCGAGAGGGAAAGATTGAGATTGGCCAAGTAGGAGTCATAGTAAAAGCTAAGGCAATAAAAGTAACTGGCACAACGATTGTAGCTATAAAGGCAACTCTAAGAACAAAGACTTCAGAGATAGAAGGAAGATGCCTAAAGGCTTACCCGATTAGCACAATAGGAATAATAGAGAGTGAGATAGGTCGAGATATCTAGGCTCAGAATTGAACGAGAGTAAAGTGAGAGGAAGAGAATAGAGAGCTAAAGGTTGGAATAGTAGTAAAGGGAAAGGAAGAGGAGGCTCGAGTAGGAATAGACAAGAAAGACAGAACTAGAGAGACTGTAAGTACAAAGAATAGAGAAGTAAATAATAGAAAGGTAGGCACTTAATAAATAAAAGTAGTTGGCTGCCCTAAGATAAGCTGAGCAGCTTTCTAAACTTGCAACGACTACCCAACCCATCCAAAATGAGTAGTAACTTCGGAAGAGCATGAAATACTAGAGTTTGTTCACCAAATACTCAATCACCCCCGACCTTACAGCCCCATAACTCACTCCTTAAGACCGTGTTAACAAACTCTTTGAGGCTGCCACCAACGATAAGCCTCTCGCCATGTAGTTTAAGTTCGATTTTGGCTTAGACTTAGGTCTAGGCTAGTAAAGCAAAGCCAGCTTCGATGGAAAATCCTCCAAAGGAGTATTCTCCTCCTTCAGTAAATACAGGTGATGATTGCATGTACGAACATTATTTAAGAATGCTTAATTCAAATTCAAATTATGAATCGGACTGTCAAAAAAACCAACATTAAGGAAATTCAAGTCAAAACTGTCAGTCGCCCCCCTCAAATTAATAGGTTGCCCACCCATCGACAATAATAGCCCAATAGTGACATCAGTGTGGAGAAATTTCTCAAGGACTTCAAAAGCGAAAAATCACAGGCACGATCAGAAAGATCAGCAGATTCTCATAATAGCACGCATATCAATAGGCTGTCGAACTTGACGTTTGAGTCGTATACCAATCGATATAACAACAGTTCGGTTATGAAAACACTTACATGCAGCCAGGGTAGCCAAGGCAAACAACCCCAGTTCCCAACCCAGTGCTTTAAAGTGAACATCCCCATTAAGAAACCCTAGCATAACCATTCCACTGACAGACTGTAGAAGACGGTCCCTATCATCCCCGTTTAACCCTCAAACGCAGTATATACGAAGATACTGGGAGTTTTGGATAGGTTTTCAGACGAAATTCCGAAGTTGAGTTTCTAAAGGCTTCTGGAGAGGATAATCGCAATCAATGAAATTTTGAACGAGAGTGGGAAGAACCTGAATAATAGCGTTCATAAGCAGATTATTATCAAATTCCAAGAGATTATTACAGAGATCGGGAAGAAGAGTTTGATGAAGTTGAGTTAGAAGTAGGACGAAGTCGAAACTGCAGCGTAATAGCAGGCTAAGTCGATATTAAGCCAAGCACAATAAGACATAAAGGTCAAGTATGAGCGAAAAATAGGGAAACTGATGCAGATAATTCAGTAAAAGTAGCAGAAGTAGAAGGAAGTGAACAAACTGGTGTACTACCTGCGTAAAAGTGGGGTGGACATCGAGGGAATATGGAACAAACACAATATTGAAAAGCATAAAAAGTGTAGGACGTCGTACCAGTGAGTGAGTGGGAAAAAGTAGTAGAACACACATATCATTGAATTAATTTTACGCATATTATTGTTGCATTATCTCGGGATTTAGATGAAGTAGAATTGTAGAGAGTCTTTGCAAGGTGGGCCTAGCAGCTCGATCTGACTGCCTTAATGGGGGTAAGGGTGTCAGCCTCGTCCCAGAAACCGTCCGACCCTATGATTAGATAGTTGAAGTCCGATTTGTTGAACACAGATATCTCTGGAGTTGTTGATAGGTATGGTTTATGCTGGAAATCTCCAAAAGAACGACTTATGTTTATTTACCCGCCCAGTCTGTACACTTTTCCGCACTTAAACACCAATCCTCCCCTCTTAGAGACCTCATCCATTTCCTGGGGGTCGTTTAGAGAGTGAGGTCTACTTAGCGGCTGCACATAACTATCCGATTTCATGGCTATGGCTCTGGAATCT
>JAOXNN020135028.1:0-28702 GCA_028571205.2 Hydropsyche betteni | reverse complement strand
AGCAGAGCTTCATACGGACCAATCGCCTAAGCTGCCATAATAAACTCATACCTGACAGAGTTCGCACCGTTTTTTGAGGATATGGTAAACTCTTTCAAATATGAGCCACAATCTATCCCATAGTCTTTTGAGATTTTGTTCGACTACTAGGAAAATATTTACATAAAAGAGTACAAGATAGCCAATAAGGACGAACCGTTTATCTGCCAACGATGTCAGAGATACTATCCTGCTGGTAAATCAGCCCTACCCAACTACAAATATACTCCTTTACTGCCAGAGGAGGAAGAAAAGTCGGTCGACAATTATAAGAAGGGTGGAGATTAATAGTATTCTTATCAAACGAAGTTTAAGAAAGGAGGTGACTTTGGTTACAAGAGACAACTAAGTGAATAATCACCCAAAAAGTCGAAGGGACACAAAAAAGAGTTAAAGGAGCCGTAACAGAAGGAGAAGATAAAAGGCTTTTGTGGATAGTGCGCTTACAACTCTCTAAACAAATAGGCCAAAACATAGTTTATGGTGGACTCTCCCTATTGTGACTTCTTCTAAGTGGCTGAGGAGTAGACGACAGAATTCGTGTACGTAGTCCACAGAGTCAACATAGACTCTATGCATCTTTTACAAAAATATACTGTTTCAGATTAGTAGATGTTCGTATCTGTCTTCTATGAGCAGTCTTCAACAAAGCTCAAACTCAAAAAGAGTGAGATGTTTAAAGATTACAGAGTGTTTACTCTCTCCAGTCGTGTAATGAGCTTCTAGATCGAAGGTAGTAAGCTCTAAGAGATGGGCACGATGATAAAACTTAATGAGTTGAGATAGCTAGTGGAATTAGGGCCTGACGAGTAGTTCAAACCAAACATCAACATCAGTTACCCATAGAACGTATTCCCAACTAATAAAGGAACCCTAAAAGTACTCGTAAGTCCCAAGTCCCTCGAAATTGTGTTGGTGGCTAACATAGTTTTGAGTGAAGAGCAGTTGAAGGACCTCATTAGATAGAACAGAGTACTCAAACAAGGATAAATTAAGTCTTTACAGAAGAATAAATAATGGGTATTAGACAAAAGTCACCTGGACGACAACTCATTTGCTTTGGTAACAGATGAAATGGCGATAGATACGATGAGTGTTAAATACAACTAAATATCCAACATCAACTTCTTCGCCAATAAGACAGTCAGTTTCATCAACCTCACTTCCAACAACATAAGAACTGTCAATCTCTAGCCATACAATTACCCCAACCTTAAAAATCTTGACCTTACTCTCAACAAGATCCACCAGATTGATAGTCTTCACCATGACAGGCTGTCCTCTTTGAATCTGAGTATGAACTCGCTGACGGATCTAAACCTATCCATATGGAAGCTGTAAAACCTTCAGCAGCTAAAACTGAGTACCAACCAACTGACCAGTATTGATCTTACATCTCTCGCCAACCTTACAGATCTGTCTCTAAGTATTTCATCACATTAATTCAGCTAGCAACCTCTTGTAACAAATACAGTTCCCAAAGTCCTTGCCAAATTTAAAGAATCTAGTAATTGACAAAAATAAACTACAGGGCATCGACCTAAGTCAAGTCCATCTGCCCAGTTTGTAGGCAATTAAGTGTGATCACAATCCACTGACTAAGCTCATACTCAATAATTAGATTACATCACTAACAGCACTACACTGCTCATACAGCAACCTATAGTAAATAGATCTCTCAACATTTGAGCTTCCCAACCTACAAATTCTAAACTGTTCCTTCTGCAAACTCACTAAGTTTAGGCTTAACCAGTGCAATGAGCGTCTAACTTATATGGACCTATGTAAGTTTCTAATCACTCAGCCTACAATCTACTCTAGGAATTCGACCTTTCCCAGTACTACTTACAAAGTATTCATAACCTCAACATATGTAAATATCATTTGATGCAGAGCATAATCGAATAACTAGCATCAGATTCAAACCTAACTTCACCTATCCCACTCTACAAACTCTAAACATTCGTACGCATTAATTAATCAGTCTACAACTTCATCGACTTGTCCAGCTGCAATGTATAGCTAAGATAAAGCTCAGATACTTTCCCTTCTCTCTACAGGCTCAACCTCTAAATGGATTTTGTCAAGGCAGCCATGTGGCTACTACACTGCCAATCCTACTAGACTCGTAAGTAACTCTACAAACAAGCTGAATAAGTGTTAAAAGGGTAAGTTGAGGCAGAACAGTTTGAGAAGTCTCTGCTGGAGGGCACTAATTGTACTGATAGAGAGGCATTATTCAAAATGTATGATGCGATGGAGGCGAAGAACTTGGTTCACAAGAATGTTTATGACTAGCTGCATGCTAGAAGGTAGTATATGCTGGCGGCGAGATGGCGTCAGACAGAATAATGTGAGGCAGTGCAGTAGTTCCAACAACAGTATACATAGAGACCAAGATCAGTATGTAGAGTTCAGATGCAGGTTGCAGATAGATCTGCCTATGATCTTCTGTGATAGTTAAAATATAATAACTCCTATTTGCCAGATCAGTATGCGATTTAATTTAAATACTTTTATATATTTGGTTAGAATCCTTTCTTCTTCTATTAAGTCATTTTATCTTCACCTGACAGAATTAACAAGTAGTCTCTGGGTTTGAATCTTGAAAGCAATATTTACTTCGTTTAAACAATATGTGGATGAGATAGTTCGATCAAATATCATAATTATGTAAAAAGATCGGGAATAAGCCCAACATCATCTCAGATAAAGGGAGCAACAGTCGCCTATGATGAAGATGTTGGATGAATTCATCAGATATGCCACAAAAAAGCGGTTGGGTGTCTATTAGACTGGCAATCCCTATCAAATGGAGCTTTACGATGGCCAGATGATGAAAGAGCGCTGGTAGTAAGAGGCAGTAACTTCAATTAAAACACTGAAGTAAGATCTTATCCGACTGTCAGGTCTCCCTAAATGTAGGTTGGATTAGTTGAACGATTACATCTACGCAAAGGTTGGCAAAATTGCAGCTTTGTTTGATGTTGAAAATATGCTGAATAAGGCATTCAAGATCAAGAGTACCTATCTCGTATAAGCTTTCCGTCAATCCTAAATTATCAAAGTGATCATACGTATTCGGATTGAGAAAAAAACCCAGGAGGTAGCTAAACTAGTTGGTCAGTTACTCAATGCCCTGGATAAGCAAATCCTCGACGACGATTTGATAAGATAGCTAAAGCAGTACATATTTCAAGTGTTTCCAATACTTTAAAACCCGTAATCCCTTAACGACTACCTGAAGGCAATCGATAGGTTGCTAGGGCCGTAGAACATCAGCCTTAATGAGTGCGGCAGACTCTAGCTGTTCAGAGTTATTGGTGACTGCATAGGACTACCCTCGCGTTCATACTATAATCCTACTATGAGCCTTCTTATTAATTTTAGCCGATACTACAAAAAACTATTTATCAAACCTCTCTACACACCGATAATAATGAGGTTCCTTCTCCAAACGGCCCAGGAAGGATTCAAAAGGGCTAGCTATGTGCTTAATTTCCTCAGATAAATTCACGGAGCAAACTACTAACTAGCGTTTCCAACCTGCTTCACATCAAGTTTACTCGATCACATTTATAATGCCTAAAATAAAGTAATGCCTCCCTATTTCTTGCAGTTTTGTCTTTAGATTACTGCTAATGTCCTAGGTAACTATGCTGTATCCACCGAAAATCAATAGAACCATCATTTAATTTGGTTAATGTAGAAAGGGCTACCAAGGAGGTTGTCATTTATACTGCGAAGCCCTAATATTGAGGTTCGATTACTTACTTACAACCTCATTGCCAATATTCTTGAGTTCTTCAATAAAAAAATCGAAAATTTCTACTAAACAGTTGTCTACACTTTCATTAATGAGCACATCCACGACAGAATTACATTAGATCAAGGTCCCTTTGCAAGAAGATACAGCATTATGCAGAGGATATTAGACATGTTAATGATCCCCCTATGAAGCCTCTAGTTTAATTTAACAAATATTCATTGATATGGAAGCTAAACTAGACATCTCGGCTCTCGTCAAGTAGGTCTCTGAGAGTTAGTCACTGAGCGAAGCTTTGCTGTAGAACATCAAGTCTGTTAGTGCTCACATTTCTTAGTATGATCCTCTCGCCCTCTGTAATCTGGCCTTGAGTATTTGTGAAAAGGGCAACGTCTTCCAATCCTACCTCAAATCCGATGTAACTTGTCCTTGTGTTAGTATCCTCCTCCAACTCAGGAACTAAACAACCCAACTCAAATACACCCGATTTATGGAATGGCTTAAGGTATATACCAACCCATAGACACATTTCATCATCATGCAATAACTCATACATACTCTACCACACGCATTGGTAGACTACAGTATATTTCTTCCGACCATCCTTCGTTCGATAGGAATGCTTCTCCATCAATACCTCAATATTAAGAAGGAGAAAGCAAGCAGTGACAAGGACAAACTAGAATCAGAGATCATACTGGAGCAGCATTGCGAACTTTGGACTCAGAATACCGTAATAAAGCTGAACACAGCTATGGGGAATGTTCTAGAATCAACCTAAAGTGCTCGTCACTACTTCCTAAACTATAGCTTCGACCTAATAGAAGCACTCCTCCAGAACAAACTTGAGGGAGTATTTCGAAGCTAAATCCTGTAGCCAATACTTAACTCTGTGGAAACCCAACTGACTAAAAACTACTCAGCTATGTAGATTACCAGACTCTACATGGACTTATTGAGAAGTAGCAGGTTTAAGGTATAAGCCAAGCATCTTGAGGTTCCATAACAGTATCACTCCAACATGTTGCTTAATTCAAGTGGCTACAGCTATTGCATCAGCAGATTCTCCCAATCCAAGCATTTCCGCTATTTCCACTCTGTCAGTGCTGCTTTAGAGATATTAATTGCTGCTACTGGAGAGTCCTTTAGAAAAGGTTATCCTTATCGCTAATAACTGTTGACTTAACTATATGAGCTCCTCTCAAGAGTCGAACTGTTGGACTACAAAAGTGTCTGTGAGTATGGATATCCTCTGTCACTTCTAATTAACCAACTTCTGCAACATGACCACCCCAAATGCAAGGAGATAATATAGAGGATTAAGTTTACTCCTCGATTAGCAATATCTATGTTGGAACTGGGCAAGACAGGTAAGACCTTATTGTACATAAACAATAAGTTAGCCCTTGAGACGACACTCCTTTAAGGTTTTAAGGGATTAATCAGCAGGCTGCAACAGTAGGGCAAATTAGATGAGCGTGTGGCAGCAAAGATTAAATCTGTCTGATTATTGATATGTGAAGAAATTAAATACCTTGATAATTGCTTGCTGAATTGATGTTACAAATAGAAGCCACTAACAACTATTGGATAACGAGACTACTCAATCAATAACCATCTACTGCATTTATCATCGATCCTCCCTCCCATTCAGTCCCTCGTTTAGCGTTACTATTAATTCCTTGCCAATAGATATTTCTCCAAAGATTTATTGAAAAGCTCATCCCATCTTCTATTCAGTCCCTGCAAATTAAGTGCTTTTTTAACTTCCTTAACTGCATCGTCATACTGTTTTAGATTGTAGTAGCATTCAGCTATCTCCCAACTACTAAGAGCAGTGGCTGATTGGACTGTTAGAGCCCCGTTCTTTATCATGGGATACACTTCCTTCGAACGCATAAAGTTTCCGATAGCCTAGGTGTAATACCTCTCATTAAGCATCTTCTTCTGTAACATTTCAACCTGTAGTTTTCCTTGATTGAAGTAAAGCAGGAACTTCTCCTTACTCCTTCTAATTGAGCTTTCTGGTTGTTCTTACTTAATGGTTTTATAAGCAGTAGCTAGGTTTTACCCAGCTAGATCAAATTTATAGGTGCGTCTATAAACTTTGGACATGTGGATCCTACAGACAGCAGACTGAAGCCTTTAACCAATCTTCTCGAATATTTAACAAGCTTATTGTAGAGCTTCCAGGGCTTCAGTGGTTTTCCCTAACATTTACGCATAGCTCAGTCCTATAAAACGCAGACAATTTGCCATTGTGATTGGTTTTTCTAAAGCGAGATTTTTTAGTTGCTTAGAGGCTTCCCTTGCGTATAAAAAGCCTTTCTGGATGTTGCTCATCTCGGAGTTAGCTGAGTGATAGTTCGAAGAGATAACATCAGGCACCTGGGTCAGGCACCAAGCCAGTCCACTCTGGTAAAGTGGAAGCGAACACACAGGAATACCCTAGATTTTCTGGTTGACTAATTTAATTAGAGAATTATAAATTAGGGCTGCTTACCCAAACATCTCCAACTCCTCGCAGATTTCGGCCTAGAGTTCTTTTGAGTACATTATCATTTTTGGATTGTAATAGGCCTAGCTGTTAAATTTTCTGAAGGCTATTTGGCATAACCGTCTAGCCTAAAAATGCTCATTGTCCTTAAAAGCATTTCTGGCATTATTTATCAACCGAATTGGATTCTACTCGCGCTAAGGTTTTATATTCTACTGAGCAACAGGTTTTTGCTCAGGGACATCATCCTTAAAGTCCATCTGCTCCAGTGCTTATTCTATCAATTTTAAATCATCTTCCAGTTCGAATTTCTCGTCTCTGCTAAGTAACCTGAAGTAACCAATGCTCTTCGACCGTTCCAGTTCGTTCTATTGACTGTTAAACGATATTCTCGACAACAGAGTCAACCCTCCTTACTATTGGTTGCTATTGCTCCTCGAAAGCTCAAGGCTGTTTCTTCTGAGCTTGTTGCTCTTATTCCCTACAAACCCATACATCAGCTCCAGCTACCACCGTCCCTTCTATTCGTTCTTTTTAAAACTTACTATCTCAAAGGTGTTGAGGCAGTTAATGCACAAATAGATATCTCCAATTATCACGTAACCATTGTTGAATTAAGTTTAGTCCTCTTAAGTCTTGGGAAACATTATTTTGACATCCACACGCTACTTTCCTGCAGTTAGTAGTTTGGAGCATTAGGCTTATTGCTTTTTCAACAGTCCCTTTTATTCAGAGACCTTAAGAGCATCGACAAAACTGAACATTTCAATAAACCCTGCCTGTTGCAGTCTGTTGATCTCATCTCTGTCCATTACACATATTTTTTCGAACGATCCCGGTGGTTGTTGTTGGAGGTCAGACGCCATTTACCGAATCAATTTGATGTAGAGATAGCGGAACTTAAACAACAATTTAGCATTAAAGTTCCGAATAAGTTGGTGAATTATAAGCCAATAAAAATGCTTACAGTACCATTCGCTCAGATCCTTGCTTTTAATTTTACCCAAATATTAGTCGGACAGTTCCAAATTCTGTTGCCTCACAAGTTGTTTGATTTTGGTCAACTCATTTTCCATTTTTTACGAGTACTATTTTGAGTTTCTCTTCCCCAGCAGAGCCTTGAGGATGATGCGCTTTTTTTTAATTTCCTCGCTCTACTTCTCAACAGCCGCACTCCAGTAGCTGCCTAAACTGTACTTCAGCTCTAATTCGACTTTCTCTCGTTTAGCTTTAGTACCTATACTTTAGAAAAACTCAGATATGACTGTTCGAGTTGTGGTTGCAGCACTATCAGTTCGAAGCATGTTATTAACATCTTAGCCATAATACGTATTCTGACGAGTCAGAGAAACCTAACCTTTTGATTGGTTTGATAATGTCGAGGCCTGTTGTTCGTATCGAGATGGCTGCTAAGCTCCCATTTTTTATAATGCCTTTTTATTAATACCATAATCTAATTAGTTATTGACCAGCTAATTAATTCATTTAGTTTCTGTTAATTAAAGTTATTGATGATATGCTTTATAATCAAAATAGACTATTGATGAAACCAGGAGTAGAAAACCCTATCTCAATGAGGTTTAATCCTTTTGACTCGTCTACATGTACACTTGAATTAGGCCAAATTATAAAAAAAAAGAACATTTAGCTGAGGTCTTAAAATTACTAATAAAAAATTGTAAGCGAGCCCCTGATCGAAATCGTAATTCTGGTGAGCCTGTTAAGAAGTAGCATGATTTCACATTTAAATGCGTCTATAAAAGGCGGTCGAGATATTAATTTGAATGTTACTCTCTCAAAGACTAAGTGTGTAACTCCAAAACTAAAATAAAACCAGCAAACGAGTCTAAAAATGCTTGCTTCTTAAAAACTATGTTGCCCTCGTCTGCAGCTTCTACTCAAGGACTTCCGCATAAAGGATTGAGGAACTTCAGTTCTTTTAGCTCCAAGGTGCATTCTACAAAACTTAATCCCTCAACAGTCATCAGATACGCTCAGTCAAGGTTCTGGACGAGGAAAACATTCTCATTACCACCTCTAAAGACTTCCTCATTCTAGCCAACCCCCAAACCCCTCTCTCTTAAATCCCCTTCTAATACTTGTATCGAACTGAATAACTCATGGCTTTTCCTTAAACTCACTGCTTTGGCATCATCTAAAGGAATGGCATGACCAGACATACTCTACGAATCACATATTTTGATTATAAGGAACTAAAAATCAAGAGTCAAAAGGAAGAAACTTATGTGAATTGGGACGTCGGACAGTTAAACTGGGCTGGAAAAATGTACTTCTTTCCCTATGGATTCTCTACTATCAACTGGATTACAAAGGATTTCTAGACGTCCAAAACTGCGGTATTCAATCTACCGAAACCAATCTAATTCAATCTATGTGTGCGAATGAGGAAAGGTATATTCTAGGTGGCTCCAAATATCACTATTATTTGTATCTACACGACTTCCAAACCTCTTTCTAAAACACACGCTTTAGGAGTAAACACAACAACGAAGGAAATTATTTGGAGCGCAGATATTCAAGCATTCAGTATTCTGGTCCCAACAAAGTCTTGCCTGTTTATTGCTCGCTCCTTCAATAAAACGCTAAGCTACATCAACTCATAAAATGGTCAACTCACCGATGTGTGTGACAATAACACTAGAGAACCTTTACCATCCTATTAGTAACTGTAGAAACTCAAATGGTTCCAAGAATATGACCCTTCAATGTAAGAAGATTGGTCTTAGGATATCAAAGAGCCGGTAAAAAAGCCATTCGTGCCTTAATCTACAACTATTTTGGGCAAGATTTATCAACAATTTACCTACAGTCAATGCCTAGTTCATATTCTACAACAACTAGGTGGCGAACTATTCGACTACTAAATGATTCAAAGTGTACTAGATGCAGTGGAGGAGCTGTGATTTTAAATACTCAATATCTTCTCAGCTTGGTCCTAATATTACTTATCACAGTTTGTATTATTGATTGACACAATAATATTGTTATCTTGGATTCCAGTGTCCAATATAAACTACATTGATATTTAAGCTTCCATCCAATCCAATATTAACTCCTTTTCGATCTGATTTCTATCTGTGAGATATACTCGGCAGTTTCATATATTTAAATTTCGAATCATATGACATCCTCAGGTCCTAAGAAAATCTTTGAGTTTGGACCCGAAATCAATGGCTACTCTCCCGTACTCTTTTAGTGGAGCCCTGACTCCTCTTATATTGCTGTGGCCACTGAAAACCGTCTGGTTTATCTCCTAGATAAAAGAGGTAAAAAATACCAAGAGATCGTGCTTCCTCAGAAGAACAAAGTCCTCGCAATCGACTGGGACAACAAGGGAGAGCTATTGGCTATCCTCCAATAAGACTGTAACTTTGTTTCTCTGTGGTCCCCCCTGTCCACCAATAACATTTAAACCATTGAGACTGACAATCCCAAATACAAGGCCACCTGGATGAAATGGTCCCGTACTCATCCGATTCTAGCCTTTGCAACTGACAAAGGAAGCTTGATTTTTTACAATAAGATCAACAGGAAAAAAGTACCGACGATCGGCAAACACGGAAAGCGAGTCATATCAGGTGATTGGAATAACGAAGGCATGCTCGGTACATACTGTTTTTACTCTAGTAACTGGTAGTGAAGACAAACTCATTACGGTGTCCAACTACACGTCAGACAATTTGTTCCAATCTTTTGCGGTGAAAAGCGAGCCCAATAAAATACGTTGGACTAACCCAAAAACAGATGATCGAGAGTCTAAGCAAAGGACCATGGCCACAGTCCTCAACCAGAAGACGTTACTTTTCCACGAAGTCGGACAAACAGCCAAACAACCAGTTGAAATAGTACTCGAAAGCAAGTACGGTAAGATTACTGACTACTGCCTTTTTGGAGACGGATACATCGTATTAGGGTTCACAGAGGGTTACTACGCTCAAATATCCACCCACCACAAGGAAATCAGAGACTAGGTGAAAAGTGAGCGTATCTTCAGTGCTCCTTTAGAGGCCATGTGCACAAACAACAACATTTACAAGTTAGCAGTGGCTGGTTAGAACAAAATCAAAATTATAAACTTGGCTGATTGGAAATAAAACAGAGGTGAAGGTATTTAGCTGCCTAAAAACTGTGGCAAAGTAAATAAAATAGGCTGGTCGGAGAATGGTCAGACCTTGGTAATTTCAACTGAAAAAGGACAATTGTTTGGGTTTGTAACATCTACCTTAACTTTGACTTCATGCTATAATGAACTTATCGGAGTTCTCAATGGATTTACAGATGTTACAATCTTGTCTACTTCATCAAGGAATAAGGGTAAATTCATATGTGGAGTAAATCTTCCTTCTGAACCTCAAGCCATCCAACTAGGCCCCATGCATTTGGCTATGCGGGTAGGTAACTCAGTGAAATACTTCCAATGGTTGAGAGAACGGACACTGATTCAAGGAGGTTAGTAAATATCTGAAAGAGATTATGATGTAAACATAAAGAAGATGATGTTAAGTGACAACTATGTAGCGGTATTGGGCGATAACGGAAAACTAATCCTACATCAAATAGAGGGGAAGGAGGAGCGAGACCGCAAATTCCCCATAGAAAACTAGAGGCTCATCCTTCAGTTTGCCCTCACCAAAAACTTCCTTATTATGCTTGACAACACATCTCGCATTAAGTTTTTCCATATCTAAGACCAAAATATCATCCTCGAACACAAGTCAGACAGCCAGATCGTTAAAATCTTCCCTAATCGAACTGGAACCAAAGTCATTATTCAGTATCAGAACGGGTAGCTCAACCTCTTATCGTCGGCTACTTAGACTCTGAACTCTGTTAAGTTAGTTACAGATCGAGTCGATAACATCATTTGGGATCATGAGAACACTAACTAGTTCGTCATTATGAATAGCGATAGAGTCTATTCCTATATCATTTGCAAAAACAATATCTTTGGGCATGTTGTGCAACCAGTCAACTAAATACTTTCAATTGAAAAACTGTAAAACTAGGAAGGAGATCCGACAGTAACTAAAGTCGAGAAGAACGTCCTCACGTTGGTTGCTGGAAATATCTATTATATGTCTGGTAACGGAACCATAAATTTGTTAGGCCTATCTTCCCACACTTTCCTCGATAACTACAAATTTGAAAACGATTCACAGTAAGGGCATCTTCGATACTTCTTCCAAAACGTATCTCTCAAACGATTCTCATCAGCTCTGATCGCTGCAAAGTTCCTCAACATCTACAATGTCTATGAAGGTCTGGGTCGAAAGGCACTTTAAAATCTCGAGCTCGATATTGCATTAAAAGCTTTCCAAATGGGCAAGAATTTATCGATGGTACTGACTATTCAATCCTTCGTTCACGAAAACTAAAAGAATCTTCTCATAGGGAATATTGCAATGGTTCTCGGCAAGTATGATATCGCACAGGAGTACTATCTCAAGTCCTCAGAGCCTCTCAACGCTCTTGATATGCGATGTGATATTCAAGACTGGTTCATCGCATCGTCTTTGGCAAAATCGATAGCTCCTCATCAAGAGTCTTTCATAAGTAAGAGACTTGCTGTCCAGACAGAGTCGCAAGGAAATAATTCTTAAGCGCTAAAACTCTATGAAAGGTCAGTTCTGAGAGATGATGAAAAAATGGTTGAGAAGTCTGTGATGAGCAATCACAATATCCAGTGCTTTGCCGGAATGGCTAGAACCTGTATCAAACTCGGGGATGTCCAAAGAGGTTTCAGCATTGCAAGAGAAATAAGAGATTAATCTCTGCTAGTAGATATCGCAGTTGTTTGTTAGAACATGAAACAGACGTTGGAAGCTGCTGAACTATACTAAAAGGCAGGGTTATTCTAAAAGGCTGCGTTTCTGTATCTTTAACTCAAAATGTTCGATCATGCAAATCGGATGATACAGAAAATTAAGTCACCTAAATCGCCCAAACTTCTCATTCAATACGGAAAGGCTAAGTAGTCCGAAGGGTCGTTTAAAGAAGCTGAGCCTTCATACGAGAAGGCTGAGTCTTGGGAAGATGTAGTTCGAATCAACCTCACTAACTTGGATAACATCGAAAAAGCGAAGACCATAGTCAGATAAAAAAGCACAACTACTGCAGTCGCTTCTATGGTTGCCAATTACTGTGATAAGAGAGGAATGAAAAAAGACGCTATAGAATTTATGATCAAAGCAAATAGGAAGGAAGAGGCATTTGCTATTGCTCAAGCGAATAATCTTATGGAAGTCTATGCCGATTGTCTTGTCGACTGCACTGTTGAGTAGAGACTGATTATTGCCTCTTACATGGAAGGCAAGGAACTATGGGATAAGGCTGCTAAACAATATGAGTTAGCGAAAAGTCCATTTAAAGCCGTTAAGATGTATTAAAAGGCAGGCTAGGATTTTATTCCTCAAATGTTGGAGCTGGCTGCTAACAACAAAGGCCTAGAGAATCTCATTCAGGAAGTGCTAGATTATTTGATGGGAGAGGTTGACGGGCAGCCAAAGGATCCTATTCACACCTACAAGTTATACAGGTTATTAGGTAAATTCATACAAGCTGCAAAGATAGCTGTTACTATTGCTTCGCAAGAACAATAAAATGGAGGATACAAAAATGCTCATGAAATTCTTTTCCAGACTTATCAAGAGTAATTCTTTTATGACTCAGCATTCGAAAGGCCAACGCAGCAGTGCCCCTGGAGCTCTAAAAGAAATTGCTTATTCTTCACTCTTACATGATAGTGGTGAAGAGGATCATCAAAATATAAGAACAC
The DNA here is from genome assembly GCA_028571205.2 of Hydropsyche betteni. NCBI lineage: Eukaryota > Metazoa > Arthropoda > Insecta > Trichoptera > Hydropsychidae > Hydropsyche > Hydropsyche betteni. The sequence continues at coordinate 15,604 of JAOXNN020135028.1, read as the reverse complement.
CAAGACGCAGCTTTCCTTCTAAATCGAGTAGCTAAAAACCTAGCTCAATTTCCTCTCCATGCAGCAAATATTCTTACAACTGCCGTTGTCTAGGCTATGAGGTCAGAGTTAAAAGGATTGGCATACAGTTGGGCTGTGAACCTCGTAAAAGCAGAGTATCGAGAGCAGGTAAATTCTGTGCTTACCATAGATTCCCAAAAACTATAAAGACAAAATAGAGAATTTAGCAAGAAGACCAGTGAAGTAAGAGAATCCAGAGCCTCGGTCCCCATGCCCCTTCTGCAAATAAGTTATTTCAGATTTCCAAACAGACTGCCAAAAATGCCTTAACAATATTCCTTTCTGCATTGCTTCTGGGAAGTAAAAAAATTGCTTATTTAGGCATATTCTTGCTGAATAACTAGCCTTCTGTACCAAATGCAACTTCCCCTGCAACTACAATTACATGAAGAAATTGCTCAGTAACCCAAACATCGAGTCTTCATGCCCCATGTGCAACACACTTATCACTATCGCTGATATCAAGATGGTAGGATAAAGTGGAGTCGCCTCCCTTAAACATTCACAGAAGGTGGAAGAGGAGAAGGAAAAGAAGCGAGACATATCAACACCGTTCGTGGTTTAATGACAAAATAATAGATCATAATACAATATAACATTAATGCAGAAAGTAACAACATAACTTGACGAAGCTCAAATTGTATGCGTATTACTATTCAGGAGGAAATAATCAATAGACAACTGCAGAGGCTTGAGGATTAGTACAACGAAGTACATCGATATGACCGATCGGAATAATAAAAAAACCCGTCATCGAACTGTAACATAGAAAAACTTAAGAAAGCTTAGAAAGAAATTGGGTAAGAGGAGTCGCTAGCGTAGCCAGAACAGGAGGGATATTATAATTCAGATAGGCTTGAGGATGATATTGATGACGTGCCTTACCAAAATATTGGCAATAACGAAGGAGGGCTGTTTGATGATGAAGATTAAGAAGCCGAACAACCAATGGACTCTGCTGCTACTTAGACTCCAAATACTAGTAGCAAAGATTAAACCCAAGGCAATCATAATTCTGATGCTCTTAAAAATCATTCAGGTTAAGGACTGCTATCTTTCCAACTCGCTGCCGATATACCTCAATAGCCTGCTTCTAATCAAAAATAATAGGTCCATACTCAAGATAAAGAGCTAGATATTGAAACAATTCAAAATTTAGCGAAAGGCTTCGATATTCATCCACCGTAGTGGGTCAATGACCCATAGAAATGCATTAGTCGTTTAAAATAATTGTTTCCTGCCGATAATATTCGCTACACCAAATGATTCTCGATTGTTTGATTATCTCAAAGTATTACCATCAGATATATCATCACTCACACTCCAATCTCCTTAATTCTCTTTTCACGAGCCTTAACTTCCTTCTCCAAATTATCTAAATCATCTCCCTTCAGTCTGTACATCACGAAAAGAGAGGCTAGCACATACCAGGCTAAGAACATCATTCCATACGAAAAGTTCTTGAGACGGACGTCTCGAGGCTGCATTTATATTTAAGGATCTGCTCTTTTCGCATAGTAAAGAGCTTATGGTTTAGTTACAGGACTTTATCCAGGTTGCTTACGCCAGACTCTTTGACCCTTGAAGTCCTTTTTATCGTTACGCTACTTTGGAGGGTTAAATAGCGAGTCATCGAACTTAGGAAAGTATTTTTTGATAAATCGAATGGCCCTCTGCATCGAGAACTTAATTTTAATTATGATATAATAGCATGTCAGTCAGGTTTAACAAAATACTCTAAAGCAGTGGAAGAAAGAAATTCAATTAAATGCGTCAAATAATAATATTCACGAATCAAGGAGAGTTGTCTCCGTAAAGCACTTTCAACCCCTGATTATAGTTTCTCACTAAATCATTAGATGGTTGAAGTGGAGCTGGAGGGACACCATACGCATTATTGTTTCCCAGATAGTCGCTCAGGTATTTCCTGCTTGCTTTGTAGTTCTCGTAGATCTATTCGTACGAAGATGGTTTATTGTACGATTGAGTACTGTATTGACTGCCAGTTCCTTCAGTTTTTGGGAGGCTGTTCATAAATTTCACTGACTTTCGATAGGAGTCCATGATCTGGTCAGGCTCAGCTTGTAGAGAAGAACCAGTGTAGCTGTTCGGAGTAGAGTAGGACTCCTGGCCTCCTTGAACCTTGAGGTTTCGTTAGTAGTTAAGAATGGAGGTCCGGTAGTTTTGAAACACAACGTCGGGATCTTGAGTCCTAGGTTGAGCAATTTGAATATATGAGGTCTCAGGTTGCTGCCTTTTGCTCTAACTGTACGTAGAGAGTGTTTGGAGGTTAGTTTTGTAAGTTTGGATGCTGTTTTACCAATCTGAAATCGCAGCGGCGTTACCTGAATAAGTATCGTAAGGACTGGAGATTGATACGGTAAACACTACAGAGGTCATCGTAACCAGTAGTATCAAGGAAGGGCTCATTGCAGATTTGAATTAAAAGATAACAATTAAAAATGTTTGTTTGGTTTTATTAGGGCCAATAGGATACGCATAAGAAAGAACTTGGGGACCAGCCCACCTCGCTTTTTATTTTTGAGTCTTTGACTTTCCATACGATATCAATTGTTAGTTGATAAACAAAATCTTCTACCCGCCAATAGATTTTGTTAGCATTTTGAATTATGATTTAATGAAACTAAGATTCTAATTTAACAAAAAATTAAGGGCAGTTTGGTTGATCATAAATACAAAATCTTTCGCAAACTTGTCTGAATTTGAGACTACTTAAACTAAAATTTGAGCCCTAGATTATCCGGATAAACGGTCTTCAAAAACCTTCTCTCAAAGCAACATACGTGTATATACTGTCCCTTCGATGAATGATTATCAGTAGAAGACTTTGCTCAAACGATTACAAGAGATCACATAAATAGAGAGAGAGAGTGTCCTAACGAAATATTTCTCTCAATTAGGAGTAAGTTGAGTAAAACGAGGAGGTCAGTAAATAGATATAGTTAAGTAAGAAAAGCAACCTAGAAATGGAGCTTGAGTCTATTGAATTCTAAATCGAGGAGGATTGATAAGCTAGCACTTCTTAGAAATGCTTTTTGAATAGATGTCAGACAGGACATTCGTATGATTATTTACTTTAATTTGTAAATGCCTAAATTGAGAGTAATCGATAAATAAATAGTCTAAATAAATGTTTTTGTTTAAAAATATCCATAGGCTAATATTAACTAACATCCTTACTTACATACTTATTCATCCAAGTTAGTCTATAACTAAAGCAGCAATCAAAATCCTATCTCCTCGTTAACATTGTCTAGTCTTGGATCTTCGTAATTAGCGTAAAAAGAGTACTGATACACTAAATGCGGGATCGAAGGCCTGTATTTCTTCTTCTCCACACCCACCAGCTGCTGGAGCATTTGCTGATTTTAGTCAATTGAGCTCACCAACACTTTAGCCACTACTTTACCCTGTTCATTCTTCTTAGCTACCAATTTTATTGCCTACGCGTACTTCTTCCAGACGTCCTCAGTGATGAAGGGTGGATCCACCAGTACGAAGTCGAAAAATCCATGGTATCGCTATGGTATGGCTTCAGGATGATTAAAGTCATACTTGAAGAAGCCAGGGTTCTTCTATCCGAACTTATCGTCCAGCTAAGTAGCATAAGGGGTTTACATCGAATACGCAGAAATCTTTGCGAGCGCTCCAATCTTTGATACTAAAGAATACGCTTGGGGTGGACATAAAGCAGGATGTGGGCGAGTCAACCACTTGATCAACCAGAAACTGGATGGTTTTAGCAGAATACCAGTACTGATTGAGGTTCTCCTTCTCCTTGTATTTGATGATGAACAGGTTAGGCTTCTCCATTTTTGAATTAAGTTTGGAGCTGTTTTAATTATGTAATGTTTGTGTAATTTTAACAAAATATAACTGTTGGAAGAGGTAAGAGTAATAGGGAGTGAAGTAGCCATTTAGTGTAATAATAAATAATACAGTCAGTATGTAGGACATTATTTCTTTGGGCGAGTCGACCTTCACAAGAATCGAACTCGCCCTTGCCTGTCTCATCCTGGTGAGTATCAGCGGCAACATCTCTATCTACCAAGGCCTCGGTCAAAGCTACTAAATTAAGTACGAACTCCTTCGAAGCTCAGCCTTTCGTAAGTGTAAGTGTCTCATATCTGTCGTACAATTCCTCTTCTGGACTAATCAAGTGCTCCCTGTCATCCTAATCATAGCCCTCTGCGCTTAGCTCATCTATAGAGGCAGACTGCACAGTGCTATGGTTGTACTAGCTAATGGGTTGCTGCTGTGTTCAGTTACCTATTTCACTAGGCCTCGCTACTTCTACTGGAAACTACTAGCCATCATCCTCGCAGCCGCAGCTTCCTAGTTAACTGTGGTGTTTCTGTATTTCTCCATCAACGACTATTTTTATAGTACAATTTCATGTATATTCTTCTCCCTGAATGGCATTCTGATGTGTATTACGGTGGTATCAGCAGAAGGAGTTTACTGGGACTTTGAGTAAACATTTAAGTAAATGAAAGACGAAATTGCAACTGTCAATTAAAAATGGGCTCTCTATGGGCCCCCTATGATTATGGACGGTGGGGTCTATGGATGGTTCTGCAAAAACTCTGCCAAAATCCCTCGTATCCTCATCTATTGTACGAGTCTTGGACTCCTAGTCATATACTCATATTTGATATGGCTTTATGAAGGTCATTTTCTGGGCGCTATGGCCAGTGCAGGAGTTCTGACTTCAGACATGGTTATTTTCATCCTCTTGAGTTTGAGCGAGAAGACTCGATCTCCAGATACAATCATGCTCCTCATATTTGCAATGCGTCTGTTTGTGTTTGTGTTTGGTGAGAGCTATTGGTTCGCAGGTTACTGCCTGCTGTACCTTTTGGTGGGTGCATTCATAAGTCAACTGATAATAGAGAAAAGGTTTCCCAAAATTAAGTAACAGACCAAAGTGTAGTTCATCAATGCCCTCAGAACACCCTAGTTTATGCTGCTACTTCTCACAGGGGATATGGTTGCCATGATTCTCGGACTCTACTATGGAGACTCTACTCTAGTGGCCAGCTTCATTTAAATTTCAGGAATTAAATGGCCTTTCTGGTTGTTAGGTGTCGCCTCCATCATTCTCAACTTTGGAATATTGTTCTACACTGCCAGTGTTCGAATTCTCTACCGTCAGGTCAACAAAATTAAGGACCCAGTCAGCTATTACTTCGGTTTTGTATGGATCACTGAATACCACATATTCCTGTTCCTCACCTATTTTCTGATAGTCGTTCTAGGTGTGTATTCTCATCTGGCTCTTCGTTCACTGATCGGTCTATTAATCTGCATATTCGTCCCCTTGATTTATACTTCAGTGGTGGCTATGGGAGTGTACTGGCAGAATAACGAGTACTACGTTCTGTGTGATATTGATGAGTACAACAAGAGAATGTAGACTCAGAAATAAATAGCTGGAAAAACTAACAATATAATGGCACGGGGCAAATAGATTAATAAAAGGTTTAGATAGGCTCGGAAGCTCTCGACTATGCTGATGTTCTAAAAACGAAACTTTTAAAGCACAATTGTCGTCCCACATTAGAGTAACGACAATATATTCCAATCAAAATAGTAAGCTGTCTTAGCAGATCCTAAACCCTCAGATAATGACAGAAAAACTGATGCACCATAAATAATATAAAAGTCTCAGCTTGAATAAAACGCTAGAGACTAGTAATTCAAGCTTATGGTCAACTGGAGAGATCCTGCTAATGGTATTGGTTTCCCATAACTATTCGCCTACATTACCTTCAATGATAAACTGCTCCTTATCAGTATGGCTCTGTTCATCATACTCTGCGTTGCATTCTCGATCACATCCAAGCTGCTTTCAGATAACTACATCGGACTGCATATTTCGATATCAGTACTATCCTATATTCCACAGTGCTCTTATTACAGGTGCTGCAGAACTCACCACTAAATAGAGCCTCAAGAGTTGGTAGGTATAATACTCAGTTTTCTGGTAGGGATGCTTTACTGGTCGATATTCTGGAAGGTACCAGAAGGAGGCATAACTTGGGCTGTCGTTATGGTCCTCATTCTGATGAGTCTGCTCATAAAAACCTTATACAAACAACTCTAAAAGATTCTCTACGCCTTACAGATTACTCAAATCCTCCTCTGCCTCATTTTTATCTGTGTTGTGGTTCACTTCAACCTCTAAATCGGCTATTTAATCGGCACCTGTGCCCTTATCTTCTACTTCTTGGTAGCAGTAGCCTCTTATTACATCATTCGCAGCAATAACGGTTCTCCACCTAACTGGCTGGTCTATGCTCTAGTCGGTATTATCTTCTTCTCTATCTGTAGTGTTATGGTTGTAGGGTTTGCACTCGACTCTATCTCAGATTACCTTGGGTTCTCCATCACCTTCATCGTCTTCATACTAATCGGGCTTGGCTACAGTGCATTCCAGTTTTTCAAAGGCTATCAGAATCGTTATGACACTCCAATTGTCTACTCTGCATACGGGCTCCCTGTATACAAATTCGATAGTGCTTCATAAACTCTAAAAAAGAAATAGGCTCATGTGTACGTCCATTACGTTACCCTAGGAGTGCTAGTGTTCTTTAGCTAACTAACCTTTATCTTTTTCCCATAAAGATATCACTCAGGTGTGTATACTCTGTGTGCTTTCTAAGTGATTGGGTTCTATTCTATCACTCAGATGCTCATCAACAACTACCACAGCATTGGAGAGAAAAAGCATCATCTAAAGAAGTAGCAACTGCAAGATGCTTTCAGAATTCTAAAGGATAAGTATATGGCAGCCTAGACCTAAGGGAAGAGCAGCTTCGATCTTCACAACTAAATGCAGGAACTAGAAAAGAGAGCCTAAACTGACCCTTCAGATGAAGTATATGACCAAATAATACATTTGCATGATAGAAGAACAATAGATAAGCAGGAGTAGTAAAAGTTTCTATTCTTTTGGATGGCCCTCATCTAGTTCAGACTCTACTCCTAGCGAAAAGCAGTTATGATGGATCTCATCTACAATACTAAGGAAATGAGAGAATAATTAGTTAAGTGGGGCATAGTCTTCCAGTCTTTGGATGAGCAGGGAGATCTCTAAGTGCGTTACAACAGACTTAAAACCTAAATCCGCAACCTACCTCCATAGAAATTCATAGTTTACTAACACTTATCACTGTAAGCATAAGAATAACACAATTAGAAGAAACTGTAAGCAGAGCGCATTAGTCAGCAGTTCGAAAAGCAACACGAGGACAGATAGATTATCCTTTCTAAAAAGTTGGAGGAGGAGGCGGAAAGTAAGAAGGATATGATGAAATACTTTGAGCAGTTACTTAAAAAAGTAAAGAAAGGGAAGTATAAAGACCCAGATTTTCCAGCCCCTGGTGAGGATGGTCTCGGCTAGAGTCGAGGAAATTTTAGTAAGTGGATGTCCTTCTATAATAATCCGTCCAAAGTGCTATTTAAAGACTAAATGGGTATCAGTGACGTCAGACAGGGCAGCTTAGGAGACTGCTATCTTATAAGTGCTTTAGGTGTTCTGGGACATCAGTGGATCTGCAAGGCCATGGGAATGGAGTATGAGCTTGGTGGTAAAAAGTGGCCATCTCGTTGGTAGAATTCCAAAGGTGCCTATATGCTTTAAGTGACTAAATTCGGTAAGCAAATGTATGTAATAATCGACGACTCTCTGCCTGTCGATGAAAACGAATAACTAATATTCGGTAGGAGCGAACAAAAGGATTAACTTTGGGTCAGTATCGTCGAAAAAGCCTACGCGAAGCTACACGGAAGCTACTAATCGATAGTAGGAGGGAAGGCTCATTTAGCTATGGCAGAATTTACAGGTGGTTTCCCTTAGTAAATCAAAATAGAAGATTATGAGCGAAACCTACCTGGTCTCTGGGCTCAACTAATGAACGCCGCCAATAGTAAGTATCTACTAGCCGCTGGGTCTGCAGCAGGAAAAGATACAACAACTTCTAAACTGGGAATCGTGCGTGGACACGCCTACTGTATCTATTAAGTTCGATAAGTAGAGTAGAATAGGTTAATTAAACTTAAAAATCCCCATGGCAGCCAGGGAGTTGAGTGGAAGGGAGACTGGTCTGATAGTTCTCCTCTAATGAGTAAGCGTTTCATGGGTCTGCTTAACCATCAAAGCAGTGATGACGGGTTATTCTGGATGGCCCTATAAGACTTTATTAAGGAATTCAGGGTGGTCTACCTTTGTAGAATATTCGATCATAGAGTATGGTGGTCGACCAGTATTGAAGGCGCTTGGACCTAGGACAATTGCATGGGTACTCCAGACAAACCCCACCCTTAAAAGAACCCACAATACGGCATAAGGGTAACTCGAAGCACAATAGTATTCATCAGTCTGACACAATAGCGAGAAACAAATATTAAGGGTAAGCATAAGATTGGGTTTAGAGTCCAGAAAAACCATAATAAGCGCATCTACAGTCAGGACGTGACTACAGAAAACCTTTGCTATCGAAGTCCTGTTAACATAAACTCTATTACCATATCTGCTGAGGTTAAGCTGGAAGCAGATGCATACCCTTACATTTTTACTCTCATGGTCTACACTAAAGACAAAGGCTGCGAGTCAGACTTTACCATACAAATCTATTCCAACGATCCTTAAACATCGGTCATTCCTGATGATAAATTTAAATGATTGATAACCTGATCATATTTCAGTCTAGTATTTTCAATTATAGGGCTGCTCATAGACTTCAATTAAAACTGTATTACTAAGGTCATCTAATATTCTCATCTAAATCATAGTGCATCACATTTATTTTGTCGATCTGTTGACAACCAATACTGCGAAGTGACTCACTTTAAACAGTTAAGACCCTGCTAAATACTCGTTTGCTTCCTTACTCCCGTATGCAATTCCCTCTGGACACCTATAGCTGAAGCATAAATTGCTCATTGAATCATAAGAAGCCGACTTCTCAAAGAAAAATTTCAGATCTACGTTTCCAAATTGTGGTCCTACGTTTGGCCTGGAGCTCACTTCCCAAGCAAGGGAAGGCCTTTAGATAGGCAGTATGTTTTTTTGGGTTACACTGTAAAGAAATGATTTTTCCAGATCCTATTTGTCTACATAAACACCGAAGACATATTCATTATCCTTATCCTTGCTTTTCGACATAGCTAGCACAATGAATCGGTAGCTATTCTCAATAGCGTTGTTAAGTTTGCCAACATTCCTTACTGTATATGGAGTGTCTTAGTATGCAACATTAAAAGAATCGACATTGACAGCTGCTTTTTTTAGTAAACTGGAGTATTTCGGCCAGCTGACCCAGTCAATAGGGTAATGAGAAGGAGTATCTATTACTTCGTCAGGTTTAAAAGGTTTAATAGGTTTTTAGCCAGTTGGTTTGGTAAAGTGTTTCCAACAGAAGAGAGAGCCTACGACAATCAGTACAAGAAAAAGTATGCAACTAAGCTAAGAGCTAGACCTATTGCCTAACTTATCTTCCTTCTGAATATCCACATCAGTCCTCTTGTACAGTTATCTCTTTGGTTCAGGTTGTACATTCATGTTAAAAACTTGACCTGAAAGTCGTAGACCTAACATATTCATTGCTGGGTTCTTGAAGAGCTGATCTTATTAGCGTTCCCTGTTCATTATTCAATTTACTAATACTGTATAATTCGATATCTGTGTATGGTGCCTATCACAATTATTTGGGAGCCCTCTTTATTTAGTCTGCTTCCTTTATGGCCTGTTAAATCTAAGATTTAGGGAGACTTAGCAGCTTCCTGACAAGTTGTTCCTTTAAGCATACATCTTCCTCAAATCTGCTATCCTCATTGCATACATCCTTCAAACCATTCAGCACCTTTTAAAATTTCCGGGTGTAGTCGACTGCTGAACTTACTGTCTGTATGCAGTGACGAGCATGAGTCAACATTGATGCATTTAGCACAATTTATTACAGCTTTTTCTGCATTTTCTCCTCCTTGATTACCAATCTGAGTTAATTCTCAATATTTGGCAGATATTATTAAAGAATCTTGAAGACCTAATCACTTCTAGATGAAATGATCGCATTGTAAAGCCTGTATATTCTATTGAAATTGAACTCAACTGTTTGTTTTCTCATATTTTCATTCAAATCCTTAAGAATTCTCTTCATCAACACTGGCTTTATCTCATAATCCACCGGATTATTCTGTAGTTCTGCAAATTGTACTGTATGCGTCAACTTCCTTTTCTATAAAACATTCTTAAAGCCTTAAGAGTCAGTGAAACCATAAGCTCCACTGTTTAGGATAGAGGAGACTACCTTTCGGTTGAGCCAGGCTTCTTTGGGTGGTTTAGAGTGTTGGGTGTTAATGATATGCTTTAAATACAGCCTAAGAATTCCCTGAACTCCGTCCTTATTGACTTGCTTATTTTTTTTGGGAATAACAGCAAGCACAACATTGGACGTAAAGAGCTAGACTCCCTTAATTTTAAAAAGCTCTTTAAAGAGTCGGTCAAGAGCATTAGCTCTATCATTGATGATGGTTTTTTAATCCCCAACTAAAACGATCGTCACGGAGCTGACTGAATTCATGAAGTTATTCCATTTCTGATGAGTAGCGTTGTTTTAAATGACTTAGTTTTTAATGTGGAAGAACTTGTAACTGCTGTTTGTTGAGTAAGCGCTCTAGAGTTGTTGGCAAAACTATTAGTTTCCTACCATGACGAAACCAGAAGGGCTCTTAGAATAGAAGTGAACAATCAACAACACCCCAATAAGAAACAATAACATCATCAGATTCCTAAGAGGCGATTAGTGCTCTCTGGGATTTCCAACGAGTGGCTAGTGAGAAGTAACAGGGGGAGCTACGGGAGGCTGATTGATGGTCCTGACTTCTTGTTCGTTCGTCTTTTTAGGAGAGGAAGTCTTTTCCGCAGTTTCATTAAGATCATCATCTTTCGTCAAAGGTTTGTTCATATGCTTATCAGTCATTTTCGATTTTTTCGGTGTCGATCGAAAACTATCATCAGGGTTCTGGTCTGGCAGACACTACTTCGTTTCTTATTGAGGATTCACTTAGAGATCTGAGTCATTCATGCTTTAAGATAATACTTATATCCTTAATATTTATAATTTATTATTCCTAACCAACCCTCAGCAGTTTAACTCTTTAAAATAGCCAATACTGATATGTTTCAATGGTCTGATGAGATGTTAATTTTAACTCTGTTATTTTTAAGACGATGAAAAAGTACCAACCTAAAAGCTCATTTCTGTACCTCAACAACCTGGGTCTCACATAGCCGCAAGATAAAGCTATCTACAAGTTGTTCGTTAGAAACACCTACAAACAACAGGCTTTCAATTTCTACTATATGCTATTTGTAACTTTTATGTACGATATGGCTAACCTCCCTCGACCCAAGACTAAAGTTCTCTTCTACGCTGGCATCATTTCAATAATCTCCACTTACAGCTACTACAATGCAGCTATCAAATGGGATGAATTTCTCACGACCCTCGATACCAAGTACGATGCATCCTGCAGGAAGTATTTGGATGCTAAGAATTAATAAGCATAACTGAGACAACCCAATAAATAGGGTCCAACTAATGCATAGTCTCCAGCAGCAAAAGTTGTCTGATATTTGATTGTATTGAACTAATCGAAGCCATTTACAGATTTATCAAAACTATGGTGCGCACAATATCTCATCCAATGGAACATGCCGATATTTCCACAGGAAGAACTTTCTACTCATCGCCAGTATGCCTCCTATCCAAATACCTACATGCCGATGTAACCGATAAATCCGCATCCACAGCAACACTATTCCCCCTATGAACACTAGCATCTCCATATCGCAGTGCTCAATCCTCAGAGTTTCGATTGCCTCAGTTAATCTACTCATTACCAGGTACAGCAGCAATCCTCTATTCACACAGCTTATGCTCACTATTATCTTCTGATAAGCTGCTGACTACAGCAACCGATATCCGTACTTCATAAATACACAAATGAAAAGTACAGACAGTCCGAACAACGTAAAATAGGCTATGACCCCTCCAGTGATTCCGAATAGAAACGCGCATATTAGGATGCTGCATTTGGCAAGTGGTCCTGGCATGACAAACGACACTCCTATCATACTTAGATAAAGCTCTCGCACTGCATTTAGATTGAGCTAGGGTCTGTGAAGAGCTGTTAGTGTGGCTAGTTGCCCGTACAACATAGGAAAAACTGCTGTGTTTTTAGAAGTAGTAACTGCTATTATGCCTGATATTATCTCACACAAAAACAGGTAGGTATTCTATATGAATCTGTTACCCAGCCACATGAAAAGCAACGCCAGAACTATTAGTACCAGACTAGCAGTACTGAATTTAGTGTCAAACTTGATTTAAGTTAGCTTGATATGCCGGTTGGGTATATTGATGTTGAGAGATATAACAGCCACCATCAGATAGAGCAGAAAGAAAATAAATCCTGAATCAGTAAACACCTACCTGAGGGAAACAGTACGCAAATAAGCAAACTAACAAACGCTAGCATATTCTAGAATCGTTTGCTTTACAACACCTCGCTGGAGTTCAAGAGAACAGCTAGGGTGGCCCCTCTAAACCCAACCAGTATCACACTTGGTCTGAATATTTGTTGATTTACACTAAGCTATAGACTACTTATATATATTGGCTCAACAATATTACCACTAAAGCCGAAGGAAGTGTAAAGCACAGTACAGCTGATAGTCCTGCGAGAAGTCCAGATTTGTAATAGCAGATGAGAAATAGAAATTTAACTGTGCGGATGCCTGGAGATTTCTCAGAGAGGGTATCCAGAGTGTTAAACTACTGGATGGTGAGCCTAAGTAGCTGAGTGAGAGTACATGCCCTTATTTTCAGAACTCTAATTCACAAATATCTGTCTAAGTGCAGACACATTTACGTATGTGTCTCCATACAGAGTGAACCCCAACTTCCATACCAATCGCATTATGTCAAAGTAAGGTACCAGAATATTGGATTCGGCTGGAGGTTACTATATTAGTTTTTATGTAAGTAGTGGGCTTCCCTTTTATAATTAACTCATTTATTTAATTAGGAGTCCCACTCCAACAGAAATATTATCATCCTCACTCATATCATCATCGCCTTCAACCGATAAATAATCCCTGAGGTAGGTGGCACCTCCAAAATCTGTCGCGGATACCTTTCAAGTATCAATTATAGGTCGTGACTTTTCATAACTTTACCTCCCATCAAATTCTCCCTAATCTTACTCAGTATCTAAATTATCTCCTCCCCAATTATTATGTGATCATCCTTAATCTCATACAGGTAGTCCACAAAGTTATGTACCTGCTATTTAGATAGCTCCAGTCTGTGAGATAACTTTTTATTCATCACTCTTCTCAACCTGAACTGACTCGAAGGACTCAAATCATGAAAAGATATCTTGTCATCGTAAAAATTTGACTTGTCTAGCATCGTGTCGTTTCTATTTTGATAGGAGTTCTTCAATAAACTCGTTAGTTCAAGCTATTTGCGTTCTACTTTAACATGCATGTACATTTCTAGTCAGAGAGCTTGTGCATTTAGTAAAGCAGCATTGTGGGTGGACTCATTTTCATTGATCTGTCGCCCTCCTTCACACTATACGACTTTATACCCTTCAGAGTAAGAACTGGCTTCTTCTTAATTCCATTCATCTGCACCATAGCTTCTATTAGCTCCTAATTATCAGGCACACCGCTTTAGAACTTCTTAAAAAATCGTTTTTGAATCTCCAACTTATCAATGAGCATTTTAATTCGTTTAGCTTTGTCCTCCAGAAGCTGATCTTGGTCGATAGTACTCGATGAAGATAGTTTGAACCCTGTGGACATGTCAGGAGCATACTTTTTCAACATTTTAACAGCATCCTCCATTTCGCTGTGTCTGCTTCCCAACAGTTTCACCAGTTTCCTATTTTCGTGGATTAGTTTATCTCGTACCTGGTATCTGAAGAAATCCTCCACCCTCGGAATGTCGATTTACTTCAGATGTTTATCCTTTTCCTTTTCTGTACTGAAGTTCAAGTGGATATCCATGGTTCCCGATGTAAAAGATGATGCCCTCGGGTCAAACTCAGTCGAGAAGTCAATCTTGTCTAGCCTAACATGCTTCAAGCTAAATATTTACTAAGATTTACTTTCTCTCCTGCTAGATAATGTACTTCTTCAAATTCTAACAGGCCTTTGACTTCTCTGTAATTTTGCTGTAAGTCACTTATTTCTTGTATTGGTTAAGCTCGATCGGTAGAGGATCCACCACCTCAATATCAACTTATCTCTTCTGATTTAGACTAAATCTTCGAGTTCTTTGGTCCAGGTACTTCTGCCGATGTCTTTACTTGGCGTTCTTGAGGGGAGACTCCTTTTTCTAGTAGAGAGCTGAATAGTTGCACACTTACGATCTCGTTCAAGTTATATTTTCATTAAAATTATTGCTTCTTATCTAATTGACATCTAATAATACTTAATGTTGATATGCCTGAGTCAATCGTAATATTGATAAACTGGCAGGAATGTGAACCTCACTGACAACAAGAGTCCCTCCATGGTTCAAGTGACATGGCGGGGCCTTTCCGTCAGACAGGTTACAAAGCGGACTCGCAAACCGATTCCATATCCATATATTAATAAATTGATAATTATTTGCACATTTGTTGCTTTACAATAATATGTATGTGAATATTAAATTAAATCAATTAATGAAAATATTTAACCTTGGATGATGGCAAATTAGAGACACTTAATAAAAATACAATATTTAATTAATATCATTAGCAGTTTTAAGTTTAGAAGCATTTTGTGCTTTTGAACTAGAATGCCTTCGATGTAAAGGTTGTTTTACGACGAGCGATGGGAGGATTATCGTAAATATGGTCTTCCTACAGGTAGTTGGCTGATCCTTCCTGTGTGGATTGAGAGACAGGAGATCGTACTTTGGCATCATAGAGAAATTCCTATGATAATATTGAGAATTTCCTCAAAAAGTAGTTATGCTGTAAAGCCTCCTTTGCTGTGATCCTTCTATCCGGGTTGGGTTAGAAAAGCCTCTGAAGCAAGTTCAAGGTTCTCTCATCTAATTTGTTGTATTCTGGCCCAGTAAACTAATCCACAGAATCAGGTAGCTTAACAGTTTTGATGCCATCTATCTATGTGTGTTTGTTTAATAATCTGAATAAAACTAGATCTTACAGTTTATGGAAAATAACTCCCACAGAGTACACGTCTGCTGCGCAGCCAGACTGTTTTCCCATCTGTTTTGTTTCTGGAGCTGCAAATTCTCTATTTGCCACTCCAATTGAGGGCTACTCGCAATAGTTCGAAAGCCCAAATCCCACTAATACAGGATGAGCAGCCTATTGATCTAAAATTATGTTGTTTGGTTGAATATTTCTGTGAGCCACACCCTTCTCTGCAAGCTGAGCAAGCCCCGAAAGCAGACCCTTCATAATATTCCTAGTTTGGAATGAATCATAAATG
>JAOXNN020134411.1:0-28763 GCA_028571205.2 Hydropsyche betteni | reverse complement strand
CTGCACTAGAATATCGACTACTTCCGCATCAAAAGTAAGGTACTAATAAGGGAGCCAGGCCACAACCAGATCTAAGACCTGCTGTCACTGGCCTTCAAAAAGACGTCGATGGACCTTACCGATTCAGGTAGGTTGCCTCACTACTCAGAAAATTGATATCAGATTCTCTGGAAGCACAGCCGTGATTGTGTTGATTATGGATTCTAAGGTACTCTGCGCAAACGTCTGGGACTCTAGCGATACTCTGCAGTCAAGATTAACCCTTTCGCTGGAAAGTCAAACCGTTGTCCAGAGACCACAATGCTTCAGTACCAGAGCAAGCAATACGAATACTCAAGTTCAAGTGCAAAGGAAGACTCGAACCGTATTACGACGAAGACGATTAACAAGTGGGACCTTACAGGATATGGTTACCGAGCCAGCAGCTGGCGAGCCTATCGGTGTTTCGAAGACTATGTGGCTAGCACAGTAGGTTTCGAAGCATGAGATTATGAGTTCAAAAATATAACACAGTAAGAAAAGTGCTAATGGGAGTTCACTACCAACGAGACCAACCAGGAAGCCATGACATAGTGGTTACGTGCTTTCTGCGAAATAACTCAGAGGATGCGGTGCGCCAACTTTAGCGAATCACTGTTGAAAAGTGGAGATAAGAAGACGACACGATCACTGACTTAGTTATTCTAAGCTTGGCAAACTCGTCTTATCCCATTGCAAATGACAAAGAAATCATATAGATAAAAAAATAAACAAATCTATTAGTAGATCTATTGGAATGAGATATTCATCACATAGTCTTTTTTATTTATGCAAGCATAATAGGAGAATGAGTTTATGACGCTCAACGCTCTCAGCAGTGCATTTTACGAAGTCGAGGATGCCGAAAGGAGAGCCCAAAATTCTATTGTAGGCTAGAAGACCATACAAATAAGAGAGCTTGCTCCCAGGGAATTACGACAAGAAACCATAATTACTCCTAGCAAGCACGAAGCTGCTACCGTCTAGTCAAATACGAATAGATGTAACTTATGCTCAGTACAAAGTTTAGAGAGCACAACACTTCCTTTCGAAGAGTATGCGTCGTACAAAAATATGTCTGAAGCTCTTATAAAGGCAGATATCTCTAGGATGGAGAAAGAGGCTTACAGGAAGGCAACAGAAGTGGACAAGTTAATAAGAGAGAACAGGCATGAACTGATGATAGATGAAGGTAAGTTTGAGAGAAGCATATCTTGGAGCTTGTAGAATGATAGGAAGAATAACCAAAGGATGCTGTAGATGAGCCGACGATAGCTGAGCAGCCTAAACCAGCTGACGAAGAAGTTAGAGAGTTCGCTGTAACCTTATTAAATTGAAGAGATGATTAAATAGACGAAAAGATGCATACAGTAGTAGAAGCGAAGCATAGGTTAGCTATCGAGGAAGATACTGTAGGACTAGGTTTAAGAGTGCAACTCTAATTGCAAGCTGTACGAAGACTTTAAAGTTCTAAAATACGACCATTATCGGTAGTCAGCCAAGTTCAAGGATTTAAGAGATAAATCAGAAAGAACGGCGAAGGCTCTGGTTGAGCTGAAGGATAAAAGTATCGATTTGGAGAGCAGTTTCAGTACTGCAGTGAAGAAGGCTAAGCAATAACGCCTAGAGGTTAGTGCGAATGCTTAGTTTGTCCGCTTAAAGAAGACCTACGAACAGAGGAAGCAGCAGGCTGACAGTTTAACAAAGAAAATATTTGTGGGTAGAGCCTCAGTTTCTAAAATATCTGCCAGAATGTTACTAGACTTGCAGCAGCTCAAAGTACAGTAGGCAGCTATGAACCGGCAAATAGAAGGCACGCTAAAGTAGATAGAGTTTCTGCATAATCAGGTGGAGGAGCTGTTTCTTAATAGTGATGGGTTCTTGAATGAGGCGATAAATATGAAAATCAACTTCTACTAAAGTCTCAGCACCCATCGAACGGCCATCCATGCTCCTCAGCCTCTCCACATACCAGATCCCATCATCGAGCACCAATAGGAATAGGAACTTGACAAGGCTATTCCTTCAGCCCTAGATGCAATTGACAGTTCCTACAACACAGCTAAAATTCAACCTTAGGCGACAATCAACCCATAAATCTCAAACGAGTAGTAAGTAGTGCATTTATCCAAAAAGAAGCGAAAGAAGTTCAGAGGAGTAGAATAATCCGGAAGCATCAGCAATAATTAAGAGAAATAGGAGAGTCTGGAATGCTTGAGCGTAGCCTCAATACACAATGATCACAACTCGTATGAGTCTATCCATTCCTCGCAATCTATGCCCACATAAAAAGAGCCCTAACCTCAACTCTCCCAGAAATCTCAAACCTACGCACGACATCGCAGACTAACCTCGAAGCCTAAGTCCATTTCAGCGACTGTAATCGAACCAGCTGGAAGTTTTATTAAGAAATCTTCTAAAGTGGGTAGCGTGATTTAGAGGACTCGTAACTAACGATTGTAACAGTAAAATCGATCTCATCGATACCTAAAACTAAACAACTAAAAATAGAAAATATTGCAGGAACCTCAAGCTACTCGATAATTCCAAATCAGAGACGATATCATCATCCATATTCAACCGAGGGAAATCTCTCGAAGACCTCACAACAACTTCAATCCTCTTACAGAGTGATTTCATATGGTTATATTCAAAAGATTATCTTGATTATTATATCTGACTCTATCCAATGACCATCACATAAAGAGTCTGTTGGAGAAGTACTTCCTATTGAACTGCTTTATCGCTGGGGCGGTATCCACACAAGGCTTCAAGTCGTACTGTTCCAAAGGCTGGAATACGTTCAGACTCTCCTGGTTGAGCTCATACTCCCCTATTACTCCCACATAGTAAACGAGCTCCTTCCCCAAAATCTCCCCTTTCACTATTAAGTCGGCAGCAACTCCTACCACATTCTCCGTAAACACTTTCCCTACTGATTTGTCCGTAGAGCTGGAGGTTTTGAGGTGCTACCTAATCGGTTACGTACCCTAAGGCCCAAAGATTTATCATCGTTCAAAGAAGCAGAACTCTTGACGTCGAGCACCACTATTCTGTCGGTAGAGAACTTACCATAAAGGAACTCTGCGAGATAGTACTCGTGCACTGGAGGGAATCTATCGGTAAAGACTACATAGATATTATCTTGAGACTCGTAGATGTTGGCCAGTCCGAGTTGCTTGGCCTTTTGGAAGTTGAGAGTGCCGACTTTGTTGGTTGGCTGGAGGCAGGCTTCGAGGAAGATGGATGCCGCTCCTGTGTTAGAATAGCATTACCGAACAATGCAACAAATAAGGTGCGCCCCTTGTTCACATTCTTAGCCAGATCAAGCTTAAATTCGTAGATGGGATCGTGCTTGGGTTCTTCGTCTATCTTTTCTGGTCTTCCCTAAACTTCTGAAGTCTAAATGATCATTTGAGTTCACTGATTATCAAAAAAAGATCAAATAATGGCTTAGTCAAATACTCGAAGCCAAACCAAGAAAGTGATCTATTTATGATTAGTTTATCTTGAGTGATTTACTAACCACCTACTATTCACCTGTCAGTAGCATAGACCATTTGGAAGCATATAAATTCGATAACTGTACGTATCCTTTAGATCTGTTTTTAAAATGGAACAAGCATTACTCTTCCCCAAAGGAGGTCTTTACCAAATCGTCTGCAAGGCTGGAAACCAGGCACTTAAAATCGCGGATCTGGGTAACCATTCGAACTCTAGACTGATTGGAGCCAATCCTGATTTCCAAGACTTGGCTCAAATATTCTTGATAGAGAAGACTAGCGAAGGGTACGAGATCGTCAATGCTTTCTCGGGATATTGCCTCGATTAAGAGAGTGGAGAAATTCGTCTAAAACAAGGTAAACAGGCCAAGGACCAGCTCTTCTAGCTTGAGAAGACCCTCAACAACTTTTTCTGGATTAAGACTGGCAAAAACACCAACCAAGCTTTATCTTTAGAAGGTATTCTCCGATACAAGAGTTTCGATCCCAATGACGAAACCCAGCTATTCTTCATTACTCCAGTCAACAATAATAAAACTGTACAGGATACCACTATTATCGTTAATCAGAAGTCAGGAAAAGTATTGGATGTTCCTCGGAGCAGCAGATAGCCAGAAACTACCATCATTCAATACAATAAAAACGGTAGGTTCAATCAGAGGTGGAATTTGATTAAAACTGGCGATGCTTACCAGATCAGAAGCTTCTTTAATGGGTTAAACTTAGATATTGCTGGAGCTAGCCGAAGTCCTGATTCAAAAGTTATCCAATGGAATGCTACAGGAGACTCCAACCAACTTTGGAAGTTTATTCCTACTGGACCTGGCAGATTCTACATAAAGTCTGTACACGAACCCTCCCTTTTCCTAGGTATCAAGGGAGATGACATTAACGATGGAGGCAAACTTGCCGTTGTGAACCACTAAACAGAGTGGACGTTTATCGGGAAGCAACCATGATGGTTACATAAAAACCAAATCAAGTATCGTTAGAAACATTCATATAAAATAGTTTATTTGAGCTTTTCTATGTTTGAGAGTCGGAAGCTTACGAATGCTTAAGTTGACTTCCTTAAAAAGTAGGCATTTGTGTTACTAGCTGTTGAGTTTGTTAATCCTTCTCATTTATTTTTCGGCTTAATGTACTGCTGGATGGGATATGGATGGAAGGCTTGGTAGGCTGGGCTAAGGCTCTGTCTTGAACCTTTTTACTGAAAAATTGTTAGATTTGCTGTGAAGAACCTTCGGTCTTAGTTACTTCTTTATGTCGAAGAACTACTCTCTGGAGGGGGAGATGCTCAGGTCAATACCGTATCCTTATGTCATAACCTTCTATTTTTTATTTACCAAAGAACCCACTCTTCGTGTGAAATTGGTCGCCTCAGCAGTACTGTAAACAATCCCATTGTCCAACTAATTATATCGCTTATTGGCTAAAGCACGACCCTTCTCCAGCAGCTTACTGATATTTTACGCTCGAACTTCAGGGTTTTAGGTTTGGATTCGGTGGGCACAGTACTGCTACAGTCTCTTCTGTCTCTGAATTTACTTTGTCTCTATGGAAGGGCTTATTCTTTCGATAAATTTGAGAGAGGCCTGCGAAAAGAACAGTTTTCTTGTGATTACATAAACCACCACCAACTCAGATCCAGCGATAGCCGAGCTTGATCTTGTCTTATTGAGTATTAGCTCCACATCACCCAGGAGTTCTCCCTTCTAAATAGTGCATATTTATATATTCTTCTTCGAAATCTCTTTACTGAGTTTCACTTGGCCTTGATCGATATAATAAAGGTTGGTGCTTTAATCACCTACGTGATAGATTTGCTGATTGAGTGTGAAGCTCTTCTACGTGGAGTTGTGCACAATAAGCTAGAGCTGGGACCTGGTGAATTCTTTGAGGATATAGTTTTGGCTGAATTTTTCGAACTTCGCCATATAAACTTTACTTTTGTACTCGTTGAATACCTCCGAAAAGTCTTATGGATGCAGGATGGCCAGGATTGATGGTTTTTTGGCGATTGCTGCGTACGATCGGTTGGTTTTAGTTATTGCTTCAGCCTACCCAAAGCCTTATTGAGGATTAAATGTCCTTATTTAGGTGAGCACTCCCTCCAGAATAAGGAAGGCGCCCACCTCCCCCTCCAACACAATATAAATATGCTTCTCTGTATCTCCCTTTGTGTAAATAACCTACTATGGCTGCACCTCCCTAAACTCTAGTTTTTTAATGATGTTCGTCAGGATGTTTTTAACGTTGCTCGATGTGAGTTCAGCCATCATCTTATTGAAGAAATCAATAGACTCTAGGCAGGCTTTAAGTCTGAAGAGACTGAGATTATAGGGATATTTGGGTGGTTTGGGTGCATGCCCTTACTCCATTTAATTATATTCATGTACGGACTCTACATTCGAATCGGCCTCATCTACAAGGAATCTAAAATAGACACTAAAAAATCCTTCTCCATCCACTACTTCTTCATCGATAATCAGAATAGGCTGCACCTCACCCATAGTCTATCCAGAATGCAGAAGATACTCAGAATTACATCTAATGTGGAGGAAGTGGCGAGGCTGTTGGCAAAGGCAGGCTAGAAGTGCTTACAGCTGGAGAAGTACGTGATAGGAGATGTGAAGCAACTGGTGAGTGAAGGTATTCTACCATTTACCAATCGCTCTTACGTGTAGATAAAAGACAAGTAGGCAAGTAAGTAGCTGAAACTAATCTCGTTGGTAGAAGAGGATATTTATGAACTGCAGTTGCTACTCAAAGATTCCAAGAAGTACAGGTTTTAGAAGTTCTCTACCCACTTCGCTTAGTCTAAAAGCAAATAAGCTAAAACAGCGAACGATCTGTTCAACCTCCTCAAACAAATCTAACCGAAGATCAGGATGCCCATAGAACAGTTTGAGAATGTTGAGAGTAACGGTGAGTAGAAGCAGGTGGTAGAGATCACTTCGAACTTACATTATCTGGGAGAGTTGAAAGAGGGGAAGCCGAATGGCGATGGGAAGGAGGTGTTAGTATAAGAAGGAATCTCCTACAATGGGCTGTTCAGAAAGGGAAAGAAGCATGGAGCTGGATACCTAGTCAATAGCAATCTGGACACCCTGTACTGCGAATTTGTGGAAGACGAACTGGCTGGAATATGAATGAAAACACCATCACATACATTTGATCGACTGTTCACTTCGATTTGGTCACTTAAGTTGGGAATATCTAAACCTTCTCCAAACTCTTATTGCGAATCCTACTATTTCGGTTCTACTCCTCACCCATCTTGTAGCGGTCTAGTCGCATACTCCTGTTGATTGCGCTTCTGGTGTTATCTTAGAAAGGTTTGATAGCGATAGCTGTCTTATTGATTCCCACTCTGTTTTTTAATATGTCTTCCTTATTGTAGAAGGAGGCGATGTTCCTAGGCCTGGCTTCAATCGACCTTTTGAAAGGAGAGGTAAATGACAACCTACCATTATTGTCCGAAACAGTCTTATTGGTTACTAACCTACTCTTATACTGCTTGTTGGGTTTATTCCTCCCTTCAACCTCTGTAGAATCATCCTTATTGAGGTAGGTTTTAACTGACCTCAAAGACCTGATACTCTTCGTCATGGAGAAGTTCAGAAACTTTTCGCTTTTAGGAACACGCCTCTGGCTTTCAGGAGTTGACTCGTACCTGCTAATCCTATTTTTTATCTCTGAAGCTTTGGCAAAATCCTCTTGTATTTTCTTAGTGTTTATTGAAGACACTCTACGTAACCTCACAATTACAGAGATTTCAGTTTGGTGCTCATTCTTATGTTCTAACGGTGAGTACTGATTATCTGCCTCTTTCTGAAAGGGTTTATTTCGAACTGTGGGTGGTTGCTGCTCCTAGGGAACTGGGTAGGCATCGATTATCGAGTAGAGCACAGCTTATCAAATATCTTAGCGTTGTCCTTGCAGATATCATTGTTGCGGTTTATCATCTACTGGATGAAGCTGTTATGTTTGCGAGTCTGTATGCTGCGAATCTGCTGGATGCGTTAGATCTGCATCAGTTGGCTCTTCCTAGTAGCTAGCTCCTCCAGCTTTCTGCGATGCTTTTCGTACTGCCTTGATAAGCTTATTGGGTACAGTCTTTTGTTGAATACTTAATTGAGGTCGGCTTATTGGTAGCGCTGCGATTGTTTCATGTTTAATATTAACAATATAATGTAGTGTTATAATTATCGCTATTATCAATGGTTGTCACAGAGCACTCTATACTTTAATCGCGATACTCTGAACATCAAGATCTTTGTCGGATTTCAGCGATTTTACTATTCGCCTAATAGGCTCGACGTCGTTCAGCCCCTTAGCTACCACTCCCAAAGTCTTTACTGAATTATACCTAACATTCGACACAGCGTCAGAGCTCATTGTCAATAGCATTGGAATGAGGGTCTTCTGCAGGCAGTCCATACTCACCAAGGGGGCGATAGACTCAATAGTAAAAATTAGAGTCTATCTTTGGAGGTAGTGAGGGGCTTTCAGAAGAGGAGAAATTTTGGGTAGCAATGTCTTCTAGAACCAGGCTGCCCCAAACCCCTAAATTACATACTTAAGCGAGTCTATAACCTTCCTTCTGACAGCATACACCCTATCCTTAAGTAGATCTATCAGCAGTTTGTTGTTCTTGTCGTTCATCAAGAACTCCGATCCAGTAATCTTAGCAATATAAATCAGGATATCTACAAAATCGCTCCGAATCCTCCAGTTTTTATTAACAACTAAATCCTGGAATACCTGTGTTATGGATTGGTTGAAGCTCTAAATACCGATGGTTTTGGTAAGAGGGTCTATGTTTTTGAATAGGGTCATCCGTACCTATGAGTCTTCATCCTTCAGAAGGGCTAGAAACTTTGGTAGAATCTGCTCAGAAGTATGCTTCTTTCCTGCCAGAGGACAAAGGTGCATAAGGCTTTTAGCGAAGGCATCTGAGTTGTACAATAGATACTTCTAACATATACCTGGGAGTCCTGTGGTATGCTCTTGAGGGAGGGCAGTATCTTGGTAGCTATATCATCCACATCCAAAAACCCACACACGGGGACTAATTGCAAACAGGCAATACTCCTGATTTCTGCTTCAAGATCATTAAGATATTTGGTGTAGAAAGGAAGAAATAGAGTTTTAAACAGTGGTTTTTCTAGTGCTTAAGCTAGCTGTTGAATTTTGAATATTAGTTCGTACCTAATCCTCCAGGAAAACTGGTAGGAGATAAGGTTAAAGTAGGGCTGTAGGTTGGCCTGTTGTTTCTAATTTATTTATTTACTACATGCTTCGCCAGCTCAATGAGTGTATCTATCAAGAATATTTTGTTCGCCTCCTACTTGTCCTTAAACAGCACATCTACTATCTTCATTACGAGAGTTTCATTTATCTTCATGTTGGCTATAAGCTTGCTGGAGAACTTGGCAGCGTACTTCCTACTAATCATCGATTATTAGTTGGCTATCTTTAGGTAGAGACTAAACATAACAAATTTCTTACTTTAGGAGTTATGTCTGGCTTGGAGCAGTCACTCCGGTAAGCAACTGACACGCCAGTCTACAGATTGCCTGCCTAGATTCAGTGTACTATATTGCGTCCAACCTCCGAATGAATTTCATTAGAGCATCTTCGTTTTTGCGTGTGTCTAGCATACCAACAGCCTCCATAAGCTTATCAGTTGCCTACATAAAATATCCAAGTACTTTATCCCTGAGACCTCCGCTATCCAACTGCAAGAGCGCTTCGAACACAGGAAACAGATGAACATTGCTTGTTGGATTGCCAATGGCTTACGAGATGGTTAAGAGTTGGTCTATGAGCATACTGACAACTTAATCCTAATCATTGATGATTTCTGGGTGAGGGCATTGGTACAGTTTAGTATGAGGTTGATGAGTTAGTTGTGAATACGTTAATTGCCGATGGCCAGTGCTATCTGTTTGATATTTTTGACTGCGTTCACTCTGCGGGGAAGCTCCTCCGAATAAATGTCCTCTATTAGAACGTTGATAGGAGTGTGGTCGTCGGTGTTCGGGTTCTGGCCTCGTTGCAGCATAGAAAAATATTTAAACTATTTTATTCACCTTTTTGAATTCTTAGCACACACCAGAATAAATCTGTTATCTGCGTTGGGGCAGGAGGGGAGGTGGAAGGATTTGGAGGGAAAGATCTCTTAAAGTAATGTAATATCAATTTATCAAACTCTAGAACTTGGATCTCTCTTGGAGGTGCTTCTAGATTTTTGCCAGTCGCTACAGTATTCGAGTGTTGTCATTAATGTTCTACTTAGATTGGTCTTTGGTAAATGCGCAGGAGGACTGGGTTTTCTACCTCTGTTGCTCAACCGTGGGTATTTTGAGAGCCTTTTTGAGAACAGCGTTTTATTTGTTCAGCAGCTCCACCATTCTCTTAAGCGCCTGTTTTTCACACTCAAACTGCTTTCTCTCGATAGTGATGTGAGCTGCCGAGGCCTACATCTCCCCGATTTTCTTATTTTTAGCTGCTAGCTAGTTCTGCAGTTCGTTAATTTTACCAATATAAAATGTGTTTTACGATTACAACGCCACTTTGATTCGATCGCTTCCTCCGCTACTAAACATTGGGCTGTTTCTGATGCTGGACTCTAGCACGTTCATGTTAGTCAGGCCGTCGATGTACATTTTCAAACTATTCAGCTTATTATGATATTGGGTTTTGGCTAGACTGTGCACCCGATGATGCTTACTCGCAGTAAACTCATGAATAGGTTGAGTGTTATGCTAGCTAACATAAGATGTGTAGTTTTGTCTAGCTGATGACCTTGCTTTCCTAGATTTTGGTTTTTTGTTCGTTTTGTTTACGATCATAGCGACTGTTATAATAGATAATGGTAATAACTAGGGAATACATACAAAAGATCACAAGTTTTTGAAGTATGTATCGTTGATCCTGAGGCTCTTCCGTCCTTTTATGAGACTCTTTGACTTCTTGTTAAACGTAGAGAGTGGGAGGTAAGTGATTTTTACGGGATCATTCGATCGATTTGCATTTCTGTCGTTATTCGAGAGCTTATCGAAACAGTTCTGGAACATCTTCTTCTACTTTTTATCCAAGTTCATCATCAACTTCATAGTTTTTTTGAGTTCCAAAACGTTGTACTGATAGCTGATTGAGCTGTTGAGTTAGATTTGTTAGTTGGTGCGGCCACTCCGGTGGGAGGATTAGTCTTGCTATAGGCTATTGTAATGTCTGTTATAGGGTATTTTGTTCATGTACTGCAGTTATTTCTAGAGTTTGGCTATCCTGGTGTACCTCATAGCTGGATTTTAGGTTTCGACAGATTATAGGTGTTTGAAAACGTAGCGGTCTTTGAGGTTACTTAGAGTGCTGAACCCAATATTAGACCGATTTTCTCTATTTACTTCTGAGTGACTATACAAACTGTCCCTTTTAGAGCTCATCAACGAGTATTTGCCTGAACCCTTGAGAGGATTTCCATTTATATGTACAACAGTTTATCCGTAAAGGATTTCCTTCGAAGATTTACTTGTTAATTAGTTCATTTAGCGTATACTTTACTGCTGGAACTTTTCGAACTACTAGATCTCAGCCAAAGTCAGCAGGAACTACTCAGGGTTGCTATCCGACCCATCAGACAATTCATTATTGTAAGTTGAGGATTTAAGCCTAGCCTTTTACTTCAACCATTTTCCATAAAGTTGATCGGTCAGTTACTCAATCTTTTTGACCTGTTTCTGAGGGTAGCGATGGGTGGATGTAACTTTCTGTGGAGAATTGAGTTGAGGCTTCTGCTTCAGAGTGATGGGATAAGCACTTAAATTAGTAGTAACCATCTATTTAAATTCTCTTTATCTGATCTTAACTTCTGTGTAGAAAATTCCCAATAAGATGGATGATCCCAAGTCCCTTAAATCTTGCTTCTAGAAATGCTGCTTCGTTTCGTCAGGCTGAATAAACCACATTTTACAAACTATCTTCCGAAGAAGGAAGCTTAAAAGGTATAGCATCTTCTGATTTGGAGCTCATTCTGAACTATTGCTCTAGCTGTCGTCCGTTTAGAAGGATCAATTCCATAGCTACAATCCTCCTTATTAATGTCTCTGTTAAGTTTTGAACACACAAAAGGGAATAATTGTAGATGCTAGGAATCTGTTTATCCGCCATAGAAGAACGAATTCATTTTCCTACTGTGTGCATGCAGATCCAGAAACATCCTTACATTTTTACGATCTTATGCTATCCGCTGTTTAGCATGCCATACCTAGGGAAGAATACTTTTGTTCGGAAAGTCCCATTTACGGTTCATATCATATCCAGACAGATTAGTACGGTAGTTACCGATAGTTACACCATCGATATTCATCATCGGAATTATTTTGAAGGTAAAGTTTTATCGTATTTACTGGGCTTACGCTCTGTTGCTTAGGAGCATCCTCAGAAAACCTTCCATTACAAAAGAAGAAGGAGACTAACCTGCATGTTGTCGAGCGATAACGTAGATAATTGGTTTCTTTTTGCTTGTTGAGTCTGCGATGGTTAGGATGGGAAGTTGAAAGTTAAGGTTGGTAGTGCACAACACCTAGCTCTTTAGAAGTCTATGCTAACACTATCATTACTTTGGATGGGAGTTCTCAAGTTATTAGAGTAGATGTCTTAAATCTGAAAAGGTATAGGGGAAACAGTAAGAGAAGTACACCTGATCATTCGGATATTAAAACTCATAGGTAAAGGAGAGCTTATTGAATACGGGTAGCTGGGTGGGAGTGTAGCTCACTAAATATGTAGCTCTCTTCCAATCTTCGTTATACTTTGTATGTCTATGGTTAGAGAGACACAATGGTCTCATGCCATGCTCGTATAGAGAGCTTTCCTTATACTAGACTATATGACAAAATATTTTACGAAATTTAGAATGTTGAATCTGATGCGGCATCTCCCCTTGTTCTTAACACTGAAATAAAACCACTGTGTCGATCCTTTCGTGTTAGTATCGTTGCCCATCAGCATATCGTATTCGGTATTGCTACGCTTAAACACTGCCATTATGTTACCACCCTAGAAGTTACTATCAAACTCTAGGTCTTATGCTGGGCCTAGTGGGTGGATACTCAGCTAAATACCGAGCGAAACGTAGAGATCGAGTGGCTATTAGTTTTCTTATTATGTTTCCAGGAAGGCAGGGTCGAAGAATATGCTGCAATAATATTTGCGACCTCCCTTAGTGAAGTTCCGATGCTTCGAGTTGTCTGCCCGCTTATAAACAAGCTGACAACCCATCAGCATAGGTGTGAACTCGTTGAAGTCATGCTCATCTTTGTGCCTTAAGGGTACAACAATGCTTTCGCTTTGGTTTTTCTGTGCATCTTAGAGCCTTGGCAACGCCATGTATCTCTTTTGAGGTTTTTACCGATAGGGACTTTATTGGATGAGTTTGAGGCGCACCTTGTAGTTGGAGTCGCTAGCTTTGTAGGCTGGAAGGATTGGATTAGCCTCTACTGTAAATCTTTGGGGTGGGGAGTGGATCTACATAGGGTCGTAGGTGCGTTCCACCAGATACTACTAGTCAAGTGTTTCAAAGCAACCTTCGTCCATTATGTTTATTTTATTATGTATTTTTACTACAATAATAAGGCTATCCACTTGCTATCCCTTTAAAACTAAGTGGCATATTTACATATTAGATAGAGGAATCAGCGTAAATATCTTAATGGTTTTATGCAGTCCATCGAGACATCCCGACGGAACGAAGGCAGCTTAATGGCATGCTGGTTGTAATGGTTTTGTAGGGAACTATCGAATTAATTGTACATCTATTTGGGAATTACATCCTTAATTACCATCCGATCTTCCCCATTTATCGGGTTATACTTACCATTCGCTCTGCAGTCAATATTATGAGAACGCAGATAAACCTGCAGTTGCTTTTATTGTTCTATTTATTTCAATTTCTGTCCAGCTCTATTATTTGTATACTCATAAGTGATCGGGTTAAGAACGATCTGGTGTACGTTCTTAAGATGGAGGGTCCTTGAAGACTACCTGTGAATTTTGTTGCAAAGCCTCTACTATTACTCCTGCATGAGGGACTCGCCCCTTCTTCTGAACTTTTACTATCTTTATTGTCTCTCTATTCTCTTTCTTTGGATGCTGATCTATCTTTTTAACCGTTATTCCTCACGTACCTTTTTGTCCTCCTCCGAAAAGTCCTTTTTGAAGCGTTCGAGAGCTGAGTTTCAGTGTACTTACAGTCAATATAGTGGTTAGAACTGGAGTTTTGGCCGTAGAGCAAGGAAGATACTGCCGATCCAGCTGAGTAACTAGACTATTAACATTTGTTTCTTTAAGCGAAGTGCCTATATTATTCTTTCATGGAATATAAAATTTTGGAGCAGTATCAATGTCAAACATAAACCTGACTCTCCCAGTTCTGAACAACCAGGCGTGGCACCTTGATGAGAGCTCTTTACCTTTTGCCTTAGATAGGTTTATCTTTACACTCCTCCAGATATCGGAATGAGGGGTTAGTGTGTTTTCTGAGCCTGGGAGACTTCGAGAATATCTTAGATCGTCGAGAATGGTTTATGGAGTAGGTACTTTTGTTGAGAGTGTTGGAGAGATTGATTTGTCTGGCAGAAATCTGTGATTTGGCGAGTTGGTTATGGAAAATAGGGTTGCGACGTTTCGAGGGAGATTTTGAATCTGAATTAATTTATCTTTACTTGATATTGGGCTTTTGGAGAAGATCGAGTGTCTTTTCTTCTTCTCCTCGGATTTAATAGACTATCGGTAACCCTACTAATTCAATGAGGCAACTGCATTTGCAACAGCGTTTGGTTCTTGAGGTACCTTCTCTTCGTTCGAGCCTCTTTGAGGTGTGTTAATGGATTATAGGTGTTTTATAATTTTGGATCCTATTGACTATTGGCTATTTCTGTTTTCAATTGGCACTTCAACCTTCTCAGGAGGTTGTTCTGCTGGAATTTGTTATCCTGGATGTTTATGCATGCTCGATAGTTTCTTCAAACTTTAGAACATTTGTTGTTAGACTGATATTTGGATGTTTTACCTTATATCTGAACTATTTGCCTCAACCCGATTAGGCTTTTACTTTTTATCATCAAGTTAACTTTTGCTCAGAGCCAGGCTATCGGTAGGTTGGGCACCATTTATGGGCTTTACACTTTAATTGGACAGTTTTCGACCAATTTTGCTATCGATGAACTTACATAATTCTTCCTTCGACTATTGTTAAGAAGGCCTATTTAGAATAGATTAGTCTGAACCATGGGGAACAACAAATTCTTGTTGAATGATTTGAACAGGAGCTAAAGGAATTGGCTGAGACATCAAGCCAAAACTTGAGGTTGCATTTCCCAACTAACGAGTATTGCGTTAGTCTTTAGCAGTTGGCTATTCCTATATTTGAGGGTTCTATTTCTACAGAGTGATTCGCTGTACTTGACTGTCAAGAAGAGGCTTAATTGGTGTTTAGTAGGAGTATGCTTATTTTAAAGGTGCATGTATTGCTGGTTGTTCGGTAGGATCAGCTGGTTTAGGTTCTTCTTAACGCTTAGAAGAATAAGAAGAGGTTGTAACTCTACTCGGTCTAACCGCTGAGGGAGTCACGTTATTTTTACGCTATTCTATTTATCTGGAAAGTTATGCTTTTTGAAGATACTCAATTTACTTCCATTTAAGGCTATTTTTAATGGTTGCTGGAGAGGGTGGAGAACTAGATTTAGTCCTAATAGCTGGAGCAAAGGTTATCTTGGGGAAGCTCTTCTGCATACAGTCCATTTCGCAGGACTCCCTATCCGGTTCGTTCGGGAGAGTACGATTTACCACTACTTCAGTATCATCATAAGGTGATTTAGTGATTGTACTCAACTGGTGACGCTAATGCTGCTGTTTAAACGACCCGATTTTAATGATCTTTTTGGGGATAGGATCGTAAGCCTACTGGTCTGGGTTAGTTATTTGCTGGGTAGTCTTAATTTTGGGTAGATATTCTGATTTGGGCCGTTATGTAAGTGAACCTGACTTGTATTCATTTGAAAGTGGGTTTAACAATCTAAATTATTCAGGTTTCTTGTTGGTGCTCATATTGTCATTATAAGCTGCACTTTTTTGCAAAATTTTAGGCACTACCGGCATTGTTCCATTACTATTTAATTGGTTGATCGGTCCGTAAGACTTCTAGATGTAGTTAGCCAAGGTTGGATAATTTGATACATAATGCGAGGGGGCCGGATAGTAAGTATGGGGTCTGTAACAGAGATACGAAGGCAGGTTAATTACCCTATGAGGTACGCAGTCAAACCGAACATTCCTGGGAATCTCATCTGCAGGATCCAACGAAAAGGTTTTATTAGCCTCCACTATCTACCCCATCTTGTCTTTGAATGTAACTGTAACTTTAACTTCGACAGGAGTTGCATGGGCCACAGTTGCTGCTGATGCATTTGCAGCTGCTCCATTGTCACTGTAGAGATATCTGACTGCTGGGTGACGATTGATTTAAATGGGAGGCATGTGTGCGAGTGTCTTGAAATCACTTTAGATAGGAGGAATGGTTTAGTCCATGAGCCAAATAAATTATAATTAGAGCACTTAGTTTATTTTAGTGTATTAGATTCAAAATCAGTCCATCGGGGGAGTCTACTCGATCCTACCCATTTCACTATTGTTTAGCATAGTGACTGTGACGTAGCCACCCACATACCCGTTTTATTTAGCGAGCGAGTACTCCTTTTCCGTTATTCTCTATGAAAGGTCTATTACAAACCAACCGACATCTGTCGATTGGGTATTCTTTATTCGAATTATGCGTATCTTGCATTTCTGAGTGCGTTTCGGAGCATTGAACATAATTTAAGAAGATGTTAACGACTAGTATGAGTACTTCTTTGTATTGAACTTTCTTCTATTGAACTTTAGTACTAACTCGTAGAGGCATTCCGGGCTATTAGCTTTGATGTCCAACTTGATGGAACTTATCCACAGACTGATGGTCTGGCAACCGTACCCTATCATCTTCTCCACCTTAAATATCCTGGGAGACTCTGTGGTAAGGTTCTTCCTGAACTTCGATCGCACCTTCAAATAGTATTTGAGCATTTTCCACTACTCTCGCTGCTTTTACGAGCTTATTGTTGGAGGACTCATTGCTATTCTCTTCGCAAGATTGAAATTTTACTTCTAGGTCTCGTACCTTCTGTTCATGTGCAACTCGCTCTGCCGGGATTTTAGAGCTGGTGGAGTGTGCTTAGTGCGGGGGATATGCAGAAGCAACTCCTTCGAGTTTCGTTCTTTTGTGATGTACTGGGAGCCACGCTTATTAAATACGCTGGCCTGCAGCACTTCGTTATTCTTTAGTTCCCCCAACATAATCGACTCTATGCTGTGGATGTGCAACCTTCTTTTTTTCTGCTCGAAATCATTCATTGGAAGAATCCCAATTACAAATGGAATATATTTTGATTATCATATTGCGTAGGAGTTGGCTCGTCCCAAAGTCGGACCTCCCATCTGAGGCCTATTTACATTCTGATTAGCTGAACCGATGACACTCTATCGGGTTTAAGTTCGAGTGCTCCCGTCATTACTTCTCACGCTGTACTTAGTGACCAGCACCAGCTTACCATTTCTAAATTACACAAGGATTACCTTTAGATAGTTTTCTCGTTCATAACAGTTGAGTTAGGTGGTACGTACTTTTTGTTCGGCACGTAGGGAGCCAACTGTTGGAGGTTTTAGGGATTTTGCTGAACCTGGTATTATATTCTAGAATTATAAATAAGGTACTGTTTAGGGTCTTGGAAGGCCTCCTTAAATACCTTTTCAGCCATTTCGAAAGTAAACCCGCCGAAATGTGTTTTCGTGTAGGATGGAAAGCCCATACTCGATGTTTTCTGCATAACAGGCATATTTATTTGCTGCCCACCTTCAGGATAAAAGTTTCTACTCTCGAACCCTGCAAACTGTTGAGATTGAGGTTGGAACCCCTGGAAGTTTTGAAATGCTTGAAACTGCTGAGGGTTGTTCGCAGGAAACTGGTTCCATTGGAAATTTGTCTGGGTAGGCTGTGGTTGGCTGTATGTTCGAGTGAAGGCAGGAGGTTTGGGTCGATCGTAATCAGCTCTCTTATCAGGGTTTGAGAGTGTGGAGTATGCCTCTGATATCTTAGTGAACATCTGGGTGGCCTGTTCCTTGTTATCTGGGTTTTTATCCTAAGTCGAATTAGTAGGTTACTGGATGCCACTTCAGAGCCAAACTTCTATATGCCTTTTTAATTTAGTCGACAGTGGCAGTCTTTTCGACACCCAATATCTGATAAAAGTTCTCTTCGGTGGACATTAAGTATAATATTGTTTATAATGAGGTCTTTATTCCTACTACTTCTAGCACTGGTTTGGGGGACATTCAGTCAACGGATTGAGTCAGAAGTTTATAGCTGTGTGAAGAAGGCTGTGTCCCGAACTGGAGGGAGTTGCAGGGTTGAAGTCCAACATTGCTATAACAATGCAGACTGTTCAGTGGAGATGGAGAATAGCGGATGCAGCATAAAACCCATTTCCAACCCATGGAATCCTTGTAAAAAGTGGAGCTACAAGACCAATGAAGCTCGAACCCTACTGACATGCTTGGACACCGCATGCAAAGTCTTCTCTTGATGATATAAACAATAAATCTTTGCTGTATTGCTGGCTGATTGAACGTCTGAAACCAGCAACTTATTCATAAACTATAATATGCCCACATATAGTAGTAGTAATTATTTAAATCACCGTTTGACTCTTTTTAACCTTCCCCTAATTTAAAATCTGGGCTAAGGCTTTGAGTTTCCGGTTGTCTTCGAAATCTGTGATGGCACCGGCTTGAAAGTGCTTTCATGGACTATTTGAACTACTTTCTGTTGTTTTTCATTGTCTGCTTTTCCCCTTACCTATTTGATTATTTTAGATTTAATCTATATTTTAGGCTGTATATTAGCAACTCCAGGAGATGTTTTGACAGTAAGCAGGGTTAGACACACGACCTCAATAAAATTGAACACTAGAAACAGGAACATGGTTATTATTGCTACTGCCCCAGTTACGAGGGAAGGTTCACTGGTAGAGTTGCTGATAAAGTATAGAGCACAGAAGCAGAAGTGGTAGATTAGTTGCAGGAGGCAACAGACAATTTAGAGGAAGTAGATGAACTTATTTACGAACACATTGTTTTTGATCAAAAATGCACAGAACCATATCCAGTAAAAGGCTAAGATTACTAAGTTTAGTTCGGAAGAGGCGTTGATGAACCCAGCCGGAATATAGCACACAGGGAACAGTTTGAATACTACGTAGACAAGGCTTTTGGATTTGTTTATGCAGCTGTTAAGGTAGCAATTTTAGAGCAGTATCTTGTGGGTTTTATTTTTACGCAGATAGACTACATACATACTGATGCAAATAGTTGCTGTTCCAAAGAAAACTGTAGAAAGTAGCCAGTTGACATTATTTATGATGCCCTGTTTGTGGGTATCCTTCCCAGTGAGGACTGCAGTCCAGTTGATCCAAATTATGGATGATAAGATAGCTGTAGTGATATTGGCAAATTGCTTCAAGTAGAGGTGGGTATGTAGAAACTTCAACAACCTATTCGAATTGTGCTTAATGTGTAATACTTTGACGATGTTCCCTAGCAGCGCTAAACCCATCACTGTACAGCTCAATATATTGAAAGTAGTGAAGTTATTCTACAGGAAGTTCAAAGTATTGGGACTGTAATGAGTAAACCTTTAAGGAATTGTTGCAGTTACTACCGAACTGGCGTAATTGGGTATTCCGAAAGGCATAGGAGACTAGAGATAGGTGTTGTAGATACCAACCAACAGTTTCTAAAGGTTGTCGGGTATCATTATCCCCAGATACAGATAAAAAGAGGTGATGGGAATGAAAATGAGCATACTGATGTACTTGGATACCTGGGTGGTGGCAATAAGCACAGTCAAGGCAACCCCCCAGTAATCCTTAAATGCATTTAGAGTCTCCTCGCATATTTTGGACAGTAACCTACTCACCTTGACAGCCATTTCTTAATTGGAATAAAAATTGAACACGTATTTGTACTTGTGGCTGCTGAGTTAGCTCCCATCTGTAGCAAATATTGAACTTTGGTTGATGGATATACTGATAGAGGTCTAGTTGTTGGGTAGTTCAAACCTCAATTAGTATTACCGACCAGTTTGAGTCAACACTTGATAATCAACCGATCCTTGGGAGCAGCTTAAACCGATAGCTGCATCCACTGTAGTGAGGTTGATGACATTATTAGAAAATAACATCTGGAAGTCAACTATGCTGGAGGTACCGCTAGAGTTCCTTTGAGTTAGGGTGTAGTTTATGTATGTAGTACAGAAACCGTACTTGAGTTCATGGGTTGAATCACACTTTATGCACGTAAATGATGTACATAAACCGCAGCCTATCGAACATTTATTACAGGTATTAGCCTCCTTGAAGTAGCCTATTGAAGGACATATGCAAGTAGACCCATTTAGAACGAAATTGGTGAGACAGGCGGTACACACATTAACGGTTGGACTACATGCTGAGCACCCAGTTGCACACGGCTCGCACAAATGACTGATATTTGTGTAACCAGCTACACACTTACAGGCGTTTTTTGACAGTAGCTGGTTAACTCCACAGCTTAAGCAGTTGGTATCAGTCGAATGGCATGTAGCACAGTTAGGACTGCAAACTTGGCAGAGTAAACTTGAATTCTAGAAATAACCCGCCACACATGAACAAGTATCTATTGTAAGTTAACGATGGAAAGTAGCATCACAGGAAGTACAGTAAGTAGCATTAGTAATGCAAGTTAGGCAACTTGAAACACAGAATAGACATTGAGGGTTAGGGCATACCTGGCAAACTGCTGTACCATTACTGTAATACCCACTCGAACACTAACATGCTGAATTTACCAGCTGTCTATTTTGAGTGGCATCGCAGCTGACACACTTTGAAGCGTTGGAGCAGCTGAGGCAATACTTTCCACACAACAGACACGCTACTACTCCTATATCACTATACCCAGTTAAACAGTTACAGCTGCCTGCAGTAAGAGTCCTGAAAGCTACTGGGCTACATGAGGTGCATACAGTAGAGCTACTACATGATTCGCAGGAGTAGTCACAGAGATTACAGAAGTTGGTTGAGTTTAGATAGTAGCCACTTGTACAAGTACAGGTATTGTTAGAGCTTTAATAGATGGTGTTAGGGTTGAGAGCACATGTAGGCTAGCAAATCTTGGTTGTAAGATTACCCAGGTATCCAGTTGGACAGCTGGTCACACATGCAGGACTATCCCTCACAAGAAATTATGAGCCAACTGAACAGCCCACAGTTGCGAAATTGATGTAGTTGAACGAGTAACCTACCAGCAGCATAGATGAAGTGACGCTAGGTTTTATCAACGAAACACTCATAGCGGCAGGGTTCGTAACAACTTGGATACTATTAAGTCCCAGCAGAATGGTAGATTGGGTGGGTGTCGAGAACAGCACCTGGCCATTATTGGAAGGAGTGAGCGTAGTGCTTTAAAAGAACTAGTTAGCAGCCAATTTGCTCGTATTTACAATTACAATATCGACCTGCACTTACCCCAGTACTAAACCTTGGGACAACTTAATCGTCGTTGAGTTGATTCGAGTTTGGCTGACGGTTAGAGGCAGGATTACAGATATCATATGGAAATGGTTGATAAATGTGAAGTAACTTACTGAGGAGTCTATGTTTATTGTTACTTCGGGGGATGTAGTGCTCATAAGGGAGTTTTTCATTATAGAAGAATGGGTACATAACGCTGGGTCGATAAATAGTGCAGTGAAACCAGCTCTATTTAGTGCTATAAATCCAGCCATTAATGAACTCACTGTCATTTTAACAGTATAAGAAGTTTGGGTTGCACTCACAAAAGCTATAGAGTACTGGAATTATGGAAGAATAGAAGTAGTGCTGAATGAAACTAGGCCAATAGCAATATTTTGGGATGTGGGGGTGAAGCTGAGAGCGGCTGAGAAAGGTTGTGTTGAGTTTGAGGTGGTAGATGTTGTGCAGGTAAGGGTCTTACTTTCTACATTAGATAATAAATACCCGTATGCATTCCACTGATTAGACTGCTGGTTAGGGCTGCCGTAGCAGAGTGCAGTAATGTCGATATTATGATGATAAAGTGGGTAGCTGCCATAAATGTTGATATTTATTCTATGTTCTATAACCAGAAGGTCAATTAACTATTAATATCTTCCTTCGACTGATATTATGAAACTCCATCTTGATAGCATACTATTTCGGTAAGGAAACGGGTTTTTATTACATGCTTGCTATTACGATTGCGTTTCTAAAGGAAATAACATTAGTCGATGCAAACAGTTTATTGTTGTATGCTGTTGATATTTGGTGCTCTGATAATCAACTCTGTATTTTATTGAACAAGAAGTACAAAAATATGATCATTTTCTACAATAACTAACACAATATAACAGAATAAGGTTATCAGTAAACCAAATTTCTCATAAAATGCAACCAACATTCTTAACAGAATATGCTGAACTCCATATGCATGCATAAATCCATGCTCAATTTTAAATTTTGATTACTAATAGGTTTAATATTCTCAATGATCGTGGTTGCCTTCGTGGTAACGAATATTGTCTGCAGTGTTTATTGTGAAGTCAGTCGTATCGATGTTATAGCCTTTGATAGCTGCTTCAAACAACTCAGGCTAGTGCACTGTACCGTAAGTCTTGAACCTCAGAACGGTATCCTTCGTAAGATAACTTGTACATTGCTGTTTACACCCCACTCTTTCATGTCCGTTACTTGAACAGCTAGGTTGTGCTTCAGTTGACCCTCCTCCTTCAAAAACTCGGCCTCGTCTCTATCGTCGAAGTGTCGCTAGCCATCTGTAAGTGGCAGGCACTGGAAGGTCTAGAACCAGTAGGTAAATCGGTCTCCTGCCATCGACATAGTTTCAGCTTTGAGGACTCTGCCACCTCTGAGCAAGAATAGTTTTTGGATCAGGTATTTCTGGTCGCTAATGTCCCAGCAACGGGGGATGACAGTGCAAAAAGACTGAGTAGTGAGTCAGTTACCCCATACATCAAGAGATCGTTGATGTAGTAGTTGAGGTCGAGTGGATTATAGAGATAGTTGAAGATCGCCAGAGGAAGGAAGGATTCATCTGGGTTAAACATCGAGTACAGAGGATGTATGGGTACTTGAAGTAGATAGTTTAGTTTTTGATGGGGTTGGCGGAGTACAGGAGCACCTCGCCTTACCTGTTGAACTCAATTGTCTGCGATGGTTTGTATACACGGTCAGTCTCTCCAATCAAAGGTACATCATTGAGTTACTGAGCGATCACTCTAGTGTTTTAGTCGATCATATTTTTTATATGCTTCATCCCAAACCTTGGAGTGAACATCCTAAAAGGAGTTGTTCGGAGCACTCGGCTTATTGCACTACGAATCATTATAAATAAACTAATATTATTAGGGAGTCTCTAAAAGGTTGGAGGGTGGTCATCCCAAATTTGAAATATTCAATTGAATAGGGCAAGTTTAGTAGCAATGGGCACGAAGTCGAAAAAGAACGAAATCAAAACATACCATGGCATATAGAGGCTGTTTACAAAACCCACTACCCTCTCCAAGTATCTAGAGTGCGCTGTATGTCAGTAAATATTGAAAAATCCTTGCGTGTTAGTATGTGGGTACATCTACTTCTTGATTTAGACACACCTTCTGTAGGGAGTGCACTCTTGGTTGGTTCAAGTCAAACAATACCTGTCCCGAGTGTCGATAGATAGTGCCACCGGATGTTAGCAACCCAAATCTATTGGCTATGGCTATTATTGAGGATAGTGAGGTAGTCTGTCCGAAGAAGGAATGTAGCTGGAAGGTACATTATCTGGAAGGTAGGGTCAACTGAGGCAGTTGTAGAGTCACTACACAAAGGAGTGTAAATTCAAGTTGAGCAAGTAGGCTAAAGACGATTAAGTCGCACTGGATGATGAGCTGAAGTAGAAGCTAAACTCGAATATTCCTGCAGGCACACTTTTGGGAAGGTTGTACGATAAGGCACAGAACAGCATCTGCAAGGTTATAGCCCCCGACGTCAAACCTCCAATAACGAAACCCTCCGAAATAACAGACTACTTAGACTAACTATTCTGATTTTGTACGTGCATTTAATTAACGTAGTCGATCATTATTCTGTCTTTTACAGCAGCCAGGTAATGCCTTCTTAGATTCCTTCTTTAGTTTTGGCAGACACAGGAATAATCATCCATTTCCTGTTGGTTATCAAATCCAAATGTAAAAACTAGCAGAGCTAAATTAATGATATATAGTACATCCTCAACTGGATGCGCCTTTATCGAATCCTGTTTGTTAGCGAACACTATAAGTGGAATGCCTACCAACTCTTTTTTCTAAATTGTAAATTGGATACCGCTAGCAGCTTCTCCAGCTCCTATCTTGCTGGCCTGAAGAATTCGCTTTTTTCTGAATCTACAACAAATACAATAGCTTGTATATTTCCTAAGTTGTTTGACCAGTTTTATATTACTTGCACTTCCGACTTCAGATTACCTATCGGATCGAACGTGGAAATCAAAGCTAATAGGGTCTTAATAACTGAACCGATACTGATTCGGACAGAACTTTTACAATAGTGGCCGTGCCTGCTTATGGTAAACCTATAACAAGGGTACTGATGTGTGAGTATTTCTGGTACCTAAAATGTTTTGGAAGGCTGATGAGCAAGAATACCCAGAGTTTCCTAGAAAGATATCAATAAGAACTCCTGAATGATTAGCTGTCAATTTATTCATCGAGAACAGCTGTTTTAAAATGTTAAAATAATCGCACTTAAGACTCATTCATTATTGATATTTATATAAGTTTAGAAATGGTGTAACTTAGTTAACATTTTGAACCCAAGACTGTGAACAGTTAGTTTGTGTTTGTTTTTAAATATATTTGAGATATTTATGACAACATTAGACATTAACTCTTAAATGGCTGTTTTTAATCGGTGTATTCTAGAGCCAATTGACTTACTTGTTTCTCCTACAAAACAGTCGATACTTGCTGTTCGTATTTGACAATAATACTTCAGATTGGTATCACTCAAATTAATGGAAGGAATCGATTACAAACGAAGTTATTAGGCACGTACATCTGACAAATATTTATAATTAAATAGAATATTCCATATGCAATACCCTCACCTGGTGGTATTCCAACCTTCTTATAACATCTTCTACTCTTACTAACAACTCTTCAACTTACCCTCTCTCCTTCGAGTAGATAGCGGAAACACCACGCCCCAAGCGTAATACAAAATTCAACTATGCTAACAGGAGGCCTAACTTGTTGAAGAACTTGGAGAGGATGACAAAGATGGACCTAGAACAGAGAAGAGTAAGTCCTTTTGCTTTCCTCTTTTTTTTTTATTTGAAGATTTATTCAGAACTTAGTCGAAGTCGGCTTCAAAACCCCAACCGGAACGTCCTCACAAACATCGGTGGCCATCTGATGAACTTTCTTACAAATAGGAAGCATTCCAGATAGATACTTCGAAGGTTAAAAGTCGAACTAAATCACTAAACGGAATGCAACTACTTCAGAAATCTGAACAGACTGAAGAAATACTTTAAAGGCTACTTCACTATCGACAGATTTAAGGAGCTCTGGGGAGAGTTGAAACCTCATTCAAAAGCCGGCTCCAAATTCTACAAAATCGTCAGGAATATGAGTTTTTGGTACTTGAGGTCGGAGGCTGTAGCTTCTGTGCTGACCTCTAGGAGGATCTCGAGACCTTTGGTGGACATCCATCTCAGATACATAAGGAAACTCAGAAGAATCCTGTTAGAACTACACCTTGAATGATATTTTTAAATTACATAATGCATTTTGACTAAACGGGCATTTTGACGACATATAAAAGGAATGTGCTAGGCTCTGGGAGCCTTATTCAACCCCATATTCCTTGAGGATGTTTGTCAGCAAAAGGTATTTATAAAGGGATTCCAGTGAGAATATCATAGCCAAACTCAATGAGCCCTTTTTAGCTACAGTCAATCTGAATATCTTAAGTGTAACTTGAGGCAGTCGGATTCAACTTAGCCATTGGGTAAAGCATCTCAGACAATATTCGTGCGGCCGGTCATCATAACATTGTATTTCTTGTTAGTAAACATGTACTCCCAATACTTGATTCTTTGTAGTAGATCAGATATCCACATAAATCTGAGGCTTCCCATTTAGGTTTGTTGACGGATACCTTCATGAATGAAGCTTTTATAATATTACAGATAGAATAGATGGATTAAGACAAAGAAAAAATAGGAGCAACAAACCAGTGGAGACAGAGTGAGCTTCTTGAGCTTAGAGCATGACAAATAGAGGTGAGTGAGAGACATAGAAAATTGAGACTAATATTAATAATAAATATTTGAATTAGATTTGCTTAATTTGTGATATTTTGAAGTGCAAATATTTTAATTTTAATATTTATTATCTAATATTTATTATTAACAAATACAGTATTTAGAGGATGCCGAGTATTAAAATAGTCGTAAATTTAAAAGTATTGTGTATTCATTACCGTATTGTCTCATCCTTCATAACAAAAACTGTTGATATGTTTGGATGTATTTTAAATGGTGCTCAGCTTATTGTCTTTCTTAACTTAAAGTTTTACATTCAGTTATCAAAGATCTTGCTACTTACGATCTTCTTAATATACAAATCTGGCACTGTGGTTCGAACTAATTGACTGAACTTGCTCTCAGGATTCTTCAGAAGCTAGTTAGGGCATCCCATTTCCTTTACCTTCCCCTTTGACATGTAAATCACCTTATTTGAGTCCATCATGGTGTCCACTTGCTGAGTAATCACACATATCGTCGACTACATCTCATTATAAGTACCCCCTGCAATTCAGCTCTTATTAGTCTTTCAGCATCCTCTTCAGTTTTCTCGTCAAGACAGGAGGTAGCTGATTCCAACAGCAATATCTTGGGCTTACGGAGAAGGGCTCTAACTACATTTAACTTCTGTCTCATCCCAAGATTCATTTAGTTGTTGTTTATTATGCGATAAAGTTTGCTTGTTTAGTTCTATCTCTGTTCCAACTATTTCCAAAGCCCCACCTTGTTTAATAGTTAAATAATATATCCTTAAGAGTACTATTTGTGGGGATCTAGATTATCTCGTACGGAAGCAGTGTAGAGGAAAGGGACAGGACCCAACAGTAGGCATTGCTTACAGATATCTGAGTCAGAGGATTATTACCTTTACGGCACATCTATTGGATAGGGGCTCCTCCAATCACTATCTGCCCTATCGAATCGTCCTGATTCTTACAAGGCTCCACAAGCTTGCATATGGATGCCAGCAAAGACCCCTTTCCACTACCATCTTTACCGCAAATCGCTACGCTCTATCCGGACTTGATCTCGAAGGAAACATCCTTGACCAAAGGTTACTCGAACCCTGTATGGGCTATAGATACCCTTTCAAAGATAATACTGCCGTCTACTATGCGATCTGATGATGGTGCTATTGGTTGTATAGTGTTTTTATCAACGACATCAAAATTCTTTTTCTGAATTAGTTGTATATTTACTGAGGATCCCTTCATTGCCATCTCCAGACTTATGGCATCTTTAATAATGCTGGTCATAATACCAGTCAGTCTCAGAGAAAAGGTGATAGATGTGCCAATAATAGCAATATCCTCCACTTTAGTTGTAAATTTACTGTTTACTGCCAGGATGGCAGCTGCGGCTATAACAACCAACGAACTAAGTTCACATACGATGGACATGCCAGTGAAGATGTACTTGTAGTTCATCTTCCACACTGTCGAACAGTAGCAGTCCCTCATCAAAGTAGACATCCTCCACTATGTTTTGTTAAATGATCTGAAGACATCTATACCGTTGATGAGATCCTTGTACATTGACATTACTTGACCGGTATGGGGAGACCCTAGCGCTTTCATTTCCCTTTAAGTCCTCATAAAGTAGAATAGGATAGCAGTGTTAAGTATCACTACAGCTGAACCTAAGACTATGAACCTGGGTTAAGCTATCCCCACCATGATAAGAGTAGCGAAGAACATGAAGCTAGTTTTCAGGATGTTCTGGACAGTTACATTAATTTGGAAGATCTATTCGCTGTCCTCAATTAACAACAAGGTACCCTGCCCAAACGAGTAGCTGCTTTGGTCGCTGTTTGGCTTTAGAACCAACTCAACTTGGCGTAGGCTAGCGCTGTTCGTAGCTTCTCTCCGATGCTGGTTGAGTTCTACTGGGAGATACAGGGGCTTAATGAACCGGCTAGAGCAAGCATTAGACCAAAGGCTATGGTTAGGATTATGTAAATTGACAGAGCTGAGTGGCTATCCAGATTAAAGGGAAGCTTATTTAGGGAGCCAATCCACCAATCGGAAAGTACCTTGATAGCTTGAGCTGTGAGACAAACAATAACTGCATAATAATGTAATTACATAAGGTGATGTAAGTGTAGATAGGAGCTGTCCGAATGAACCTCCAATAATATTTGATAGCTACAGTCTACCCTCTCTTGGGAGGAGCAGTCGGTGCATTCTGTTTTCCCTGTGGAATTACCAAAGGCAACCCCAACTTCTTATTCTGTTGCTATCTGTTCAGTCCTCGAGTTATACTGATAAGTTTTCTAATGAAACTTCTCAGCTTCTTCCGCATCTACCTTGCCTTAGCAGCACTGAGCTATATCTGCCTTTTCTCATACTTCTTCTGTTTGTTCTGCCACATTTTAGTCGTCTTCTATAAATGCATGTGGCTGTTCTTGTCCAGTATCTAGTGGATGTAGGAGTCGACGTCATGGGTTAGCTATCCGAATGTGCCGTATTCCACTGCTCTGCCACTTCTCATTAGCAGCACTTTGTCCTCCAGCTTGA
Organism: Hydropsyche betteni; assembly: GCA_028571205.2. Classification (NCBI taxonomy): domain Eukaryota; kingdom Metazoa; phylum Arthropoda; class Insecta; order Trichoptera; family Hydropsychidae; genus Hydropsyche; species Hydropsyche betteni. Next base: position 223 of record JAOXNN020134411.1, on the reverse strand, counting down.
TAAATGACGTTAAGGTTGTGGTCAGAATTATTGTTTTGTCGGAGTGTTGTCTAGTCAGACATGAGTAGATATGGTTGATGTACTACTGATCTAAATACGCAAAGGCTTAATCCAGAAGCAGAATGTCAGGATTGTAATATAGAGCTCTTGCAAGAGCGATTCTACGTTTTTGTCCGTCACCAATGCTGCTGAGTTAATCTAGCACTGTAAGATCAGCTTTGTT
>JAOXNN020134217.1:0-28800 GCA_028571205.2 Hydropsyche betteni | reverse complement strand
GTGAGTCGCTGCCATCGATAGTAATTGTTTTGTCAGTGGCATTATTTTCTGTTGTGAACTCTTGCTGGTTAGGCAACATGTTAAAGTAAAAAGTTATTATCAAATTTAATTGTTATTGTTAAGTAAAAGTAATATTTTATTAACTAAGGTTACGGGTGGTAATCTATAAAATACAAACCAAAACTTACTCTACTTGTTGACATACCATCGTGCTTTAGCATTAATGCATTTGCTTATATTGTATTGATTGAGTAAGTAGTCGGATGAATAACAAACATTACGCATAGCATAATATTTATAAATCATACGTTCCTAGAAAGCTACCAACCATCCTGTAATATTGTAACTGAGTCGTAGGGTTCCCACAGGTATAAGCAGGGTCTATAACTCATGCCAGCATAGTTTTGAACATAAAAACTCACAGCTATTTACTCTTCCTTCCTGAATCTTGTCACTCTTAACAAATTTTATGTCGTATTGTATATGCACTAAACAATATCGCCTGGACTCATCTAAAACCCATTCCTTGATGAGTTGGCAGAGTGTGAATACATTTCTCCTACTGAACTTACAATATAATTTCCATGACCAGTCGATCCCCAATTTTTAGGTTTGAAATTTGTCTCAACAGCCTTCTTCTATAGGACCATCCCAATATAAACGTAGTCTTTGATACGGTTCCATCTAACTGCCCACCTATGAATCGGAATAGTCGCATCTATGGGTTGAGAAAACAAGGCTCCTACTGCAGAGCCTTAGGATCTTTACAACTTCTGAAGCGTACCATTTTATAGGATTAGAGAGCCGTGTTTGAGTCTAGGAGACATTCTACTGTAGAAAATGTAATTTATCTGGCGCTCTTCTTACATTGCCCAATATCGTATTATTGCATTCATAACATTAAAGCTAAAGACTAGTCTACCTGATATATACTGGCGTGTACAAACAATCATATCAAATTGCTGAGCGCTAAATTATATGTTATGCTGTATAATCGTATCATATTTAAATGTGGGGTGGACCAGGACAAGGTTTTGATGAATGGGGAAACCCAATACCTCCACCTATGGGCCAGGGATGGGGACAAGACCAAGGCGGATGGAATCCTCAACAGGGAGGAGGGTACGGACAGCCACCGCAGACCGGTTGGGAGCAGCAACCACCGATGGGTGGTGGATGGGGAAACTAGCCTATGCACCAAGGAGGTTGGAACCCTCCACAGCAAGGAGGAGGCTGGAATTAACCTCAACACAACAGTGGTTGGAACGAACAACCAGGAGGTTTGCAACATCAGCAAGGTGGATATCAGCAATCACACCAAGATTATCCAGGAGGCGGTTGTATTGGGATGAACGCTCATTTATTGGAATGGTTTGAACAGTAGAACATTCCACCTGTAATTCAAGTTAAACAGAGAGGAGACCAGGGTGGCATGGGCCACAGTGATAACGATTTATTTGGTGGATGGCTAGAGTAGCAGAAAAGGCAACAGAATTACCAGATTTTTAACCCAGGCACAGATATAGCTGGGTTTATGAATCAGCAAGTCACCTTCATCTAACCGTCTCCCATGCAAAAGAAGCTCAGCTAATTACGTGCCAGAGGGTAGGTATTTAGAGATACTGAATTTCCACCAAATCAGCAGTCACTTACAGGAGAGTGGGGCCATGTGAGCTAGTGGTCGAACATTTCCTGGAAGCCTATTTCCGGCATAATCCAGAACCCGAAACTGTTCAACGACAAAATCCATCCAGATGATATTAAACAAGGTGCTTTGGGAGACTGCTATTTGTTGGCCGCCCTCGCTGCTTTAGCTTAAGAACCATCTAGAATTCTGAACTTATTTCTAACCCAAGAAGAAAACGGACAGAAATACTACGCATGCAAGATACTCTACAAGGGAAAATGGAAGACTATCGACATGGATGAGTTTATTCCTTGTTCGGGAAGCGCACCAGCATTCTCAAAAGCCGTGGGTCCTTAGATGTGGGTTGTTCTTTTAGAAAAGGCTTGGGCTAAGCTTTACTCATCTTATAAAAGAATAGAAGCTGGTTATCCTGAAGAGGGTCTGCATGATCTAACAGGTGCCCACATTCAAGCTTACAGAACGAAGGCAGCTGATTTCAACCCAGAGGAGTTTTGGAGGTATTTAAAGCTAGGCTCATAAAAGAATTGGAGTGTGATTGCTTCATCCCAGCCTGGTTCAGATACGAATACTTCTACAACGGGTGTTGTATTAGGGCACGCCTACACAGTTTTGAGTGCAACTGAGTTGAACACTGGGGGTGGGTCTGTTCGTCTAGTAAAAATTAGAAACCCTTGGGGGAAGACCTAAGGTAAAACAGCCTGGTATGACACTGATCCTCGATGGAACTCCATTTCTCAGTCTGAAAAACAAAGAATCGGCTTCAATCCAAATGCTAATGACGGAACTTTCTTCATTGAATATGACATATTCATTAAAGAGTTTAGAATGATAACTTCAGCGGAGGTTAACGATAACGCATCGTACATCTACTTCACCCAAAAGTCAGAACCAAGAAAGCGAGGCAGCTTATTTAAAGTGTAGATTCTACAGTAGGGAGAGTATAGTCTTCAGATAAGTCAGATGCCAGAACGTGTATTTGAAGACAAACTTCAAGATCAGCACTAATATATGATGACTACAATGCTTATTGGGAAAATTGTAGGCCCTTACCAAATTCAATGGTTTGAGGGATCTCAGTCAAATTTCAGAACACTCTTCAAAAAGCATAGACTTCCCCCTGGCCAATATATTGTTTACGGCAAAATTCGTTATGAAGCCAAGTGGTAAAGGGACTATGAGGTTACTTTGGCCATTTATGGAGATCGACCTTGCAGAATATCTGCCGCAAGTCCTCAGTAGGCAAATATGTTTAAGGAAAGACTTTACGCCGGAAAGATGATGAGTAGTAACCCCAAACAGTCTCGCCAAGGAGTGTTTTACAATCAATAAGTATTGAAGGAAGGATACATCTATGCTTCATGTGTAAACCAGTCAAGCTCTCCTGCTAATTTCAGCCTAACGTAAAGAATAATTAATTCAGAGTAAACCAAAATAGCAATCCTTCTGTCCACATTAAGAAGAAGTTCAGAGGGCAGAACAATATTAGCCAACAGGTTCCTCCAGGAGGTTTCTTTACGGTGTTGTCTAGAGTGCACAACTTTAAGACTTCAACCAGCGGGATGGGGCAGCTTTCAGTTAACTGATCTTTATAGTGGATAACCAGAGGATAAAATCAACAAATATGTCATTCGTTAAGGGTATGCTCTTTTTTTGACAGGAGCGAACTTAAGGATAGTTCTGAGTAAGTGCTGTTAGAGGGACTTCTATTATGTGTGCGCCTATTTTATTTTTATTAGTAGTGAGACTGCCGATTTAATTGAAACTTTTTAGTAGCGTTTTGCGTTCGTTTACAATGAAACAATACCTATTTCAGAGGAGATGTACATGTTGCAGATTGGGAGAGTTAGCTAGATTATTTTTGGCAGCACTTATTTCCTTCTTTAGCTGTTTATGCTTCTAAATATCAACTATCTCCTCGAAAACCTTTAATTTTTGTGACAGGGAACTTTAATATTTTTGGTTGACGAAAATCTGCTTCTCTCGGTGGATATTTATTTTGAAGGAGCTTCTGTACTTCCGAGACTTATCCATGATCTTCTATACATCAAATACGGGATTTCTGAGTTACTGATGAGTTTACCTCGCATAGTTAAGTAATTTTGATTTTATTTTGCTGCTATCTTTCATCATCCGTTCAAAAAACTCCTTATTTACTCTGGTTTTTTCAGTATTCGTGTATTTTCCCAGCAGATTGTTGGCTTCGTCATTTTGAAATCGAGTAGACTATCGGATCGGTCGAGCAAAAACACTCTACTTATCGACGTTAATAATGAGGGGACCGTCAAGATCTATGGAAATGTACTTCGACATAATTAATCATTTTCACAGAAAAACTATCTACATCTATATCTAATCATTCGTATCGGCCGATTCCTTCGATAATGCCTATTACTAATTGTCCATATCTCCAACTGGGAAGCAATCGCTCTGCTGTTCCGTTTCAACTGGTTTATACAGAGGCATGGAGAATGTAGTAATGTATCCCTGCTACCCAACAACTGTGCATGCGGCTTTAATATCGTCCAAATCTATCTACAGGTTGATCTTAGCTCTTTGGATAGTGTCAATTATTGAGCTCTTTAGCTTTTACTCTAAATCTTTGACGGTTTTTGTCAGCTTCTCATTATCCTTACTGATCGACGCTAATCGCGCTTAAAGTTACTCTATTCTACAGATATTATCTGTGGTGATAGACGTATTACCAGTTTGTTTTTGCAGTAGAAGGTTTTTGTGCTAGAGTTCCTAATCCTTCTTTAATAGCAGATCCTCAAGCTTCTCTATTGCCTCCTTATATTTGGTCAGAATCCTCAATAGCTGCTCCTCCCTCTGAATAAGCGTCTGAATTCTGCTTTCCAATTTGCCACATCCCAAAATCTCCATAATATTCTATGAATAATGAATGTATTGATCAATTAGCTTTACGCGTATACTGCTTTCTTTTGTACTTGAGCCGAGTCTAAATCTTCCCGCTTTTATCTTTCATCAGCTGACCGAACTGTTTATTGCTCATTTTTTAAATCTTCCTTTGCCGAACCTAGTCCTTAATGATCTTTTTGGTCTTAAAGAACACTTTCTTACCGGACTACTTATCCTATTTCATCTGCTTTTTGTTTTCTCTGAGCACCTCCTTCTAAATCTTCCTCATTTGATTGGATTTTATTGCGTCAGTTACTTAGTTGTATCTTTTCTGCAAAACCTCCTTCTCCTATGTAGTTGTCTTCTTAGAGGTTAGTGACTTCTTCAAAACATTCTTTTCATTTTGCTGCATGGTCTCAATAAAGCTGAAACTTGACTGAGCTAGCATTGGGTCGAGCTTGCCAGCATATGACTGGAAACGGGGATCGAGCCCTCTTTTCTATATTAGCTGAATATGTACTCGATGAGGCTTGAAGACAACCTTAAATCGCGATACCTTTTACTTTGCACTCTTCTCTATTGGGCTGAATTATCAAATACCTACGCATGTCTATTTCTCTTCTAGTTCTTTGTATCCTGCTGGGCATTTTACAGTTGTTATTTAGTTTGCTATTTGGATTGTTGATATTTCTTTTGAGTTTGTATGAGTGCTTTTCGTTGTTGTAGAAGTATCTCATAGGGTACAGTTTTTAAGTAGTCTTTAATCTGAGTCAGGAGCCAGTTACATCTGCTTATTCTTAGTCGAGGTGCTAGGTATTCATAAATTATTAAAATGAAAGTAAATAAACAAGGTCCTAAAATCGGTCTCATCGGCTAGCAAGGGTACATACCAATTAACAATAGAGTCGGAAAGACCCACATAATAAACTAATACCTCCACAAACGGATACCATAGAATCCTGCATCCACAATCGCTGTAGAATTTGCTACCACAATATATACAATGCGGGATGGCACATCGGTGAAAGTCTAACTATGGGATACGGCTGGACACTAAAAGTACAAATAGATTGTCTGTGTGCATTTGAGAGATGCGGACGGTATTATTTTTGTGTACGATATTCGGAATAAGCGTAGTTTCGATTAGATAACTAAATGGATGTAGAAAGTCGATAAAGAGTGTAGTACCAAAGTCAAACTCATGATTTTCGGGAACAAACTCGATCTAATTGAAAGGGATTCCTAAAGCAGAAGAGTTACCAAGCCCTAGGCCGAGCAGCTCGCATACAAGCATAGCGCAACGTTTCATTAGACATCTGTATTTATATCCAATACTCTCCATTAAGCAATAGACAGTTTTCTGGAGGATATTCTGCTAGCGAAGCAACGCTAGGCACTTTAAATGAGGCTCTCTCAACCAGCTAATACTTAATCTTACTGTAATGCGTGCATTTTCTTCTGAATTCTTCTATAATTTAATATGGAATAATACCATCTTACTGAAGACGACATCAACCTCTGCCTCAAAGCCTTCGAAGACCTCGACGACGACGGTAATGGGCTCGTATCCCTATATGATTTTGAGACTGCTTTACAGAAGGTAGGAATAGAGCAGACAGAGATTGAACTTGCCAAGCTTATCTCTGAGCTTGACGTTGAGAATACAGGTTTTATTAAGTTTAGCGACTTTCTGGAACTGTACAGGAAGAAACGATCGATCGAGGTATTAGGAGAAGATGATCAGGACACACTTGACGCCTATGTAGCGATAGGAGGTCCTAAAGATAAAAGCGGCCATATAAACGCTAAAATATTGGTGAAGATCATAAAGGAAGAATTCCAGTTGCCCATCAACATCGAGAAATTAATATAATAGATTGACGACTCAGGCAATGGTTAGATCGAATACTAGGAGTTTGAGAACCTCCTGAGAAAGAAATACACTAGTCCGGTCATTTGATTTATTGACTTGTATTTTAGATACCATCTTTTAAATATTGATAAACAAATCCTATGATAGACGATCGACTGAGGAAGCTATTGGTGTATATGGGTGATGAAGGGGCTTCGGTCAGCGATAGGGATGCGAAGAAAGTGGAGGAAGTATTCAATCAAATCATGGAACAGCAGAACCCAATCGCTACAGAGGTATCTTCAATGCTAACATAGCTTATGCACAACTTTATGGTCAAAGTCATCACATAAATTCCACTCAAACACTACATCTATGCTCTACTTACGACGCTACTGGCAAAAAATCATAACCCATTCATTTAACAACTCATTCAAAAAGTATTCGAACAGCTACAACTATCGCTAAACAGTTGTTCCTATCTGCAGAGTCGCAATATTTTGCTATATACTGCTGAGTTAATGAACTTTGGACTCATAAACTCCTTCATATTTGTGACGATTGTCCTCGACCTGGCTAGTTAAGCTGAAAAGTGTCCACCGGGTTTTAGGACGTTCTATTTGAGGCTAGCTCTATCGGTACTTCCATTGTGTGGGAATAGTTTAAGCTAAAAGGTTCCCCAGGATTTGAAAAGAATTGTTGAGAAATTGAAAAAGATAAATGAACTCGAAGGTAACTTATCCTACAAATATGAGTTATTGCCCAATATAAACATCATAGCTGAGTTACTATCGCAGAATAGGCTAAAGCAGTATTCGCAGACCGTAGACAAGAAACTGCCTTAATAGACTACCCAGTTCAACCCACAAACGAAGATATCCTTCAAATAAAGAGCTGCTAACCAATTAAATCTCGTGCCTGTTGAGTAAGCACCCTTGGATCTCGTTGAGGAGGACTAACTCTACAGATAATATGTAAATAGTTAGGATGGTTTTCTACACAGATAGAACCTTAGGGTATTGTTCGAAGCTTTTAGGAAATCTAAGAAGGTGCTACTGAGTAAGGTGTCTATCTATGTGATTGACGTCCAGAATAGCATGGCAAACAAGTATTTGATATAGTTTTTGTTGAGGGAAGCACTCAAGTAGTCAAATAGTTAGATCAAAGTAATCTATACTTCCATTCTAGTGCATGTTTGTCAAGATATTGACTAATAAATTCGAAAGGACTTCAGAAGATCCACATAAGACTTATCGATTGCAATATTTAATCAACTTTAAACCTCCGATATGAGACTTATCTAAAAGTTCGCCAACATTCTATCGTTCTATATATCCAATATTGGCAATGTGTTCGATTGGCAGAGATGGGCGGAAGGTTCAGAGAAGTTTCTCAAGAGAGGAGTGTTTTTAAAACTGCTATTTTAGAAAGTTTTGACACTTTTCGACAAAGCTATCGATAGGAACATTGCCAAACCAATAGCTGTATTTATGCCTTCATCTAAATATAGTTTGGTTCATCGATAATCCAAATAATAAATTGCCTATGTTTCCAAAATATCTTAAAGTCTTGACAAAAAGGAGGATGCATAAACTATTATTCCCAAAATCAGCAATATTGGCGAGTTCTAAATGTTCGGTGAGTGTGTTCTGACTAGAATGAGTAATTCGACCAAACATTTGGAAGTATTGAGTGAGAGGTATCGGAAGGTATTCTCTAATTTCGGACATAAGTTCGAGAAGGCATTTATTTCTGGCATAAATACTTTCTGGTCGACCAACCAGTCGCATAAAATAGAGTATCTCACCTTCTTCATCGAAAAATAGATTATTAGTTACGAAGGATTTATTTAATGGCTGAGTATGGAGGCCAAAGTGTCCGAAGAGATCGACAAAATCCTCCTAAGAAGACTTTACGAGAAGATCTCAGCGAAACTCAAGGTTAACTTTTAAAATAAGGAAATGTTGCATGAGTTGGAGCAGAGTCTTGCCTGATAGAATGATAAATAGATAGATAGCTAAATGCCAATCTGTAATACGAATGTATTATCAACACTGCTGTCAGTTAAATGCATAATTTTTTATCGATATATCCTCGTCCTAAAATCCTACGATGTAGTCCGGTTTCTCAACCTACACCAAGTAGTAGCGTTAATTAACCTTTAAATTGTAGGGGTTATCCTATGTGGTGGCAATACGCTATCTTACGTTCTCCACTTTCGATATCATGACTAGGGAGCATTAGCTGTATTAAAGTATGGGTACTTGAGGAAGTCACGGGAACGAATGTCTAGGGATCCCATATCAAGGAAGTAGTTGTTTTTGTAGGAGGAGATGGTGGTGTTGTAAAAGCCTTTCTGGGTTCTGAAGGAGTCCACCATAGACACAGGAAGGTATACGCCGATGCTGAAGGGTATGAATAGCATTTTCTTTCCTCTCTTGACTTCCGCTATGTCTATTTTGTCAGTGTCATCCAATGAACACTCTTCAGTCTGAGTTTAAATTTCGTAGGTCTCTTTAAGTATGATGAGTTGGAGCTAGTTCTAAGCACTTTACAACTCTTCTGTAAGTCTTTGCTTCTCTTACTTGAGCTGGAGTATCTAATTAGCCATGTTCTCTTCATCCTCGTTGGAAGATCGTTATGATTTCTCGCTCTACTGCAGTCTCCTTATCGCTTAGTCTTTCTCTATCAGTTGAATCTATTTGTCCCCCAGCAGCATCTTCACCTCCATCGAAATCTGCCTTTATGTTTAAAGACTATCACTCATATGGCTTATCTGGGCCTCCAAATCCTGTATTCTCCTAGTAAGACTATCGACGGTTAACTTCTCAGTGAGTATCTTAGCTTAGAGATTAGCCTCCTTACACTTGAGTTATATCTGCACCTGTTCGTATATCTACCTAATTTATGAGTTCTCCTTCTCTAATCTCATCAACTTCTCAGATTCACAGCTGGAGTCTGCCAGGTTACTTCTGTGCTCAACCAACTCAGCCAGACACTTCTATCTTTACTTCTAGGAATGGTATAACTACTTTTTGAGGTTTCTAATCTCAGAACGCAGGGTTTCGATCTATCTCTTCGCGTTGCCTTACAGAGCTTCAAGCTGTTTGGTCTCCTCTTCGTAGTGTCTCTTCTCCTAAGTCACTATCTTTATTAGCTTCTGCTGCTCCCTGTATTCTGCTACCTGTGCTCTCAGCTGTTATTACTTCCGTGAGTTCTACTCCTTAAGCTTTACTATTTAACTATTCAACCCTTTAATCTGCTACACAAAATTCTTCTACAGTTAACCAATCTGAGCTTTGGAGCGCCTTTTGAGTTAATGGAGTTCTGCGGACTCCCGACTGATAAATTCCTACTTAAAACTACGGTTGATCCTCTACGACTACATAAGGGATTCTTTCAGTTGACATACTTAGTTGTAGAGTGCTGTGTTGGACTCTTCTAGCCTTTTAGTTTCTTCTTTGATCTTTATTCTGTAGATTTAGTGACATATCTTGGTGCTTTTCCTCAGTAAATCCTCCAGGTTGTTGACTCTAGCCTCCCATTTATTGATTTCAGGGGAGTTAGGCAGCATATTTTCCTTCATCTTCCTGTAACTATGCGCTTCAGTGTTAATAGTCGTAATGTCATCCAATGCCTTCAATACGTATTCGCTGTTCTCACTATTCTTCTCGTATTTTTGAATTTTCTACTTGAGACGCTGATTCTCTTTCCTCAAGTCTTGGTCCTTTCTCTGGGATTTCTCCCCTACTTCCTCCTCCTAAGCAAAAATCAAAGGCAACAAACTATCGTTCTTGGCATCGAGAGTGACAGTGGGTACTACATACTCATAGAGTTTAGGAATAAACTACTTGAGCTTTGTTTTCTTTCGGTTGTTTATGTACATCTTCCTCTTCTCCTGCTCCTCCTCCAACATTCCCACTATGCTTTTGTACATCTGTTCTATTCTGTTGTAAAACGATCTCCTTCTAGATGCTTCCCTCAGGGATATCTCACATCCCTTCCGAAGTTATTCTGATGTTGGTTGGTTCTGGATTTACGTCTCCAAACTATTCAACTATCCTAATATCTTCTTCTGTTCCATATCGATGGGTCTTGTTCTGTCAGTGTTCGTCTCAAACATGTGGAAGGCAGTCCTAACATAGTTTTACTGAACCTTGATACATTTGTGGTAGCTGATGTAGTATTTTTTCATCACCTCTGTATACTCTCGCAGTTTGGCTAGTTTCTCACTGTACTACCTCTACTCCGACAGCACATGGTTGCATATGTTAGTTATCTCCCGGATTATGTCAGGGTCGTCAGGTTTATTCAGGTGCTAAACTATTGCCTATCGGAGTTTGGAGCACTTTTCCTTTGTTATCCTTATTACCATTTAGCTCTAATTTCGGAACTGCTCTATTTTGGTAGGACACCCAGCCAGCTCGCCATTTGAAGCCTTAATCTTCTGCTTCAGAACTTTGGAGTCCTCCTTTATCTTCTCATTCTTCAACTGCAGCTATCTGTATTGTCCCTTATAACCATCCAGTCTGCGTTGAACTGCTGCGAATTTATTTCTGAGTGTTTTCTTCTGTTCCTCAAACTCAAAATACAAGTCATACAAACTGGTATTAGTCTAACTCTGAGCCTTAGGGTGAATTGGTTAGTGTCTCAACTACTCTATGCTTCCCACCCAGTGCTCGAACTCAGCCGAGCAGTTGTTGAGTCTAGATTCGATCTCCTAGGGTTTGTTTTTGAGGAGGGTTTTGTATCTCTCTGTCAGCATCTTCCACAAAATGTCCTTTGCTTTGGATTGTACTTCACACCTATTGTACAACTCCTGATTCATAATGCAAATCTGTTACATCTTATGAGACTCTTCTCCAAGGTTCTCGTAAGTTTCAAAGAGACAAGCTGCACAGTCTGTCAGGTTGTTGTTTATCTGCTGAAGTTTGGATAGCTCCTCCCTAGAGTATATCTACTGAAGCGATTTAAACTAGCTCTTAGACTTCAGCGTGGCTGTGCTGTTGAGTCTCTGTTCTAGGGTCTGTTGACACTCGGCTTCTGAAAAGTTTTTGAGAGACTATTGGGTTTTCAACGCTTTGAGATTGTAAACATAAATGCAATACCCCTGCTATAGTTTCCGCCCGTCCGATTCCATGTAGGCATAAGTGGTCTGTGATTATATCCTGGTGAGCTGTTCCTAGCAATTGACCAGTATACCAGATTTTCCAATTAAGAGTTGATCGTTACGGTCTATCTTGCACTCCTTCTTGAGTTGCTCCTGCAAGTAGATGAATCTAGCTAAACAACTAGGTACTTGTTGTCTGTAGGCAGCACGTACTGCTGGACTTGGCCGCTCTCCCCGAGCCTTACTTCCACCTTCATGATTTAAATAAGCAACGGATTATTAAATTAAATATGGTCACATACTTATTAGAAAACTTTTGAACCAGATAACAAATATTTGTATCATGCATGACTGGGTTCTTTTTACAATTTCTCACATGTTCTGTATTAGTTATGAAGATGTATTTGAAGTATGATTGATTTGTTTAGTTATGTTCATTAAATATTTGTACATTTGTTTTGGTATTGAATACATAAAGTTAATCTCAGTAAACTAATTTTGGTTATGCAGGACTAGCAGGATCACCTGTCGTTCAACTCATAGTAAATGCTCATCTCCGACATCACTCTCGACTCCAATCTCTCTAGAAGAATGACCCTCACTTTCAACTCTAAAGATGCTAACAGGACTTCCATGCATAATATATATAAAAAACTGGCCTTCTAGAGAGAGATTTGGTCTAAATAAACCTCTGCAAGGAAGACATAAATAACTACCCTAGCGTAGAGCATTAAAACCCATAGTTTGGCGTTGCAGGAGCGGTAGAGAATGGAGGCAGAGCATCGACAAGCTTCAACTCACTTCTCTGATAGAAGCTAAGTTTTATACTTGCAGTTGACGAAATTAAATAAAGCGGTGGCTGGTTTGCAGATGAAAAGTAGTTAGCTAAGCAGTCATAGAAACGAGATAAATAGTAAGCTCAAACAATGCCTATCGTAATGCGAAGAAAAGAATAAAATACTGAAAGTTGCGATAACCCAATCAGGGGAAGTTGAGCGCCAGAGGCAATAGTTAGATGCTAGATTGAAGGAGCTTCAGAGAAAGAAGGAGGAGTGGCAAAAGTAGATCAGAATCAGATAGGCAGAGATTGAATTCATCAAAAGAGAGTTGGATGCCAGTGGCTAGCGTAGTATGTAGTTGAGTGAGGCACTGTTGAAAGGTCAAGAAAATATTAAGATTAAGAACAATACTGTGAAGGAGCTTGAGAAAACATTTGGAGGGTTATCCTCGAGACAGCAGACATTACAGCTTTCCATAATGTAGTCTGGAAACAGGTAAGGGATAGTTCGATGTAGAAACCAGTAGTTGAGGGCCGAGGCGATGCAGATGAACACCAGGATAGTCTGTAAGTAGAATGGCAACGGATAGGCTAATATGGAAGTTTCAAAGTACCAGAGTGCAATAAAGTAACTGAGTATTAAATGAAGTTAGTTTACTGCGTCCATAGACTACTTGAATGAATTGAAATCAAACACCACCCAGAAGATAGCGTTTCTAAAATAGCAGAACAGAATTCTAAGAAACCGAAAATAGCAGCTAGAGCTCGACAACCGCCACATAATAGACATAATAATCGACAAGTATCGACCAACTGATCAAAAGTCTAGCCTATTCAACAATTAGCAAGAGTGATTTATATAATGTATTATATAGCACTAACACTCAATTTCTTTACTCTTTTTTAACGCGTTTTGCGTTAGACTCTGGAAGTTCCATCTGTTCCTCTACTATCTACATTATGCAGTCTGTACCTGATGCCAGAAATCGATGACTTTCTTGACTTCCGACATCCCACTATTCTTCTCCAAACTGACTATGAACTTGGCTAGTCCTCCCGCCGGCATATACTTCCTAATCTAATCGAACATCCCCTCCAATCTCCTGATCTGCTCCTCCAACTCCTACTTCACTCTGAATAACTCACTCAAATTAACAGATAGCTTCTGTCGTTCTCTCACTATAGCACTCCTAAAGTTCTTGCTCACATAGTCTTTAGTCGACTACTCGATTTTAAGCAGGTTGTATAACTACCCCTGGTTCTAGTGCTGGTTTGGAGGGGAAAATATGTCTATTTACTGGTCTGCTGCATACAACATGTACTTGTGTATATCTGGCACCATGAAGTCTAGTATACGCTTGAAGTAGTAGTCGATCAGGGTGGTTCTCTCCCTACCAGTAGCCCCATACCTCAGCTAAATAAGTACAATCATACTCTTAGAGAGTCAATGACCATGTTAATCTCGGCATCTTCTGTCGGGAAGCCAGAAAAAGCAAGTTTTTCCATTTTGCAGAAGAGCTGTTCCTTCATGCGCATGTAATTTTAGATCTGAATGATTATTCTATTACGATTTACTACTTATCGCAAAACCTACTTATGTATTCCTCGTGCATCCTCTCCCTCTTCTTCGTCACCTCCAGCTACAACTCCAACTCCTTCACCTTCGTCTCCAACTGGGTTATATACTCCTTCTTTATCCTTCTAGATTTCTGAGCTGATATCTTATTCTTCCTCTTCCTAATCTAACACGCGTCCAAACTCTACATTTCCTAACGGTTGAAGTTGTGCCGACGCACCGGAGTGAACAGCCCATTACTTTGCACTATTGTTGGGTTCAGTTTGGCGATCTTATCGGTGTAGGTTTCTTTCATTATTATGTATGTAATATTATTATCAACTACACTCATTATTGCATCAGCAATCCCATCCCTATTTTAGAGCTATGGTAACCACATACCCATTAATATCATCCATATTAAACATATCTGTAAAGATCAGATACTTTTTAGAGATTCCTCCTAGTCGTCATCGTCAAAGTCTGGCCCTCCCAAGTCAAACTGGGCTCCGAGGTGGGGGTTCAACTGATGGTTTTTTAGCAATTGATTGGCTGGCTCAATCAAACCTTTAGGTAATTGCTCCTTCTTCGGTGCAATCGCCATACCATTCTGCACCATAAATGCCTTCGGATCTTCGATGTCGTACAGATCAACCACCGAGCAGTCTGGTTTGGTGTGGCCGATTTCAGCACATACTCTACAACCTGCAATCTACATTAGTTTTCTTAATACCTTGTGCGAACAGCAGAAGAAGTGCTCCACTCTGTCGGGATGAAAGGTACAGAAAGGCAACCCAGAGTCAGGGTCTATTTTCTGAGGGTTTTACTGCTGATGTGCCTGTTTTTGCACTCTCTCGAACTCTGTGAACAGGAACTTCGAAGCATCCTTGATTTGAGGCTCAATTCCAAGCTCCTTGCAACGAATAATGTCAGAATTGACAAGTTCTGTGAAGACAGTGTGGTTGATGGGCAATCGGTCGATAGAATCGAGGTGTTTGACAAGTTTAAGACACATAGGGCATCGAACTCTACGGTTGCTGAGTAAGCTATGGGCTACTGGAAGAAGCTGAGGATGCAAAGACTACAGAAAGAATGACCACAGTGGATCATTATCCTGGGGATGCGGTCACTGAGGTTGAAGCTCTCTTTGCAGAGAAGACAGGTCTTTTTGTTGATGAGACTGTTGACGAAGGTGTCGATTTTGTCCTTATACGGGTTAGGAGGGTTCTCTGCCTGCTTAAAGAAGTAAGTGGTTGGATTCTGCAGGAGCTTCATTTAAATATTTCTAAAAATTTATTCATTAAGTGCGAATTAGACTAATTAATGCCTACTCTCGCTACTATAAAAATAAACAAAGTATGTTG
The DNA here is from genome assembly GCA_028571205.2 of Hydropsyche betteni. Taxonomy (NCBI): domain Eukaryota; kingdom Metazoa; phylum Arthropoda; class Insecta; order Trichoptera; family Hydropsychidae; genus Hydropsyche; species Hydropsyche betteni. Next base: position 13,637 of record JAOXNN020134217.1, on the reverse strand, counting down.
GATAGTCTCTGGTCGGTGTGCAGATAATACCCCCTCCTCACCTTCTCCTCCTGTCTGGTAGCTTTCTGGCTCTTAGGCAGCTTCATAGTAACTCAATACCTCCTTTATGCTCAAGTTAAAACCATTCCACGTCTATTGTTCACAGCTACATTCGCTTGTTCCCTCTCGCTACTAACGATGATTGTCTTTGAGATTGCCGATATTGGCTCTGCTTAACAACGTGTTCATCTATGGAAGGGTTGCCTACTGTTTATTGTAGTTGACTGTAGCATCATTCTTCCTTGTTTCATAATCCTCAGAACTTTCTACAGAGAACTGCAACCAAATGAGCAAGCAAGATGCACTTAGCGCACCAAGATTCGTACTTAGTAGTTTATTTAGTGTTGGCGATAGTGACGATTGGCATTTACATTAAATTTCTGACTGCAAAGGTACAGTAGATTGTAGAGCTTAAGTCCAGCACCCTAGATGAAGTGGCACTGTTTAGCTAAGTATTCGTTAATGCATTGGTGGAGTTTATAAGTAGGATTGGGGTAATTTAGCTCATTACGGCACCTGGATTATGGCAGTGATGTCGGGATATGGTGCAGTATGGTGTCCTTACGCTTACTTCAATGCACTCTACAGTGAAAAACAGAAGTTGGTGGATGCTAGTAGGGCGAGGGTGTTCGATATCAGATTTCTGATGGACTCTACTGTAAAAGTTAAATATGATCTGGTACTCCTTAATTAAAAGAAAAGAGACTTGGAGAAGTCTATGGAGAGCAAACCCTCGTCTTGGTCAGTTTTAAATCTGTTTGTTAGAAGCAAATAATCAGCTAAGACTCAAGAATTAAACAACGTGCTCAAACAAATAGACGAATGTAATACCTAGCTTTAAACCCTGGAGAAAGCCCATAGAGACAACTTCATATGCTATCGAGAGTTGATAGACTAGCAAAAGAAGCATGAAGTCTCAGGAACGATTCTGGGTAAAGTGTTCAGGATGTTTTCGTTTGTGCTGTGTGTGTACTCGGTATCTAGGCTTACTCTAACAGTGTGGAATATTATTAAAGGTCGCAAACTCAGTAATGACCCTATCACTCGATCATTAAACTTTGTGTTCTATGTGATAGGCCACGACGAACAGACCTATGACACATACTGCAACTATGTGTCTTTTGTGTTTATGGGATACTTGATTATCTCGAGTGTCAGATCCTTCTCTATAAATATCAAGAATCTTTTTAATTTCGCACTCAGACGAAGCAATATCAGGAAATTGGAAACTGACGCAGTTGTGTATGTTTTGGCACTTGTTTACGGAGTCTATTTTCTGACTGCAGTTATTCTGCTCCAGAATGGACTCCCTCGAACTTACAGGTACAGCATAAAGTATTCAGCTAGAATTTGAGATATGTAGTGGGGGAAATCAGAGTGCTCGACCATTTCTCATTCTTTGACACCCTGTTCCTAGCTTTTTCAATAGCCTCTGCTGTGCTTCTATGGATTAACTAGAAGATTAGAGGAGAGAGGATGAAGAGTTTGTTCTAATTTAAGTCTCAATGAAACTTGTGTAAATAATTAATCTTTATTATTTATTTAAAGTCATTAGTGAACTCGTGAATGCTAACGAAAATGATTATTAATAAGTCATGCCGTTTAAATCTAAGGATTGTTACAAACAGTTTTAAGTTTAATAATAACTTTTTACCTTTAACATGTTGCCTAACCAGCAAGAGTTCACAACAGAACATAATGCCACCGACAAAACAATTACTATCGATGGCAGCGACTCACTCGAAATGGCTAACCTCTCTTTTAACGGGTTCATGGTTCAACCGGGCACAACCACTGCCCAATAATAACCTCTGCAGCGTTAAAAGCAGCCCGTACCCTTCAAGCTCTACCCTCAGCCCAAAAGCCAGACCACGCTAAAGCAGGGTCATAGCAGCAGGCCAAACGATAATTTTATCAATAAAAAGTCGATAAAAATCCTCCAGTCTAAGGGCAGCAAGGGAGAGGCCTACGTGCCCATCCATCTGCGAACTCAGGACGACCTGAGAAGGAGGAAGGAGCACATCGACCGTATTAGGGACGAGAAGCTTGTGAAGGAACAGCAGTAACTGCAAGAGTGCACCTTTAGGCCGAGCATCCTGATCACTCCGAGGACTTTGAACAGAAAACCACAGCAAGTGGTTAGTGGTCTGTTCAGGTGGGACTAGGATGCGAAGAAAAGACTGGCGATGAAGAAGTAGGAGAAAGAGAAGATGTAACTAAGCCACTTCAACAAGGAAAACGTGGTTAGCAAGCCCATGACTGCCACGCAGCCGAACTTGAGAGTGGAGGACCAGAGCCTCGAGGCAGATCCTTCAGTGTCGGTGGAGAATACGAGCAGGAAGGTAGAGACACACAGGAAGTAGAAACACAAGAACAAGTGTTTCAACATCATTCTGGACATGATACAGTGATACGCTTCAAATACGGTCCTCGGGATCATCATCGTGCCACCTTCTTCCAGACCAGGCTGTCTGCCTCCTGGTATTCGATCAGCTGCTCCTTGCTCCTCAGTCCATCTACTAAGATCCAGGTATGTTCGTCCAGTTTGTCGATTCGTACCATCGCATCAACCTCCTTCTCGATGTGCAGTTCGCCAATCACAAGGGTTTTGTTCCGGAGGTAGGTGTAGATTGTCTTGGCGGCCTTCTACTGTCTGTAACCTTCCGCAATTTTGAACCCTACCGCCACTAAGAGAAGAGCTCCAGCAACAGCATACCAGAATTTATCAGAGTACAGAACCGAATCGATCTTGTGCCGGTAACTGTATAGCTTCTCTGTCGGTCTGACTTCCCAGTTGGAATAGGAGAACCTGTGTTTTCGCTGGTTGTCTGTATTGCGTAAGTACAGGTCTATCTCCCTGAGCAGAGTGTATGTTTGCTCTTAGCTGAGCCTTTGGCTGTCTAAGATCTGCCTTTTTACATCTCTGAAAGGTATCTCTTGCCAGTCTTGGTTCCCATACTCGATCTTTAACTCAGTGATAGTCCATAGCGCCAGAGACTCCGCATCTATTTTAGTGTCCTCTTGTGGAATGCAGTGACCATAAACTTTCTGGTAGCCGTAGTCGCAGTAGAGCACTCGGCTCCTCACGCGTCCGTGTTTAGGAGGCTATCCTTCGTAAGGCTTGGCTGAGTTGACTGCAGTTGCGAGAACGAACAACACAACCGAAACAAGGCTCAGAGCTACGATAAAAGTGCGCAGATGCTTGTCTGTTTTGAGCTCAGGACACTCCTCGTAAAACACATTGTGATCTCGCTGGAGATGCCTCTTGAACTGGTTCTTCACATCTGGCTTCGGTGTCTTTCGTTTGGAGCCTGAATTGGTGGTTTGGCTGACCGCCATTCCCAGACTTTAGGTGTTGAGTTCAGCATTTTGCATGCGAGTGTTCCTGGCTGCATGGCTGAGAGGAGGGTAAGTCCCAAGTAGGGGTTGCGTTTTGTAGAGGTTTTAGAACCTGCGTCTGTGTAGGTTGCAAGTACCTTGGTGCGAAAGCCATTTTTGATTTTGTAGGAGACTTTAATATTATAGTCCAATACCAAGACATGACGACGGAAAAGATGTTCTCTTTATAATCGCTAATCACAAGACTAGTTGCAATAACAATCAAGGCATAAACTAATCCTAGAGTATTATTGGGGTTTATGTTATGTAACTATCTATCTATCCCTACGAATACGACTATTCTATTTCTATTGTTATGGAACCCTAGGAATTCGAAGATAACCTCCAACCCGATGGCGAGAGCTTCTGCGCCATGATGCAGCTGAGCGACATGAACTTGCTAGTCAACAGCCACAATCCCAGAGCAAATAATTGTGGATGGCTCACCTAGAGAATAAAGACGTAGAGTGTCTCTAACGCAGAGTGCAGTACCAGGCAGTCATAATGAGTCTCACGGTGTTGGCGATGTTTATGCACGAGATCCGGATGCTGGCCTTCACTCATTAAGGCGACATGCCTTACGACTGCGTCATGCTCTTCATCATACTGACCTTTATTTTGGACCTAGTTCTTAACACAGTCACAGACAGACAGTACATGTGGACGTTTCTGTTCTGGCTGGACATCCTCTCCATAATCAGTCTCTGCTTAGACATCAGTTTCTTTGACGACATTGTGTTTACGACTCAGTCCTTCGATGTCACTTCGCTCTACACGATGGTAGACTTGACTATCAACAGCGACTTCATCAACATAGTCAAGGAACGCAGCAAGGCATCTCCTATGGCTCAAAGACTGTTAAAAATCATAAAGCTGCTCCGAATTCTCAGAATCGTCAAGGCTTATCGGACTGTCAAGCAGATCAGAGACATCCGAACCAAAAAGAACAGCGTTGTGGCGATCGTAGGTAACAGGCGAGCCAGTGGTGTTTCCGTCCAGTCTGCTGAGGATGTCTCTGGAGTGGGGTTGGAAAAGTCCCCTTCGCAGGGTGTGAGTCTAAAATAACTCTCTGTGGGTCAAAAACCTACTTAGTCGATAGCTTAGATCGACAAACGCTAAGAGGAGAAGTAGAGCTACTTGGGCCAACACATCGAATCGCTGACTCTCAAAAAGATCGCAATTGTCGTGCTGATAGTGAACGTGACCATGCCGTTCACTGACTCCTCCAACTATTACGTGGACCCTAAAATAAGCGACTGGCTAGTGTCGGTTGTGTAAAGCCAACTGTAAATATTATTTGATTCAGAAACGGTGACTCTGACTTAGGATACATTGAGAAGTTCATCCAAGACAATATTAATGCATCTGACCTCAACGACATCGAACCAATCCTGTACTTTGAGACACCTTTCAACGAACTGCCGACCAAAATAGACGCAGCTCAGATCTACACTCTTCGGCCTGAAGATATAATAGCCAGATGGCGAGATGTCAACGTCACTGACTGCATGATGAGGAGACCAGCTCTCACCCTGCGGTCTAACTCTACCTCAGTGCTGATACTGTGCTCGATTAGACTGTATAACCAGCAGGATTCCTACTTCTCGATCGGTCGGATTGTATTTCTAAACACCATCATCTTAGTGATTGTGTACTACTTCACAAAGGACACCAGCGATCTGATTGTGCATCCGATCGAAGCAATGGTCAGTAGAGTGAATGAAATTTCGGCAGACCCGTCTCTCCTGACAGATACATTTATGGATCACACCCAATATGAGACTGCCCTGGTCTACAACACTCTGATGAAAATCAGCAACATGTTATCTATCGTTTTCGGCAAGGCTGGAGCTAAGATACTAGGAAGAGATCTGCTGTCTGGCAAAAACAGGCTTGGATTTGGAAACGAGAGCTGTGCTATTTACGGACTCTGCCATATTCGAGACTTTTTCGACGCGAGCGAAGTGCTGCACGAAGACCTCATGATATTTGTCAATGTGATCTCGGAAATCGTGCACCGCGAAGCCTAATGCTACGGAGGAAATCCGAGTCTTCATACAGGGGAGACGATACTGGTGGTATGGACTATCCCCAACGATAAGTATGTTTTCAACAGACAGACTAAAGCAATTACTTGGTTGGACTAATCCTACATGAGCACCCTCTGTGACTTTTCCGTCTTATCCTTCGTAAAGTCACTCATCGAGCTACACCGAGACCCTGCGGTTGTTAGATACCAGAAGGACCAACGTCTTCTCCAAAGACTGGGGTCAGGTTACGAAGTGAAACTGAACTTCGCTCTGAACCTTGGGTGGGCTATCGAAGGAGCCATAGGCACAATATTTAAGATCGACATATCCTACTTGGGCTAACACATCACCAAGACCTTCAATATGCTGTAGACCTGCAGAGAGTTCGACTTTCCGCTGCTGATAAGTGAGTCCATTTATCAGAGATGCTCACCGAAGTTGCAGAGGCTGTGTCGCTAGACAGTCGGAGTCAAATACAGAAACAGAGAATAGGTTCATACACACTACGCAGTAGATATGGACTTGAACAGCATCTACCTGCTCAAGCTGTTCAAACAGAACTGCCTCTAAGAGGACATTGACCTCGAAAGGAACGAGATTCTGTCTTATTTGGACGAGAACGCATAAATATACGATGTGGAGGTAACTATCGGCTGACTCAGCAAATAATTTTGCGCAAGTAGACAACGAAGGTAGTGCTTTTAGAGCAGAAGAATTTAGAGAGGTTCCAGTAGGAGTACAATAAGGGACTGGCTAGCTTTAAGAAAGGACACTGGGCCAATGCATAGACACGTTTTCTAGCGGCGCTCAAGCTAAGAGAGGACGGCATCTGCAAATACCTATTGAGATACATAAAAGCACAGAGTAACGGAGTTCCTCGTAGTTGGAAAGGCTTTTCGACCATGAGCAAGTTCATCTGACAAATTAGATCACAACAGCGAGTGCAGCCTGATAAAATTAATGAAATAATATGGGTTGGATGTGTGTTAAAATTATATTAGATAACTTATGTTAGAGCAGATTAGAGCGTAGCAGTCCCCAGACCTGGCGAAGTAGATCTTCGAGAACGAGCGGGAGATTCGGTTTCTGGCCAGCAAAATCATGAGGTACTTCTTTAGACAAGCAGGAACGACTACGAGCAGAAGCAGCTGTAGAAACTGAAAGCCAAACAGAACCTGCTACTGCAGAAGCACAAGGAGGACCAGCAGTTGATAAACAACCAACGGGAGATGGAGAGAATCACCAGACAGAAGATGGTTCAGGATAAGCGGCTGAAATAGTCACTCAACCAGGAGTATCAGACAGAGCTCCAGCGCAAACAGGCAGCGTAGAAGGAGCATGTAAGTATATAGCTACTCAGGAACGTAGGAGAATAGAGGAGGAGCAGAACATCCTCAGAATGACCAAGCAGCAGATGGTGGCCGATGCAGTCAGAGAGAAGCAGTTTTACGACTCGTACAGGCAACGAGCCATATCGGATGTAGAGTATAAGGAACAGTTAAAGAACCAACAGAAGCTGGAGGAAGAGAAAGAGAAGGCGCTGTTCCAGAATAGGTACGACAGCCACGCACGGTAGCAAAACCCAAAACAAATCCAGTACAGAGGATTTTATGACCACTTTCGCGACCTTCAGAATAGAGCCTAGCAGAACTATGTTACGTATGTGGCTCCAGCCAACAGCAGACGAGAGGCTTCAAAATAGCAGCTAGTCAACCAGGGCATCTATGACGCTTATCGCCAGAGCCAGATAGCCTATGCATAGAGTATTAAGGAGACAGCCACAGTAAGGGACAACCTACGGCAGTCCCTGAAGAGGCAGATAGAAGAGAAGGAACTCAAGAAAAGCAGATAGCGGTTGCAGGAGCATCAGTAAGGCATGGAGCAGCTGAACTCGCTGCGCAAAATAGCAGAAGTTGAACGCAACAGATTCAGATAAGCCAAGCAGGAAGTTAACTTCAATCGGTTGATATCAGAAGGGCAAAGTCCTTTGACGGGGAGGAGGTCTTCGGAACCCCAGCTGCCTAGTGACAGGAAGATCCAGCTATACAATCCAATTACAAACCCGATAGACTTCAAGTTCGGAATTACCAACCCTTACATCCTGAAATAGTACGAACAAGCGAAGCGGGAACTGGTGGGAGACCAGCATCTGAGAATAAATAACTTGGCGCTGTTGGGTTCATCATCGATTGGGAGACACAAGTGAAGTTTAATAACTTAAAATAATAGCCATAGCAAAGTCCATTTGTTTCTACAGCAACTCGGTAGAGCTAGATCCTAAAAATAGACTGCTCGAATAGTTATGATTTGCGAAATTGCAATTACTACTTTATTACTGTTGGCTGTTATGGTTACTTCTAGGACCATCTCTGTCCTTAGTTAGAATGCAGAATTAACACAAAGTCTTTAAGCAGTTAAACTACCGTCAGGTCAGGATAGGTTGTTTTCGCTGTGAATACTCTGCTTCCTCCCTATTATAATAACTAGACATTTAATGTTTATATTTAAACAAGAGTTTTCTAAAAACTTTATTATGGTAATAGCTATCTCGTCGAAGTCAAGTATCTTTGCATCTGCTACAATTTATCCTCCAACGAGCCTTTTAATAAACACACGCATAGGAGGTACAGCATTGAGTTTCATGCGAAGCTCAGAACTAAATTGCGAAGTATGCTAGAACATTGTGTAATATTACAATATTCTATGTTATGATTTGAGTTTAGCTATTGTTAGCCAGAGTCCTAAGATTTTCAATCACTGAACTCAGATTATGTGATCAAAGATCATTCATTATTGTTCGTCCAGCACTGAACTGTGGAAGATTAGCGAAAATAGCTGCTCATCAGCGTATTCCAGGAACTCCTGAATCGCTGTCTTCCTTTTTAGTGTCGGCTCTTCCTTTTCCACTCTCACTTCCACATAACTGTCGATCTCGTGCTGCAGTTACAACCACTACTCTGTGGTCATCTCACTTTTGGAATGGCTGCTGCTAGACTCACTCTGAATAAAAGAAGTTTCCGCCAGTCTCTTGAGCACTGATGAGGGGTTCGGAAACTCTCCTCGACTCCATTCCATCTCTAACAGCCCCTTGAGCTCCTTTCTGACGATTCTCTACGCGATATTGAGGTGGTTGAGGTTAGCTGAGTGTTCCTGGGTTACTAATATTGTCTCTACTTTGAAGTAAGTCAGACTCTTCTCGAAAGAATGCGAGAAAGAGCAGTGCTTGACAGTGCAGGTCTCACCACTGAGGAAGTAGTAGCAGTATCTGAGTGAATTCTGGCGTACTTGGTGGAGCCGTAAAACACCCGAATGACTCTGCCTCTGTAAAAGAACTGTTCTAGCGACTGAGTGGCTTATGAATTACCATCATTATCAAGGCAGCCTCGAGGTTCGACTCCAGCTCCACGAACGCGTTGAACAGCCCTTACTTGGCCTTTGTTATGGTGATCTTGTGAAGTTTGCCGTATTGTCCGAGGAACTCTGGTTTCCTCAGTATCTAAGTTGAGCTAACAGTATGTGTACTTATGGATAGGCGATGTTGCCGACGAGACCATTTATGAAGAGCAGGTTGAGTCTGAGAACTCTGACATTGGCGACAGAGTTATTGGAACGTATTTCCTCCATGAGCTGCTACAGCGATTTGAGTTTGTGCTTGTCGTCAGTGAGCGAAGGCAGCTTGGGTTCGAGTTATTTCCTTTTGGAAAACTTAAGATGCTGAGACATGTCCTTGTACATATTGCGATATCAGAATACAATCTCAAAGTACAGACGAGACGATAACTTTACAAACGGATCAATGCTAAACAAATATAAGGAAGTCACGCGTATTTACCCGAAGACTCTTCAAACTCCTCGGCTACCTCCTCAATCTTGTTATGGTTAATGTCGTTGTAGTATTCCATCTGTTCTGCAGGAATGTAGAACTTGTCCAGCAGAGCAAAGTAGTTAAAACTCTCGAGATCGTCAGAGAAAAAGCTTATCTCAGCTAGAGCGAAACGGACGTGTTACGGACCGAGACCAATACTTGCCAGCATATTGGCTAGGACTGCCATAGGGAGCACTCCTGTTGAATCATCCCCTGCTTGTTTAAGCATCATAATGAGCCTACTGTAGTTTAAAGTTATTGCCTCTGAACAGTTTATGTAAAGCTCCTATTAGTTGCTGAAGAGCTAGTACTTAGGAACAATTTAACTCAGCAGACTGGCGAAGGATGCGAGTGTAGGCTGCTTGTTTCCGTTTTATGTTATAGCGTTAATGAAGTTCTACCGGTGAAGATCGTTATTGATGAAGAATGGTTCTCCCATGAGTATGTTGGATATGTTGCTACTGATGTTCTGACACCGGGACAACATGGCCAGGATGTCAGCTATGGTATACCTCTGCGCTGAGAACTTTAGACTGAGGAAATATCCTAGCTACTTTTGTAAATTCACAATAGATTTGTTGTACAAGTTGGTGTTAGCCATACTTTATGCCTCTATGTGTTCATCCACTATGCTGGGTACTTGGGACTACTTCAAACTGCTGGGAATTATTTTGCTCTAACTCATCAAGTTATTAGGAGGCAATACCTCTTTGGTTTACGATGGCTTCTGCTGCTTAGAGACCTGTTCTTATATCTGAGCTAGTTTCTAACCGAGTCCAGTCACAACAGTCTTCTACAGAAATAGTTCCCTCTCCAAAGCTGCTACTTTCTACCTCAATCTCGTTATTTCTAACTGGGAGTCAGTGTTCCTAAGTGCTTCTAACTCCTCCTTCAGCTAATCGTATTTCTATTAATTTAAAGATGGCTCTTTCGGTTATTTCTTCCCCTTGCTGTTACGCTGATGTACTGACCTCGATTAATTCAAGCTAGCCTAGCTGCTCTGGATCTTTTTGAGCTCTGTTTGCAGCCTTTACTTTTAGTTCTGCTCCTTTACTAATTTGTTCTACACCATTTTGAAACTCTCCTGCGATACGATCTCGTTGAAGTTCGAAGCCATCTGCGTCTGGAGCATCTGCCTCAACCTACTCAGCTCATCGTAAAGTGCTGTGTTAAAGTAATTTATACATGTGTTTTACTACTGGAGCTATTTGATGTTAGTCATCCTCACACTCTTTTTTATTCGCTCGTTCTCCATCCGAAGCTGTTTATAAGACTGCTTCAGAGGGTTACTGCTTCTGCTATAAATATCTCCAGCATCGGTGCTCACAAGCTACTTGACCACCAGCCTCAGTCTAGTTTAACCTTTTCTGCCTTGACGCTACTTCTACAGAATAGCCACTCTCGTCTTCAGCTTGACATTCTCCTCAGTGACGAAATTCAGTTGCTCTGTTTTAGAATATGACTACGTTTATGCTGAAGAAGCTACGCGTAAAGTGATTACTTGTCTTGGTAGATGTTCTTCGGCAACATTTTGGCCACGTTCAACAGTGGGCTGACTGCAGAGTCTGCTGTCTTACTGAACTGGTTCTTTTTGGCTGTATTGATCCGCTTTTTCAATTTAGTAGGTGAGTCTTTCGGATTAAAGTCAACATCTGGCTCACTCGACATGCGCACTCTTGAAGGAATGACAACAGCACTCTGTGGACGAACACTCGGTCGTTTATCTTTTCTGAGTAGAGTCAGGTGTACTATTGGGAGTCTCCTCTTCTGAACATATTTAAATATCACATAATCAGTGTGTTCTCAATTATGCTATTCCTATTGGATGATAATGAGGGTATGTTGTATTTAGTCATTTATAATCATGAATACAGCTTTGAGTTGCTGATCAGGCTCTCGAAACTACGCAGCACTTCCTTCGGCTGTTAGCTTTGAGTGAAGCTCTGCACCTTATCGCTTTTTTTAACTTCGATCACCAACTTATCGTACGCTGCTAGTTATTGTCTGTACTCCTCCACTGTAGGTTTTGGTTTAAGAGGAAAAATATTATGATCGTCGGCACTCAGAGCTTCAAACTGCTTGATGAGTTTGTCCTTGTCGTCGAAGAATACCAACACAATATGTGGATTGATGTAGTGCTCTTTGGTGAAGACAAGCATTTTGGTGTCCCTAGGCCAACCAGCCAAGACGAACCTGAGTTGAACTGCAATTACCCTTTGTTTTTAGCAACTGCTGATGAGCATACAGACTGAATCAGAGACAGTTGCAGCTCGTTTGACAGAGTCTCTGTTTTTCTCACATACTTCTAGAAACTTTGTTTTTTCTGCTTCTGTTCGTGGAAGGCACTCTCTAGTGATATTAGCTTCATGCAATACTTAGCGCAGATGTCTTTGATAGCACTGGGCAACAGATATGGAGGATGAATAACCAGAACCCTGGGAGACTCAATAGGCGTTGACTTTTTGTCTTTGACTTTCAAGGTGCTCATCACCATTTCGTTCGCAATATCTGAGTTCTGAGGTAGCCAGTCAGGAATGTCACCCAAGATATACTTTAACTCTTTCAGATTGAGACTATCCCTCAATACCAGCATGTTTGCTTCCTCATAGGTGTGTCCTTACCCAACGTAGTAACTTTCAATAGATTCTTGGTTGAAAGGGAGCATGAATATCCGTTAAGGAAGCAAAGCGTTCAGCTGCATGAAGTTCGCCTGTACAATATTGTTTGGGTATCCACTCACAACAACTCCTCTGTACACGGTCTCTACCTTCTTCATGGCATCCTTGAAGGTATTATTCACAACATCGTCAGCCACATTATGAACATCCTTGACCTTGAGGAGAGACTTGAGATTGATAAGTTTGAAGTTGAACTTGTTCGAGACGGCCGATGCAAGCTACTAGCACTGAGTATTGTCGAACCCTTGAACGCAAATCAGTCTCTTCTTTTTAGAGTTCTCTAGGTGCTCGATCAGGAACTCTAAATTAGAATCGAAATACTGATAGGGTCGTCAGGTTGAGTCTGGCACAAGAGTTTGGTGAGGCTGTAGAAGAGTTGGCGAAGTTTGTTCTGTTCGGCGAAAGATTTAGCTGTGTTGTTGTAGACGACTTGCTCTGCTCTGTCCATGCGAAAGTGAAACTTAAAGAATAAGCTTAAATTTTATATTTAGAGAAGAAGCTAATTATCTTCATATAGAATGACATTAACAGCTGATACAAATCAATATTTTCATCACTTCATAAGGGCTTCTTCAGAATAGTCAATTATTTCGAATAAGTCACCAGGGTCTAGAATAAATGCACAGATTCTGTAAGGATTGCCTTAAGGTGCTTCTGCAATATTAAGTTTGAGCACCTTGCTGTTCCACTGCATGGTTAGGCTACCTTATAAAGGACAATAACTCAACTGAAGTAGATCCCCTTACTTGTAGTAACAAAGCTTGTGTATTTGGTTGTTGACCTTAGGATCTGAATGAGATAACAAAAATCCTCCACTACCGAATAAATAGAATCCATGAAGTAAGTTGGTGTATCGATCGAAAGTAAAATTGACTTCCGTTAAGTGTTTTTAGAGGGCGATACCCATGTAGAGCCAATGGCATTTACCTACTTTGGCAGTCCACTTGTAGATAGTGTTCTTACCATGTAGAATGTTTTTGGAGAGGACTGAAATCAACATTTGTTGATTCCTTTGTGGTACAGTCACTGATCTACCTTTGATGATTACTTAACAATGCTTAAGTCTGGAGTCCCAAGCGAACTTAGCCTTGAATCGTTATTCCTATTGCATAATCAATTGTTTTATTACATATTTTGTTTATCATAAGAACTTAGTGGTTGGATTCAGTGTTTCTATTGGATAGATATGCAAAGAAGCCAACAAATTGTATGTAGATTTTATCTAATTCGATTATTTATTAACTGTATGGAAAGAGAGTTCATTTTGCTTATTTGTTTAAAATTATTTTGAATCAAGTGAATATACTGGCGATAAAGAAAGACTAGAAATAACTTTTGCAAATCTATTGTGAGATGTAGCTGGTTGATACAACAACATAGTTGTCTAACTCATTATGGCAGTATTGTAATATCCAGAAGAGCATCTCTTCCAGATGAAATATAAGCAACTATCAAACTACACCAGATATCTGAAACTTCACCAGAATTTGCATTAATCAATGAAAAACTATCTTTCATTTGATATCTGATGAGGCCCCTAATTAAGTAGATATTCTGCAGTATTTTTGTTAGTAAATACGTGAGAAATATGGAGTTGTTTAGATGATAAAAGTATTTTGTGGGGATATGATCAATTTTTTGATATTT
>JAOXNN020133604.1:0-28853 GCA_028571205.2 Hydropsyche betteni | reverse complement strand
CGATTGTATACCGCTTGTTGATAGAATCTTCGAACTCCTTCGCCTCGAACAGCCGGCTGAGTTGGTCTGAGTTGCTAAGTGTTTTACTATGGAAGATGTGGCTGAGATGCTGTAGGTGTTTCTGCTTCTCCTTGTTCTTTTACTTGTGGGCCTTCTCTTTGAAGTCCTTCGCTCTCAACTCCAAATGCTCAGTGCAGTATACTGGAATGTACACGTACCTGCTGTCTTCGGTCTGATCACTGCAACCCAGTTTCACCTCCCTCATTCTCTACAGTTCCCGAACCACTCCGGTCGCCCGTGCGCAGGTCACATGGTAGTGGGTTTCACAGTTGTAATATCTGCACTGCATTATTAGTGAGCTACCTTCACGAACTACCCGGCAGTAGAGCTGCAGACCTTGCACTTCCTGTTGGAAAACTCCCTGCACCAGAACCTGTCGGAAAGCGAAGTGGACTTGCCGGTCTTCTTGACGTGCTCGAAAGTGTTAGAGCAGAAGCTTCGAATGGGGTAGTCCCAAACGATGCATTCAGGATGCACCTGAGTGGCTCGCTCCTTACCCAGAATTTTCGCTTCTCGAACTCGATCTGCTTCATGATTCCCGATTTCAGCGGGCAATACTCACAGTTGATATTAGGCACCTCCGAGTCGAAGGGCGTTCCCAGCAGATGCCGACAGCGCTCGCAGTTCCATCTGAGCGGAGAGGTTTTGCTTAGTTCGCTCCCGTAGTGGCTTTTGTGTATAGAACTGAGACAGAGTTCGCACTGCACCAGTCGGTCGATCTCCTTGCTGCTGTAGACCTCGGCCGATAGGCAGACTTGACATCGGTTGTCAGGCTGAATGAAGAAGCATTTACCCTCATGACGTAGGAATACCTTTGGCACTCGATGGGCTGCCTGTACAGCTTTCTCTAAATTCTACTCATTTATTAGATAATAATTTAAACTAACACTGCATCAGAGTGCTTTGTTATTGATCAAAATCAAAAGATTATTCTGAGATTAAATGTTCGCAGAACTCTGGCACAGCTAATTATTTTTTTAGGTCTTTTAGACAGAATTGAATACTTTTTCGTGTTGAAAGTTATCGGATCCACCACTCATGTAACTTATCTTTGGCAGGGGATTGAGGTTGCCTGCGTAAATATCATAATTTAAGCATTTATTGCTAACAGAATCCAAATGAGTTAATATCTTTTTACCCAATTAATTGTATAAAAAACAAACCAACCATCGCCCTTCAACGTAGGGTGCGCTAAAAACAATAAATATGCTGTTAAGACTTAAAAGACAAACAACTTAATCTACAAATTTATACAAAATTATTGGCTTTAGCAAGTCATAGTTTAAATTCTCATCAGTATTCTAAATAGCATGGCAATTACAACTCCATTTACTCTAGAGCAGCAGTACATCTATCACAATTTACAATCAGCTGCAGCTCCAATTTTAAAAATGTATGAATACTTTACTTAGCTAGTTGATAATTGTCGATTGAATATTCTATTCTAATTTAGCAGTTGCCGATAATCTTATTCAAATCAAAACATAGGTGTATTGTCCAGCATTCTGTTGGCTTTGATTTGAGAAAATTGCAGAGTATTCGAGTATGTGAATAAGATTATCGTAAGAGATCATAGAGTTTGCTGAGTTACCCGAGAAGCCCACATTGCCTTATAAAATAAGAGTGAGAAAGACCTCAATGTCTAAATAAAAGACCAAGTGTCGACCTAAAAGTCTAAGAGATAAGAGTATTGTTAAGAAATAAAACTAAATGTTAAGTAAAGTGCTATTTAAGAGCCACAATATAGTTAAAAAGGGTTGAAATTGCATTGCAAGAGTAAATTTCTGACCATAATTTTTGGTCGAATGGCTGAACCTCATTTTTACTTACTTACTTTTTAAATATGCTCAATTTTTGAAAGTTGTTTTGAATAACCTTAAATGGCATCGAAAAATGCGGTATCCTCATGCACTAATAATGTGAGTGCCGACCAGTCAACCAAAAGTAGGTTAGAGTTCTACTCTTCCTTGGATAGTTTCAACCTTCTAACTCTTATCCGATTTCCCTACTTAAAAGGAGGTGGAAGTTTCTCCTGCTTAAGTATTATGTAACATATAAGTAAATGTTCCTTCGTGCATGAGCTTACTCTAGCAAATGATTGAAGACAGCAGTTTTAAGTTGCTTGAAGAAGGCCTAATGAAATTAATTGCATTATACAATAACATGATTTGGCATCTATATTCAATCACTAATAATGGGTATTTTTACGAAGTCGAAACATCCATCCACAACCAAATATTAATAGCGCAATAATCCACAGGCTACTGCCACATTTGACTCAACAATCATTTTCGGACCCATTATTCGTGGTCGTAGCGAAGAAGAGCATGGATATTGTCGTGATTTTACAGCCACCCTTTGTTCTGTTTAGCGTACAGTTTCTTGACACAAACTCCACACATAAAGAAGGGAGGCCTTCTATTAATAGCCTGTTCACTCTCACATTCCAGACAAACCCACTTCATACCAAGAGAAGAGTAATGAGCTTTGCAGCCTGGACAGGCCATTCCGCACCAGCCATCATTACAGATTCGGGAGAACTCGTTAAAGTTTTACTCGACTCTTTTCCTTTCTACTTCGGTATCTTTAAACATCAGAATAGCCCTATCTCGAACAACAGTTGTTTTGTTGTACGATACTCCTGACCATCTGGATTTCTATGGCTAGAGACATGAAGGACACATGTACTCCTCACTTTTTGGCAAATAGTATGCTGGGTATTCAAGACGGTCTGCACAGTCTGCGCATCGAGTATTCAGAGGAAGGGAGAGGGGCATCATTTCGATAATGTGCTCATTGATTATCACACTGTCGCCTAGAGAGTCAATCACCAGTTGAAGGATCGCTCTATGCTTGGGACGAGCTCGGATTTCTAGTGAGGCATTGCAATATGTTCGGTTACTTTTGACAGAGTTACCATGGAATATGACATCTGCTCTGAATGAGAGTTGCCCCCAATATCGATCTGTTTTGACTTTGGACAGGAATTATTTGATTGCTTCATGCTTAAAGAAGAGAGGATCTCCTTTAAACTATCGGAGAGTTGTTTTAATGTTGATTTGGTTCGCCAGTATGCGTTTGTACTATTTGAGGCTGATATCGTATCTTCGACCAGATTCAGCAATAACTCCAGTAGGGTTCACAATCAAAAGCTACTTGTTTCGCTGGAAGTAAACTATGAGGTCTGGGTTGATATTGCAATCCCCCTGGCAAATCACAACATTCTTCAACCCCTGCAATTAACTTATCAGTGGGTTCTAGGCTTGGCAATCTGGGCTGATCAAAAACACATCCAATTAGCTCTAGTTTTGGGCTAAGCAGAGCAGATTTTGGAAGTTTTTGCGGAATATAAAGTCCTTCTACAGAGCGATTACTGTTGAACGGCCAGAGTTGCTTCTAACCTCGATTTCCTTCCCACTCTATGCATCTTTTAGTCCTGTAATCCCTAAAAACTTTGATCCTTCAATCTTGATTGGCAGATTTTAGAGGTTGTAATCTTCATTAATGTTAAAGAACTCATAGGAGCGAGCTATCTGCTGTAGTTCCTTACGAATGGACACTGCCTGCTCGTAAGTGATGTCCTGTTTGTAGCACAACTAAGGGTATTGCACCTTTGCCATGGATCTTTAAGGGTCGTACTCCTTTTCTCTCCAATCTGTTATGCCTTGCCGATCGAAGTTCAACAAGGCCAGATCCCTTAGTGTCGGGCTTTTAGTGATTCCGTGTTTTAGCAGAACCTCCGCCAGGATATTGAAAGTCGATATATTAGAGATTCTCTATTTCCTCTCTCTAGTACTGCTGTAGTTGTGATCTCGCTCCTATCTGACGATTTTAGGTTCGTAGTACTACAGCTATCTGTCGCCCTTAAGGAGTTTCTCAACCAGTCCCACAACCTTCGAGCTCCACTTGTTGAATACGCCTTTCGTCACCTCCTATTTGTCGTTTACGATTATGCAGAGGCTTCTTTAGAGCAGAGTGTTAAGGGTTGAATCCAGGTAGATATTTAGATAAGGCCATTGCAGATCCTTCTGTAACTACCCTTTAGCTTTTGGGACTGTTCCACTGACAACAGTAGCCTGAACCTGTTCTCCCCAAAGTGTCTCTTTGTTCCTCATCACCTCGTTGGCAATGTCGATCGCCTTTTATTATTTCTCATAGTCAAGCACAAGCAGAATGTGAACTATACCTGGAAAGCTCAAGTTCTCGATATTGGCCTTGAAGTATCTCTTTGCTTCCCTTTAGAAGTCAGTTTCGAAAGCGAAGTAAGGAAATGAAAACATTTTGGTAAGTGGGCTTGTAGATTTAGAGAATAGGGGAATTTTCTGTTAGTCTAGAGCTCAAATGTGACATAGACGTGAGGGAGTCTCCAAAGTTCCTAGTAAGATGTTTCATGTTTATCGATTCGGGAATTTAGCCTATGCCTTCAAAGAATCTTTTGTAAGGCTGCTTCTTTCTTAGTTCCGAAAGTAAGTCGCTGATCTGAAGGTAATCTGAAAGGGGAGAAGTGATATTTACCGTAACCTGTTAATAGGGAGTTCCTCTCCAACGACTTTTTGCTTGAGTAACTTTCTGAACAGCCAAAACTCGAGAGTCGAGTCCGAGGGTCTTCAACTACTTCTGAAGTTCCTAGAAGAACTTCGTTTTATTGCTTGGGTATCGGATTACATAAATACTACAACACAGATACGCCAGCTCTGCTTTAAAATCACATCTTAGGGATTCCGATGCAGGATCAGTTTGCGTACACACGTTTACACTGAACACTAGCTACAAACACCACCTCATTTTCTTACTATCCTCAACGTAATCTCGAAGCTGAACCGAAAGGCTGGATGGCGAATCGATGAATGGCTTCAAATCTAAATGCAAAGGACAAAATCAACATTACTGGCGCTTTACAATAGACAGAGTAATGTGACTGCATTGTGAGAGTACCAGGAGGCTCAAAGAGAAATACATGGAAAGTAACCATGAGAGACACAGTTCGTAGAGAACAATTAACATCAGAGCCCATTCTCTGATTCACTTTGGAGGCCGTTGGAGTCTACGTTTTCAATCTCTAGGCTTGAATACTCAAATAGAGATCAAGAATCATTTAATCTACCCGAAGTCTGTTTAGCTTCATGCTCTAAAGCCTATATACAGAAGTGTATATCTGTGCGTTGTATGCTTGGTGTCCCCTACTTTAGGCAGAGTAACTTTACTTCTTTCTTGATAAAGGCTTGCCTTAACATTCTAACATCGAAGGATTATTATCAGATTACTACTGTCGTCTTCAGTCAAGCTTCAATACAAACACTAAACAAAAATATCATCTCTATTTTGGAATTCAATGAGCTGAAACAAATACATTTTGTAGAGCTCGGCATTCAAATCTCCAGAATCTCAGTCGCTCCACCATCCTGAACATTCCTTAACGATGCATCTCAATTCCTAATTGACATTAAGCACAAGCTATCAATTTTTTAATCGGTAGTAACACTAATGTCATACATCACAGATGGGGAGTATTCTAAATTTAGTGGGCAAATAAATGATGGAAAGTGAGGTAGGCTGTAATAAAAACATCGTGATTACCGGCGGAATATTATCCTTATAGCTAATCACCCTAAAACTATTAAAAACCGGCAAATCTTTGGCTTACCTTAAGGAATTTTCAGCATAAGCTCCTAATTACAAAAATCAGGTTTGAAATTTTGAAAGAGATATTTGTTGAAGAATGAATATTCTTATGTCGCAAGATTTCGTATTTTAATACCCGATAATGATTCAAAGCTCCAAATTTAGATAAGCAATCAACAGTTACAAATTCAGTCAACAATGCCTGATATTTTATTATTGTCTTATCGTAAAAACCTGCTTCCTTTTTTTTCTTACCAAACATCTTACCTCTTTATTCCAGCAATTTTATTGAACCAGCAATAATTTTATTTAAGCAAATGACTATCATCAAAAATATTGTGCTCACAGTCCTCCTTATTATGGGGGCTGTTGCTCAGATAGCTTGTGACAACATTCCCAACTCAGCAGGCAACGTCTCTCCTGTTGCCTGTGCCTGTGTCGCCAGGTACTTCTGGAATGGACTCGACTGCAATATCGACTGCAGCGAGTTCGCTCAAAGCAATTGCACCAGCAGTTCCCTCAACTCCTGTTTCTGTCTGTCTGGGTTCTTATGGATGAACAGCTCCTGCTCTCCCTAAGTTCCACCCACTTCAGTCAACGCGATCAACTGCTCCAGCCTCGGCTACGTTTCAGCCCTCAGCCCCATCAACTCTTGCGGGTGCCCAGTGGGATGGAGTTGGAGTAGTGCTAGCTCTCACTGTAGAGCCAACTGCAACTAGATAGCCTACGCTTTGGGATCTTCAGGGCCAGCCATATGTAGTTGCATGAACCGTTTCTTCTGGAACGGAGTGCTCTGCCAGATCAACTGCTCTGCTGTGGAGTTCGCAGTTTCTAACCGAGGATTCGACTCTTGCTTCTGCCAGGCTGCCTATATCTGGAACACAGTAGCTTATAAGTGCGACCCTATTTTGAGCCAGGGTACTGCCATCCCAGGCGGCTGTGCGTCTAACTACTACTGGAACGGGTCGATCTGCAAGTTCAGTTGCGACGGCATCCTCTACGCTCGAGGTAACAGCGATGTGAGCTCCTGTTTATGCAAAGCGGAGTATTACTGGAACAGTTCACTGAAGGTGTGTCTTCCCAACTGCACTAGGTTCCCCTACACCGCAGGTTGGGATGACTCTCAGGTCGGGGCTTGTTACTGCGAAGAGGGATACTCGTGGAACGGGAGATGGTGTCTGAGTTCAAACTTCGACTGTCCCAATATTTATAAGACAGCGGCTTTCGAAGGGATAAATGAGTCCACGATCATGATTTAGTTTGACCAGGTCGAAGGTTGCGTGTGTACAGTGGGATACTATTGGGATGTCGATGTCGAGGACTGCTAACAGAAGAAGCAGACTATCATTACGTCTCCGACTTCTAGCACACTCACATGCAACGTTCCGACATTCAAGGCCTTTTATTCCGCATGATGGTCTACTACTGCAAGTACAACTGCACTCAGGTGGCGAACTCCAACAGAGTGTGGATTGCGATTAATAATACGACTGTAACTTCCGATAAGCGCAACACGTGCGTCTGTAATCTAGGGTACGTATGGAAGAATGATGCCTGTCAGGCTGTAATACGACTGACATAATCATAGATAATTGTATTACCTCAGCTATTTAACCTAACCTCATGCTGCTATTGCTGTGTGGACCTAGGGCTATCTTTATCTTAGATTGTTATACTAAATCAATAGTTCCTATGCATCCACCTTAACAACAACAACGATTCTCTCAGCAGCTTAAGAGCTACCTCTTCAGAGCCAACCTACCCAACTAAGTTGCTGGTTATTTCAGCAGCTCTCTCGTAGATAGTGATAGCATCAACTTTAGCAGATACTTCGCCAACTGCAAGGCTCCATCTGAAGTGTACAGAATCTTAAAGTAAGCCTTTGTTTACGAGATAAACAACAGCCCTAAAGAAGGTTGGGCTGGGTGGATGTCGGGTTAGAGACGATACTCTAATTGGAATATAGCAGTTGCAGCAGCTCACCCACTTGGTTATATGTAAGCAGTCTGTGAACCAGGGTGCAACAACGTAACAACTCTTTCGGCCAGTCGTATCGCACAGCTTCGAAGTTTGGAGGTGCTTGACCTCGGTAAGGATCTCCTAACAAAGCCTACAACAGCATAGAAGACGAAGGCTGCAGACACATTTCGAGCCTATCTTGCCTGCAGGAACTCAATTTGAGTACGGATGCAGAGACTCAGGTGGCAACAGAGTGACAGCTCTAGGGACGAAACACATAGCAGCGATAAACACTCTCAGGAAGCTAGCTCTAAGTAAACAGATGACAAGTCAGACCAAAACAGCCTTGGGTGGGGGGTGACCTCTTTAGCCAAGCTCCCGAATCTGAAAGAACTCGCAGCAGGTAGCTTTAGACTGAAAAAGATGAGTGCGAAATAGACGACAACGGGCTGAGAGGACTTTGCAGATCGACGAGTCTGCAGTTCCTTTTGATAAGTACAAAAATAGTGAAATAGATAAAAACAGCATCAGTACGTTGGGATTCGAAGCCATTGGCCTTCACCCGAAGAATCTGCTTCAAGTGTTCTGCAAATAGCTGAATGCCCGAAAGAGCCCTGGCTTCGATTTCGCAAAGAAACGCATACTAAAGCGAAACAGACGGGTGGAGCTGTTCATCTGATGTAATGTAGATGATTTGAGTCTTAGCTAATTTTGGCTATGACAATCTAGGGTCAATTATTGAATCGACAATATTGAGCCTTGATTTACCCATCCACATGTAATTACCAATAAGGTTTTTGGGTATATATTGGAAAGCCTCAAAGCCGTGCTTAATTACCAACAAAGCATAAGGTTGTCCTACACCAATAAGCATAAGTATTATCGATCTATGTCTATTAATTAACCAATCCTACTCAATGCTCCGTAACGCTTAGCAGCGACAAAGACTCACCAACAATCTCGCTCAGCTAAGATGCGCTATCTGCCAGTCGAAGTTCGTTTACCTCCTGTGCTGTCCAGTCGATCTCATCCACACGCTAAGATGTGGCTAACACCTCTGCTGCTATGTCTGTCTGTTCAAAGAGGAGACTGAACCGACCTCATGCAAAGATCATAAGGACTCCCTCACCGACCCTGAGTTTGGAATATGGACTCTGTTAATCATTGCTGTTCTGCTTGTGCTGGGGCTGTTCATCTCTTCGCTTGTTCTAAATTTAGTTGCAATCAACAGAGAGCCATCCCTAGAAACAGTCCAGGAGAAACTTCGGAACTGCACTTCCAACTTCCAAAAATGTATCAACTCAACCGATTAGTACATTGTCGTCAATCTTATGCGTTTCGGAAACACTGCTCCAGTGTGCTTTATCAATCTCAGTAAATGCTGAATGAGTGTAGGTGGCCAGCACTTAACAGCGTAGGTCTTGGCAGCATTTAATAAGGACTTCTCAATTAATGGAACGATAACCTTAAATTTAGGTGAGAGATTGCTAACGCAGCGAACAACCGAATTGGAGATGCGGCTATCGAGTACCTGGGAGATCTCCACTCAAACATAAGCAGCCTAGATCTGAGTAAGTTTGAGGCCACTCAGGCAACAACTATATCACTGACAACGGCCTGTCGAGGCTAAGCTACTACCTGTCGATAAGGAAACCAGCTAACGATTTTAATCTGAATTTAAGTAGCTGTGAGTTTAAGCAGCGAATAACAAATTATCAGTGAGGGGCATTTGCAACTTTCTATACAGTATTGGGTCTTCGAATATTAAGGGTATAGTACATGTTAGCTTTGGAGACCTTTTGAATACAAATCTGACAGTTACGTGTGACTGTATGCATTTTCGCTGCAATAAATCCTGCGATCACAGTTGGTACGGTAACATAAACGTGACAAGCTACTTATGCTGATATGCGTACAATTAAGAGATAAGATCATCAATACAAATTGATACTCAGGCAATCTTCATTCATCGTGCTATTTTCATTCAATTAGAAATTATCTGTTAGAATTAGTTATTTATTCTTATGAAAGTTATTCTACTCATGCTCCTTGCAACAGTAGTCTTCGCATAAATACCCAACTTCGTATCAGCCTGCATTAAGAAGAGGTGTGAGCTCGACAGCAAACACTGCGACGAGAATTCGAACTGTTGGCCTTCTTTTAGTGATTGCTACAGCAAATGTGTTAATGCTGTCTCTCCTAGTTGTTGGCCCTTCTGTATGGCTGGCAAGAGATCAGTGCAGTCTAACAGACTACTGCGTTGTGCTGAGCAGCAGGGTTGTTTAAGCAATCAGGAGAGCGAGAAGTAGATGCATCTAACCATCCACCCTACTACATAAGAGTGATTCGGAGTGTCTAAATTGTCTAAATTCATTAAAGAGTCTCCAGTATTTTAAATGCTGCATTCGGCAACATAATTGATTGAAGGTGTCCACTTAAGAAAAATCCTTACATTCTCAGACAATCTTCAACAAATCATAGAATCCAATGCAGACTCAACCTGCTAATCCAACATCGTCCTCTGAGAAATACAATAAATAGTTATCGATTATGAACGTATCAACATACGAACTTGTGAATGATACTATTCACAATTGCTCGAACCAGCTCCCTCAACTCCGTTTGCAGGTTGAAGTCTCGCCGATTCCTGAATCTCTTCACCTTTAAAGTTAGATAGGGGAACTGGTCTGCATGTGCGAGTATGTTGCCGACCAAGTAGTCGCACAACTAATATGTCGGCTTGTCCTTGAACTATAAGCGAGTGTAGCACTCTCTGAAGACTGCTTAGAATTCGCAAGCTGCCTCCATGTCCATTCCCTTCCTCATCGCACTTATGAACTGGCAGTACCATGTCTGGTTCGGCAGGGTCATTTCGGGTGGTAACACGATATCAGTGTACAGGTTTCCAATCAGAAGGTCCGAGGACTTAATACAGAACCCTGATGTGAGCCCTGCTTTCGAAGTGAACATAAAGTATGCTTGGACGATTTCGATCACTTCTGGAGTCCAGACATCGTCTGTAGGACACATCTCCTCGCGGTTGACTTTGGGTCGGCCCATTCCGTTATCCTCGAGATTATTGGTGGTGGTGCAGCGTCTTGTGCCTCTCATTATTTATATTATACCCAATGTCTAACAGTCGCACATTTTAAATCCCGACAACATAGTCTATCGGATTAGTTCTGAGCCAACATACAGCTCGCCACTCACAAGAATTAGCATTAAAAAACATGCAGGAAGCACTCCGATCGAATACTTCTGGCTCTTTCTGACAAATATGTCGAATATTATATAATGACTTACTCATGATCTCCTGTAGCCTCCGAAAGGCTGCTTCAACTGCGATGTGTGAATCCTCGAGTACCTCGAGCTTTCCTCGTAAGAGCCTATCGAGCCGTTCGTTGTGGGAGTTGGGTAAGGCTTCTTCCCGTTGTTGACGATCATCACCTACTGCTTCGTCTTGTGCTTGTCTTGGTTATAGACTGGGGTCTAGTTTCTCTGTCTTCTCTCCGGGTCGTGTATTTGGTTGGACTGTCTTTTCGGCTTCGGTACGTACTCGTAGCTCTCCAGCGCTTCTTCCCTGTTGGCCTTGTGTTTTTAAACTTTATCCGGAAGCGAAATCTGACGAGCTTCCTTTTCGTTTTTCCTTTTGGGCTCCGGGTTCACTGACTTGGCAGGGTACTTGAAGTTCCTAATCTTACCGCAGAAGAACTTTCCCAACTGGGGATTGGCCCCGACTAGATCAGCGACGCTCTTTTTGTACTCCTTGAGTTCTGCCTCAAGGTGACTGATGTACTTTAGAGTTGCTTCGTGTTGGAACTGCACTACCTCGAGGGTTCGCTTGATGAATGGGTCTGGCTTGCTGAACATGTAGCCAAACTTCTCGATGCAGGAGGTGTCATGAGCGTCCATCTTCTTCCCCTGAGTCTTATTGCCGCAGATGGTGCAGGTGTTTAGTTCTGGAGGGGAGTAACACTCCTAGCAGACGACACAGTAGCAGTCCATGATGTATCTGGCTCTTGAGTTCCAGCAGACTTGGCACTTGTTGAGAGGGATCGTTGAGCTCTGTGTCGGTTTTTAGATTCGGTTCATTAAAGGTGTCCGATAGTAGTTCGCAGACATAAATAAAGGCCTCCTGCTAAAAATCAGTAGTATTAATTTCACATACAGACTTTATCACTTGGGGTGGCTCTCATCCGACTCTAAACCTGCAGCTGGTCGAAACGCTTCTTAAGTTCGATGACCTATTGGTGGTTGCTGAGTCTGCAGTACTTCAAAAATTCCATGGCTTTCTAAGTGTACTCAACAGCCTTCTTCCATTTGCCAAGATGCATGGCCAACTTGCCCAGTTCAGCATATTTCCAAACTAAAAGCGGGTGGAACTCTTGACTAGGTGACATACTGTACCAGGATTTGAAATTATCAATAAAGGCCTTCAGGAACTTGTAAGCATGAGTGTAGTACTTTTCGGGGTTCTGACTTTCGGATGAAGCTTTCGACAGGGCAGCCAAATACAAGTTCTGGATTATTTTACTGAAGAAAGTGTTTTTAAATCTCATCCTCCGTTTGAGCTAAAAGAAGCTGCTAATAAGATCCTAGTAGGAGGCGTTCTCCTTTAGCAGTCCTTCCTTTAACTTTTCAATTTGGACTCTTCGTGAGGATATTTCCTATTAGGAGTAAGGCTTCTGGCACTCCTCACACTTGTTAAACCTCAAAGAACCCTTTCCACAGTCGCACAGTATGTCGTATTGTTAGATGTTCATAGCTTTCTCAGCCAAACACTTGGTGCAGCTGCAGTCGAACAAGTACGACTATCTGAGTGTTTGGTTTCGCTCCTTTATGCTCATCAGCTCATCGATGTAGGAGATGAATATCTAGTCTCCAGACTCAATCTACTCCAATGCTACGATTGATAGTTTCTTCCCGTCGAATATCTGCACAGCGTTGGGTCCACAGCTGTGGTTTATGAAATTAGCTGGATAGTACAAACCAAGGGCAATACCGTCTTGATTAAACAGGTAGTCTTGAATCGTAAAGGCGTTGACAGCGATCTTGTTGGCTATGTTTAACAATAATGACATATTTTCTGCATCTTTCTGTAGCTCGAAATTTTAGATTAGACACACAGCCATCGCCTGAAAGAACTCCCGACGAGAGTTATGCTGATAGTCTTCGAGGTTTAGCATAGAGTCTATCTGCTCGCGAGCTTCATGAGAGCTTTTGTAAAGGAAGTACAATCGGGCCAACAATACAAACTCTGCAGTAATCGAGAATTTCTTGCTAGAAGGTTTTGCGAAAGGTTTGCACTCAAGCTTATGAATGGACCAATCCTTCTTTTGACAATCTGTTGAGCAATAGAACATCACTTTGCAGTTGGAGCACCGAAGCAATTATTCCTTTTAAATGAGACACTGGTTGCAGTACTGCTTTCGAAATTTGGAGAGCACTGCCATGGCCAGGGGTTGTACCTCCATGATTAGTGCTCCTTCTTTGAGTGGTTTGGAGGCAAGTAGACCCCTGTTTTTCTGGTTGTACTCTTTTATGTTGTAGGCGCAGTTTTTTGTAGCCTACATGATATAAAATAAATTGTATTGAAAAGTGATTTAAGGTATCAGTTGCTGCCGGTTCTAAACTGCTGCAAGGTGCCTGAAGCCTCATTTCGCTGCTCCACCTTTTCTTTGACCATCATCACTAAGAAAACAAAGAACAGGAAAACACATACTCCTCCTGCTGCAAGATATGCGATTGCGAGCATCGTATGCTTGTTTCCAAATGCGTTTGAACTGCTGAACATAATTTTCTTTTCAGAGAAGGATGCAGGGTAATCTAAATCTAGAGACTGGTACTGTTCGTGACTGTGAGCTGGTAGGTCCCTACTGGCATGTCTTGATCTACTATGCCCCACAGTTTGTAAAAGTCTTTTCGAACGGAGGGTCTCAACCAAACTAACCAATGTTAGTCAGTCATGTCAATTTTTTGCTTTGATAGGTCCCAGTTCTTGGCGTTGCTTTTATCAGCTTCCCAAGCGATTCCAGATTCGCTTATTGGGTAATTAATTGCGTTTGAAGATAGTGCAGAGAAAGTGTCTTGATTATTAGATGGTTACCATTGAAGAAACTGTAGGCAATCAGACCGCAGGGGAAAGCTACATCGGAAGAGACTAGCGCAGCTCCTGTTTTAGATACGGTCCAACCCATTTCGCCATTTGTTGTCCTTAAGTCACACTCTGATCTCGCCTGATTTAAACTGGGCTTACATCTGAGACTGAAGAGTACTGCTTTCCAGTGCCTATCTGGGAGTAGCCCTTGTATTTCATAAACTTCCTATGGTTCTGATAGAACTCCGTTAGTTTGTAGTAAAGAAATACTGGGCGATTGATTTGTGAGGTGAGGTTAAACCATACAGTACACGTTGTATTTCCTGAGCAAGCCACATCGTAACGCAGCTCTATCTAGTTCTGGGTGTTGGTGAGTGCAAACATAACAACTCCGAGAGAGACAAAAAATATGCCTGAGTAAGATGAGGAGTACTTAGAATGCAGTAAAGAATTAGCGAAGTGCATGTGGAGGGGACAGGCCTCCAGGCTTGGATGAGCTGCTGCCTGAACTTATAGGAGAAGGTATTTTGCTATCGAACATCAACAGGTTCATGTTCTGAATTCGCTTCCATTTATTAGGTTGATAACCTATTTATTATAACATGAGATGCTTTATGATTAAGTGGATTAACAGTCACGGTGTATTAAAATGTGCATAACATCATTAACGGGTAGCAATTTCAATTGCGAGAAACCTCCTCATCAGGGACATGGGGAGCCTTGGATTAGTTTGGTAGGGTGGGAGGGGGAGAAGGTTAAACCTAACGAGACACAAACATTTTCCTATAGCGCTCAGCCATTACCTGCATAGCCTTCTGTTCTCTAGCTTTCAATTACTTTAACATCACCGCTACATCAGCCTTAGTTGATTAATCCATATGCACAGTTTTATCGAAGTCGTTCTTAGCTTTATCGAGTTCTCCACTACGCATATTCGCTACTCCTCTTCTATACAACAATTTGGATGTTTAGCGGATGGCAGCTGCCTTATTAAGTCTAAATCTCAAATAGTGTACATTTCGACTGCTTTATCATACTTTTCCTAGAAGTTATAGACTTGCCCCATATTCATGAATACTGAGTATCGTAGTTCATTCACTGCTTTCGCCTGAGTTTCATCCAACCGATTAGTTTTGTCATATTGGTAGTATGGCGAGGATTTATCCTGGAAGACCTTCAAGAACATGTAGGCTTGGTGGTATGCTCTGAGTGCCTTTTTATAGTTCTTTTCTTTGAAATGAGCATTCCCCTACTCCTTGAGTCTGGCAGCCTAATCAATTTTCTATTGGGTGGTGTCAAACATAATAAAATTAATGAAAGAGCTTAGTGCACACGAACTTAAGCGCATCCTCAACTCGCAGCTCGTCTTCGAATCCCAGAAGTTTAAGGAGAGTGCAGATAAAAAGCAATACCTCAACGATCTCATCAGTTACATGCTCATTAAACAGAGGGTAAATGTTAATATGATGTGCCTCAATTAGTTGCATGATATGCTGAGGGAACTGTGCTTTGATATGAGCATCCAACAGGTGCATGAGTTGTATTTGTATAGCACTTTTGAGGATAACAAGCTGAGGAGTTTGAGTGCTAAAGATAAATTAATGAGTTTAGTCAACCAATAGAGGAGGAAAGCCAGTATGGATATGATTATTGAGTGGATGCTCAACAATATTTAACATATTAGGGTGAGATCTAGACTACCCACGACAGGGGATAGGAAAAATAGGAGTCTAGCGTAGGATCGATTGAATACGACTAATGGAAATAAAACTAAGCTTGAGCTGCCAGCAATCGGAAGTAACGGAGATAAACTCAAGAATGAGCTGCAGCCACTGATAGACCTGTTTGACTAGATGGAGAAACTTCGCCATAATAGTGGACTCATACCCATGAAAATAGAAGAGGATGAATAGGACCTTGTGGACCTCCCATTCATGCATATTCCCTACGATCCATAACTCTACGACCTTAACATCAATATAGCCAAACTCAGAATAAAAGCTGAACAACAACTGAAACGAATCATAGAGCTGTCTAGGGAGGATCCCAGCATCAGGAAGAAGTTAGAGCAAGGTATCCACAAGTTCCAGAAGAGCAGGATAGAGAAGAATGAGAAGATTGGACGCACAGGAGCAATAAACGCTCAAAGGAGACTGGCCCAACAACGTCACAAATAAATGAACAAACACCGGAACCTCCATATCCACATGGACGAGGACCTCGTAAGAGCAGCAAGAGTATATAGCCTGCTCAACATGCCAGACCCAAAGATAAAGCCAGTATATTGATAGTACTCGGATTAGACATAGTTATCATAGATTCAGTGGAGTTGGTCGAGCTACCTCTTAAAGTTGTAGCTCTCCTGCTAGAATCTCTGAAGGAGGGCCTGCTCCTCCGGCAATAGGATAGTGAATCTGAGTCTGACGTTAGATATAATAGTGTTAGCCTATTCATCCTCGACGAAGTGGTACTGGAAGTCTCCCTTCTGGTTACGTTGCATGAGTTCGTCAGCCAAATAGCACTCAGTAACTGCAGATTTGTTGATTGTAAAGAATTACCCTTAGAAATTGTCAGGAATTCGGATGTTTAGGATGTTGTGCTCTATGGAACACTCAATTAACTGTTAGTATTGTCTTATTTGCTGGTTTACTACAGATTGGATCTTTTATATTATGTATGTTTTGTCCAGTTTGAATTTGAGTTCATGTCTCTCCTATTGGGATTCCTTTATGTGCACTTTTTATGTTAACAAATTACTCATAATAACTCCTCCAGCCACTAATAGCGCTCCAAATGCTATGACTACCTTCCCGATCTCATTCTTCACTACTTTAGTCAGCATAACTCCCATGCCTCCTAGGGTGGCAGCAGTATAATTCTGTGTATGTTGCTAATGATTAATCTCGATAGTGAGTTTCCGAGTGATTAGACAACTGGCAGCTCTAAGCGTTATATTGCCCTATTTAATGAGCTTTTTGACTTTATTCTGAATATAACGGTGCTACTGCTCCAAAAACTCCCCTATTCTCTACCGGCTTAACTTCGTTTTCTTCTTCTCCAACATCTGCAGCAATTTCTCCAACTGAGAGTCATATATCTCTTTGATTTAGTTGCAGATGGTCATTTTCCGTTCGATGTTTTTGGTTGTGTTCACCCAGTACAAGCTATTATTCTACCAGCTCTCCCCATAGTCAGCCTCTTTGAAGATGGTGGCGAATTACTACAGAGTCTTCTTGGTTGTTTCGTCTTCGGCATCGAATATGAGATTGTCGTACTTCGTTAAAATAGGAATGAGACATTGTTTAGTGTCCTTGAGAGACCAGGGAAGCTAATTCAAAAAATGAAACACTTTCTGATTATCAATAGTGTCCCTCGAAACACAATCGACGGTGTATAGGATGGCATCAAAATCAATTTTCCTTTGCGACATTTCCGAAAGAATGACCTACCGGATGAGCTTGCGATCTTCCAAGGCATCAAGCCCCGGTATGTCTAGCACCCCGAAACTCACCTTATTCCGTTCCATTTTGACAGGAGTAGATTAGTAGTATCTGGCTTATCGAGTCACAGAGTTAGGAGAATTGCGTACCTCGATGTTATGGCATCCTGTTAGCTATTGGGTGGTGGCTGACTTCCCACTTCCACAGCGGCCGATAATTAGAAAATTATAATTTTGAATCATATTATTATAGAAACAGTCTCTTAGTTGCGTACCTATCAGCATTGGAAGCTTAATTGAACGTCAGAAACATTAATTTATTAATTATGGCTAGATGACAATTAAGTTTGTTTGACGTCATAAAATAGATTATTCCCGCACAACTGCCAATTGGCAGTTAGATCCTCATCAACGAGAAAATAAGATTTGAGTTTGTAGCAGATAGAATACCAGTTTTGAGGAATCTCATATGATGTAGTAGTAAAGATCTAATTTAAATGGGTGTTCTAAATGGAAGTTTTTAAGCTCGTTCCATAGAACGCCAATAATACATAAATGAAATTGTTTCTTCTCTTACTTTTAGGCGTCCTAGCAGTCTCATCTGTCATAGTTCCTGATCTAAGATTATCACCCGATGACAACAAAAACGCCGACAAAGCACAAATCCTCACCAAGATGTCTGAGATATCCCAGAAGTTCAACACTTTTATAAATGGGTCACTAGCGACAAAGAAGACTGATCTAGCCAAGGCGCAGACACTCCCCAAAGAAGAGGGGTGTGAGGACTGTGACCAAACTAAGTTGACGAACGTAATAACTGGAGAGAAGAATGCAGTAATTGGCACTCAGAACACAGTGGAGGGTAACCTGAACAAAGTCACAGGTAAACAGATAGATACCTTTGGTCATGAGAATGAGGTGAAGGGTGTGAACAGTACTATTGTGGGTGACAAGAATGTTCAAGTGAAGGGGAAGGATAATGTTGTCCTGGGTAACACAAACAGAATTGAAGGGAGCCAGATATCAGTCATTGGAAGTGAGAACACAGCCAAGGGAAACCAGACTCAGGTGCTTGGTAGCAAGAATGAGATACTGGGTGATAAAAACGTCCAGGTGGGAGATAAGTCAACAATTACAGGCTCATAGAATGTAGCAGTAGGCAACAAGAATGAGCTGACAGGAAACAAAAACTATCTGAATGGACATTAGAATGTTGTGAATGGAAACTTGAACGATGTTAAAGGTAATGTAAATGAAGTCAGCGGAAATTAAAATCAAGTTAAAAAGGACTAAAATAAAGTGGCTGGTAGCAAAAATGATGTGAATGGGAATGGGAACAATGTTATTGGAGATAGAAACAAGTTGGCTGGAGAAAACAATAAGGTCTATGGACATACAAATGAAGTCACATAAAATGGGAATACAGTGTCTGGAAGTGTTAATGTTGTAGATGGTTCAACTAATACGGTCGCTGGATAGAAGAATAGACTCAAAGGAAGTGATAATACTGTGGAAGGTGATCAAAATGAACTGTTAGAAATAAGTAACAGAAATCAGGTTGAGGGTAAGAAGAATACACTAAGAGGACATAACAACCAAGTAATAGGGAAGGATAATGTGGTCACAGGAGAACTCAATATGATTAAGGGAGATGCTCAGCAGGTGAGCGGCAAGAGCAACGTCGTGCAAGGCAGCCTAAACAAAGTCTTAGGATCTTAGAATGAACTCAAAGGTGAATCAAATGAAATCAAAGGAAATACCAATAAGGTAGATGGTAAAACCAATATGGTTTTAGGTTCTGAGAATCAAGTAAAGAACAACAATAACTTTGTCGCAGGAGATAAAAATAAATTAGAGGGTCATCAAAACGATGTGGCTGGAACAGGGAATGTTGTAGGAGGAATGAAGAATAGTGTTGTAGGAGGGAAAAATGTAGTTGCTGGAGGAACCAATAAGGTTACAGGTTTTGACAATAGTGTAGAAGGATCCAAGAATGCTGTTAAGGGAAAGGACAATATGGCTAAAGGAGTCAGCAATAAGCTCACTGGTGATCGCAACATTGTCTAGGGAGACTAAAACAAGGCTACAGGTTCAAAAAATGTAGTGAAGGGAAAATAAAACAGCATAACAGGAGAGGATAACTCAATTATCGGTCATAAGAACGAAGTTACAGGTGATAGGAACACAGCGAAGGGAAGCAAGAATCAGTTCTAAGGAGACCAGAACATAGCGTAGGGAGAATAGAACAAGATAAAGGGATTGAAGAATACTTTGAGTGGCAACCTGAATAGTGTAATTTAGGGAGAAGCCAACCAGGTCAGTGGACATGGTAACGTTGTATCGGGTAAAGTGAACGGTATAGTGGGAGCCAAGAACGAAGTATTGGGAAATGCCAACCAAATAAAGGGAGCTGATAACAAACTAAAAGGATAGAACAACGCTTTAGTTGGTAATTTGAACAAGGTGTCAGGTGATATGAACTCAGGAACAGGTAATTAAAACAAATTCAAAGGGTCCAACAATCTAGTTGCAGGAAATACGAACGCTTTGGAGGGTGATCAGAATGGAGTGAAAGGGTCCAGGAACAGTCTGATTGGCAGTAAGAATACTTTAGACGGACTTAAGAACAGTGTGTTGGGTGCTCGTAACACTTTGGCAGGTAATTGTAACGCAGTATAAGGTGGAGAGAATGTTGTAAAAGGGAACAAGAATTTAGTGAAGGGTAATTTGAATGATGTGAAGGGCAAGGGGAACTATGTGAGTGGACTGAGTAACTTAGTAGTGGAATGCGATTTAGACGATGAGGACCTATTCTGAAGCTACTGATTTATAACCCTATATTTATTTTTTATTTACATTCAACATAATTGCATGGGCTAGGACTACTTACGAAAGAAACTCAACAGATTATAACAATAAGATATTGTAAATTAATAATAAATCATACCTATTGTTCTCCAAAAATGTAAAGTAAAAAGAAAGATCCTCAGTTCGGTAAGTACCTGCTCAAAGACTTCTACCTGGATCCCTCATATATCAATGTCAACCATGGCAGCTATGGGTCTTGCCCTAGGGTAGTCATGTAAGCTAAAAGAAGATACGAATAGCGGTGTGATTTCAATACGGAAGTCTGGTAAGTGGCTAATCACTCAGGTTTAGAATGGATGCAGAGGCTAGAATAACAGAGGTTCGACAGTTCGTAGCGAAGGAGGTCAATGCTCCAGTCGACAACATATTTTTAGTTGAGAATGCCTCAGACGGGTTCAATGGCTTCGCAAGATCGATCGATTGGAAAGAGGGGGATGTAGTGGCAATGCCCAATACCTCGTACGCTATGGTCAAGAGAACCCTTGACTACCTGGTTAGCCGATACAAAATTAAGCTATTGACTGTAAGCTCCTAATGATTAAGATTGACTTTGTTGCTAAGGATTTCCAATCGCAAGAATCAGTGCTTCTCAAAATATAAAACACGATTAACGCGTACCCAGGTAAGATCAAATTGGCTGTTAACGACCATATTGGGTCCACTCCGGGTGTTATCTTCCCAATAGCAGAGATAATCGCTTTTTATCATGAGAAGAATATTCCCATCTTCATAGATGCTGCACATGCCATCTGTCAGACTGACATCGATCTCAAGCGATTCCAACCAGATGGATATGTATCGAATTTCCACAAATGGGCATATGCTCCTAAGCATGCAGCCTTCATCTACATATCGGATTAATTCAAAAAGGTATGCAATTGAACTATTTAGATTGTTCACCCGGCTATAATTGGCAATTTCTATGGACAAGGACTCGCCAGAGAGTACTTTTGGACTGGCACCCGAGACTTCACTTCTCTATGTGTTATCCCTTAAGGTATTGCTTACTACAAATCGTTTGGAGATGGCGCAGTCCGCAAGTACAACCACAACCTCGCCATACAGGCAGGTAAGCTAATGGCATCTATTTGGAAGACTAAACCGCTCACAGAAGACTAAAGGATGATTGGATACCTCAACAATATTCAGGCTCCCTCAAACGATATCGCCCAGTGTGTGGAGGTTGCCAATCTAATGTTGAAGGTTTTCAACTGTTATCCAATATTCTATGAATTCGATGGGAAGGTTTACTGTAGGATTAGTTGCCAAGTCTATAATGACATAACGGATTATCAATTCGCTGCTGAAAAGGCTCTGGATCTACTGGCTCAGTTGTCTGAGAAGAACTCCAAGTTATGACCTTCATAATTTAGATGGTTTATTTCATATCTGTAGTTAAAAATGTATTTTGAATAATGTAATAAAGTTGAATAAGCAATGTCGAGATCGTTCAAAGAGAAAATGAAGTACATTCAAAAATTAGCATCTCCCACCTCCATGAGATAGAACGGCTTTACGATATTCGAACCAGATACCAAAGTATATGGTACGGCTCGGGTCCTTCGGTCATTGAAAACCCCATTAATAATGTTTGCATTCTTAGGAGTAATTGTTTTGTTTCTTTAACAAGATGGAGGCCCCTAAATGAAGAAAAACCGACGCAACTTATCCTTAAGGTTTCTAGATGCCATATAAATCTAACAATAAATCCCCAATCAGTAAGTAAAGGAAACAAAATGATGTCCATATCATGTATGCAGTTTGAGTAATGTTTAATTTAGTCACAGTTCAAATATACTAACTTAGTTAAATTAAACTCATACACATCAGACACTTTCAATCTAAAATCATTTCTTTTTGATAGGAAGGGGATCTATACCTACCCCCCACATATCCAACTGCCTGAATAAGCATACATTTTACGTCGTCAATCTCGCTAGCAATTTATCGTCAATCTGCTCCATTTCGATAGAGGCCTTCCCATTATTGATCTTGACAGCTTCCGAACAGTTGCTTCGAATCAACAGAAAGAGAATCCCATTCTGCTACACTGAGCACAGAGCAGCTCTTTTAAGGAAGTTTCTGCGCGGGCCATAGATAAGTCTCTCCTATTCAGTCTCCACCGGAGCAGGAGGGACATCCTCCTCTTCCTGTACAGTCAGTTGAGGAGTAGGCTCTGGAATTTTGTTAATTACTATCTTTTCCTATTTCTTCTTCTCTACTTTCTCCTTCTCTGAAATTATCCCTGTTGGTACTTGCTGCTATTATAAATGGTAAGTAGTTCTTTATCATTTTCCAGAAGGTCTTTTCAAGCTTCTACGCCAGTTTGTAAATCCACTATATTATCTATGTGTTACTGTCTATTTGGCGTTGTACACTCTACAGTTATCCCATACAAGTTGGATGTCGTCTAGGCACTCCTCTACAACAGTGTAACAGTTGCCATTTAGTTTTGACTTTACAGTTGATATGTCCATAGGTTTCTACACTACAGTGAGATAATCAATTAGACCGAGTGCCTGCCAATCAACTGGCTTCCTGAACTAGTAGGTGTCCTGATTATCCAGCAATGCCTGCACCAGCTGCTGTAGCTTTTTATTCTCCTACTTGCCCATCAGAGTAGATGTTTTAAGTCCGAGGCTACTTGAGGAGGTTTTCATAATTAAATAATAGAATTAAGTAAAGAATATGCTTCCAAAAGCCATGATTAGACTCTCAGAGTAATGATTGATTCCAAATAGACACGTTAGCAGGGATAAGGTTAACCAGTACAGTATATTCAAGCGATTGAACTCCAGGGACTGGAGTCGCTTTCTCCGGAATCTGTCGAGTCCAGATATCGGTAAATCGGCAGTAATTTAGAAGTTAGGAAGTGCTCTGGGAGGTTTTTATGTGAGTTACTTTACGATAACCAATAGTTAAAAACACAGTTTTTGTAGATTATTGAGTGCTGCCTACCCTAGGGAAACGTACATCCAGTCAAGACATAGGTTATTCTCAATCAGTTGCCAGCATATGTAAGAGATAAACCTCAGCAAATAGTAGGTAAAATTTGAAATTGAAATAGAAATCATGAAGATTGCGAGAGTTGCCAACCCCTAAAATAATAGAGCTTTGTGTTGGTATGTAGATCCCAAGAACCCCACCCTAGTGAAGAGAGTTTATCATCACAACTTTCAGAAATTCAACGAATTTATCGACCCAATAAATGTTGTTTTTGGAATCACTAATATGACTATCCAAGATCGGCCGATGTCTCCAGATACTAAAATCACTCCACTCAATAGCGATAGACCTATTCAATCTATAAAATACAGTAAATAGTTTGTGCATCCGGTGATTGACTTTTATACTCAAATGGTGGTGGCTGAAGTAAACTAGAATTTGGAGGAGTAACAGTCAACCAAAGATTTAAATAGGCAACAACCCTGCAAGACTGAGATATAGATGTACTCTTTGAGTCCTCTGTCTTTTAACAATATTCAGTGCAGCACAACTGTGAATTCAGATAAAAAACCCCAGACAGCCAGACCATTTATTAAGCACGACGCCAAATATACCACATCAAAGTAAATTCTACCTAAC
Source organism: Hydropsyche betteni (assembly GCA_028571205.2). Taxonomy (NCBI): domain Eukaryota; kingdom Metazoa; phylum Arthropoda; class Insecta; order Trichoptera; family Hydropsychidae; genus Hydropsyche; species Hydropsyche betteni. Next base: position 5,223 of record JAOXNN020133604.1, on the reverse strand, counting down.
TCAGGAAGAAGAGTTTCCAGGAGCACGTGTAAATGATAAAATAGCAGTTTCCCCTAAAGTTTAAGGAGAATGTTGGGCTTACCCGCCAACTATACACCTACACTGCTAGATAAAAGCTGACTAAAAAATAATGAATTTGTATTATATCAAGTTAATGTCTACTTCGATGCTTATTTGAGGGTCGGCTCGCTATCATTATTGTAACTATCGCTCAATCTTTTATGAGTTACTGACAACTTCTTCCGAACATTCCTGGTTTTAACACTCTCAGATGTCCTTTCCTATGTTAAATTCCTTAACCCTCTTCCAGAGCCTTAGGATTTCTTGTTTGAAGGTAGGGTAGCGGCTACATTCCTCTGCATATCAGTCAAATTTGTAGGTTGTTGTCCTACAGTATCTCTGAGGAAGATCAGTTTCCTCTATATTGTGCTCTTAAAGAACCCTTTAGGGAAGAACTCACCCTTCTATCTGAATTCATGTTGCAGTAGGGAATCCCATACCTAAATAAAAGAGTAGAAGTGGGCTTTAAGGAGATCAGTCTTCTTGTACTATTTATGCCGGTAGTACATAGTACCGAGTTTCCTCTTTTATTTGAACTCGTAGAGAAGACCCTAGTTGAGAGTGTTGAATCTCTATGGGTTTTGGTTGGCGAGAGTATCGAGGAATATGCGAGCTGTCTCATGCTCAGTGTCGAACGTCATGGACATTAGCAAATTTATGCACTAACCAATTGCTGGAAGCACTTTGAACACTCCGAAGATCTTCTCCTGTTCGATTGTTAGTCTTTTAGAGAGTTCTCTGAATTACTTAGTTTAGAAGTCGTTTCTGAGTACTATGTCACCCCTTATTTTAGTAACCATAAAGGACATTCTCTCAAGTTTCTCCTTGAGTGCTACCTTAACTTTCTCGTATTCATCTATCATCTTATCTACTACCTCTTTATGCTGTTCCAGACTCTTTTCACACCTATCTATGGTATCCTTTATCAGTTTGGTATTCTATTCTATGAGGTTCTCCAACTTTTATGTTGTTGTTAATTGCAGTTCCCTCTGTTATGCTGATCTCCCCTCCAGATACTACACTTTCATTATGAGTCTCTACAGCTTTTCATTTATTTCTTACAACTATTCATCAAGATCAGCATCGATGGGAGTACCATGAACAGAAGGTTACCGACTATCCTGAACTCCTTTGCTGTAAACACTGTTCCTGCGAGAACGCGAAGAAGGAGTTACTTTCATCTGTATTTAAATATTAGACTCTAAACTATGCATCCTATGAAAGAGCTCCTACTTCACAGACTATATTTTCTTCATAATCTCCCTGTTCTCCTATTTCTTCTTATCTTCTAACTCCTTCATCATCTAGAGGGAGAGTTGAACCTGTTGCTAGTCCTTATCTTATTTAATTTGGGCAGCCTCCTGAGTAATTTTAATCTCCAACTATGCTTTAGTGAGAACTAATTGGTTGATTATCTCCACCCTATTCGCTTGAATTTAGTTCTTGGCTTACTGCATTCGCTTTACCAATTGTTTCTCAAGCTTTTCTACTTCTTTTTCTAGATCAGTCTATAGTTTCTGAATGCTGTCATCATATTTCCTGTAACTGTCGTTCGATCGATCAATCAGACTTTTGGAGGTAGTATCCACTAACTCCTCCAACTCCATCATCCTTTTATTTAGAGTCTGTATCTCCTTCTCGTATTTCCTGATTCCCTCATGATTCTTAACAATAACCTCTACAGTGGTCAAAGCCTCCTACTTCAGCTCAACCATCTTAGCGTTAACATCCTCTTTGAGTTGCTTAAACCTTATATGGAAGTCCTCTTCCGCAACCTTTTCAGTCAGTCTCCTCTTCAAGTCCAAAATAGCCTTATTAACTTGCTAATTCGTCCTACTCTGCACTTGAAACTGCTCAGCATTCTAACTGAATGACTTCTTAATCTGTTCCATAGTGAGATTGACAGAGAACACCTCGCTGCTAATTTTATCGAACTGACTCTTTACCTCCACGTTTATACGCACATTATCCTCCACAAACTTACTCACCTTCTAACTGGCTTCTGTACGATAGTCCTGCAGGGTTCTCGTTATCTCTAGAAACCTATTCTTATTCTTAACCATATCTGCCCTCTAAGTTATTGAATACATTTACTATCTTCTAGAAAGCTTTGTCTATTGTCTTCTGCTATGACTATAGGCTAGTGAAACCGAAGCTCAATTCATCAAACATCTTGCTGCACTTATCGTTGACTGCCGCTGAGCGGTCTTCCTTCGTTATACATCCAATACTATACCACAGATGTTGCTCTTTCTTATAAGGCTTGATTTGTTCTCCGAATAGACTATACTTCAGTATGAAGCAGTTTGGAATCAGTCTCTAACTTGACTATACGGTCGTTATATCCGAAATAAAACTTCTCGTAGCTGTCTATCCTGCTACCGAAATCTATGAGTCTGAGTTATGGGGTGGGGAGTACTTGTTGCTAGTGGCCTCCAATAACTATCTGATGATGACACGAATTTTGGTTTAGAGTTAAAAGCTTGAGAGAGGCTTAGTTGTCATACTAACTAACTTATTTATTTAATTAAGATAGTTATCATCATGAAGAATCGGATGTTGTTATTAGGGAGCCCTCCAGTTCGGGAGTTGATTTGTACTGATCAATATTCTATCGACAACTCTTCTGGAATTTGAGGAGTATGGAGATTATGAATCCTATCAAACTGACTGCTCCCAGTAGTATTGAAAAGTACTGATACCCATCAGCAAACCCTTAAGAAGAAGATATGACTGCAGAACCTACTAATGAAGTGAAGACAACAGCCAAGTTTATTGCTATTCCAGGGAAACTATAAGCTACGCCAGAGTTGTTTTTATCTGTAATTAGACTAACGGATGGCACTAGTAAGGAAGTATAAGCTCCATCGCAACATCCAAACAGAATACAGCATATTATAACAATTACGTAGTGTACAACAGAAGGTTCGTTAGCATTGGGCAGAAGATAGATGCTTGTGTGCCCTACTATATAAACAGTGCCTATAACAATAAATATTCTGCTTCTTATTTGTGGGTATTTTCCTATGAGATATATCCAGATGCCTGCCGCCAGACAAGAACTCATAAAAACCAACATGATTATCCATCCAGCCGCAGTGTATCCGAATGAGAACCTTTTGACTAACATATCCAAACCAACACTCACAAAGGGTGAAATCGCTGCTTGGTAGAGAAAGCATAATGTGATTATTAGCCAATAACTTACATCGAAAGACTTAATCTGTTGCATGAGAGTGAGTTCAACATTTTATTCTTAGTTTACAACTTCATCTTCCTCTTTTTTTATACTCCTGATACTGTAGATCAGTTTAATGGCGAAGCAAAAACACAAAGCACACACCCCTACGCTCATGAACAAGGGTACGGATAGGCTCTGTGTTCTATCATAGAGAGAGGGAGAAATCATAGAATTGAAAGAATCTGCACTCAGTGATATTACATACACAATACCAATTAGTTTGTCGCATTCCTCTGGGTATACTAAGGATATTAGAACACTCTGGAGTATGAATTGGCACTATCCGAACAATCCCAGCAGCGCCCTCAGGAATAGCACGACATAGAACACCCATGAACTTTTACTCAGCATAAAAAGGGCTGTAGCGAGCTGCACAAGAGTTAAACTCACAGGAACGATGATAAGAGAATATTTGATGGGTAGTTTGTCAAGAACATGACCACACCAGGTACTCAAGAGCATTGGTGAGAGACTCATAAGAACGTAAAGAAGTTGAATTTGAGTGATAGTGTAGTTGTAGGGTGGCTATTAGAGAGGAGTCTGGAGGGTTTGAGGCCAGTCGAAGCAGTACATGTAGGCGAATGCCAGTGCTGAAGTCAGAAGGCAAATTTTAACTTTGAGCGACATAATATTATAGCTAACTGGTTAGCAACGAATATGGAAGATCAAATTAACTATAAAAATTTATTAACAAAGGTAGTACGGTTTGATGTTTCTTTAATTGACTATTGTTTGCGACTGTTCTGTCTACGTTATTGACTGCGGAGTTTCTGGCGCACAATGCTAGAGATAAAGGGTTTGGCACGAATGGTGGATTCTTCTTTACATCGGTTCCTCGAGTAGTCGCCGTATTCTGTAAAATATTCAACTATTGAGATTTTCGGTTGTTATAACGTTTGCATTGTCATCGGCTGAGTGTTTTATAGACTGCTCTTGTTCGATCGTAGTTTACGAGTGACAGTTGTAAACATTTTGGGTTGAACGCTGAACCGTTTTACGTTTTATTTCTTCTCAGGAAACTGAATGTCGAGTAAGCACATATGAGATTTCACGGGTAAGAATGTCGACTTACTTGTTATGGAAGACCTCTTGGAGCGCATAGAGAACATACCAGCCGGGAAGTGCTCGATTGTCTTAAGTACTTTCTTGCCCATCGACGAATTGCATTTGCTGCTCTTGAAGTCGGTCGGCACTCGCGACCGGTATGGCTGCCACAGCTCGAGAGTGTTGACAGTGACTCTCCTGCAGTGCGGCGGAGTGTGTTCTCTGAGTCTGCTGTGGTCGTTGGAGAGCTCTTGCTAAGGCATTCCGAACTAATTCATAATAATAAACATTCATTTCGCTGGTCCATTTAACAATATTCGTATTATTACTCAACTTGACTTATTGAAAAAAACTATCAGATTTCTGCTCCACCCTAACCCTAACTTATAAAATGAGGATGTTAGACTAAAGAGGGTCAGACCTTAAGATAGGTGACGAACTTAGGCACCGGCTTTTATCACTTATTGAGTTATCTCTATTTTTCGCTTAGTTCTACACTTTTCTTATTGTCGCTCGTTCAAAACTTACAATGATATTGTAGCCAAGAGTATTAGGCAGAAACAACTTGTGCTTTAAATTTAAATTTCGTCCCTTGATTCGATTTCTTTTATTATCTTCATTTGTTGCCTATCAAGTTATGGACGCGAATTTGGAGAACCCAATGACTTGATGCATCCTCCTAAAGTCCCGCTTAAGTATATTGTAATCAATAGAAGCCTTTTGGAGCGTCTTTTTAGGATGTCAATTACTAGTATTACTTTTCTTCTCAAAGGTTTATGTGATGATTTATTTCAACTCACTAAAATTCATATTACGCCCTTCTCCTAGTGAACAGTCCTTCATACAAGCTGACTGAATTTGCATAAATAATTATAAGG
>JAOXNN020133498.1:0-28854 GCA_028571205.2 Hydropsyche betteni | reverse complement strand
TTCACATTTTATCGTTTTCCGTTTCTTAACAAAACCGCAGCCGATGTTATTAACATCGGGCCTATATACTAGTTATAGATAAGCATGATTTGAGAATTTTTTAGTTGAAAATTATTTAATTTATTCAAATTATTAATAAATTTCGGAAAAAATGACTCAACTTAAAAGGATTAAAAGATAATTATGATTTAATTTTTATTAAATTAAACTAAAAACTTTAAAGTTAACCTAACCTATTTGTACTAATTTTCTTTGAATAGATGGCCTGTACAATCCTCCGACAGCATTGGTAATAATACTGTCCTTATTTTATGGTAGTATATCATTTTTGGCAGTAGTTGGCAATTTTTTGGTAATTTGGATTGTTGCAACATCAAGAAGAATGCAAAATGTTACTAATTGTTTCATTGCTAATTTGGCTTTGGCTGACATCGTAATTGGATTATTTTCAATTCCTTTTCAGGTAAGAAAAACAATATTATTATATATTGTTACAAACAAGTATAATATTATGTAGTTATATGGAATTCTAATAATTTCGTAATGTGAACAGCAATTTAATTATTATAATACTTGCTTCGATTCTTCAAAAATATTTGAAAAATTATTACATTTCAAATTAGGTGTTTGCCATTAAACTTTAAAAGAAAATCGATCGTTTGGATTATGAAATGATACGAATTTATTTCCTTTATAATACGGTTTCGAAATCCTATTACAAGCTTAATTTTTTGTGATCTTCTAATTTGATGAATTTAAGTATAAAAACTATAAATAATCGTGTGAAAATGGATCGTAAAAACGAACGGAAGATTGTTTTTTTTCTTTTTAAAATCTTATAATGCCATAACCTTGCAAGATCTATATAATTTGCTTTACAAAAAATTCATTAATATTAAATGTAGAATACCATATTCAATTTTTACGTTATTTATTGTAGTTTCAAGCAGCTCTTCTTCAAAGATGGAACCTTCCAGAGTTCATGTGTCCATTTTGTCCTTTCGTCCAGGTGCTAAGTGTTAGCGTCAGTGTTTTTACACTAACTGCAATTGCTGTCGATAGGCACAGAGCTATCTTATATCCTTTGAGGTAAATGTTACAAAAAAAACTAAACAATTATAAGATTATCGATGTTATAGTATTAAAAACATATATAATATTACAATGGCATATGATATAAATCAAAGAATTTCGGTATCTCATTGAATTTTTTCATATTGGAAGAGCCCGAAGAAAATTACTTAACAGTAATACATTATTTTGTCGTGTTACATTTCAGTTTCATTACGTTTATTCTAACAATGCTCTAGAAAACGTAAGTTAGTCCCCGACATTTTATCTCAATAACAAAGGTATGATTCGGACAAAGAATTTAATCTCTTTTGACCCATACATGGGCTTTATATTATATAAATGTATACTTTTTTAGATTTAAGACTGAATACGAAAATGTAAGGGAAAATTTTATTAGAAATATATATTTTTGATTAATTACATATTTCATAATAAGAAATGATTAAATTGATATATATTTTAATTTATTTGAAATCATATTATATTATCATGATGTTATCTAGTTTCGTTAAAATTATTAGGAAACAGATTGTGAAAAAATTAATATATCGACGGATAAATATCTGTCAATATAATATTTTTTCTATATTTTATGATATCTCATAAACTTAATTGGCCGAGAATACTATAGAAAACTCATATTCCTTAGATTGAAAGAAATATAATTATAATGAAATTACAACCATTAACCGGAATTCACGATAAATTTTACAAATCGGTTACTAAAAGTTCACTCACAGTCAAATTATATAATATATGATAAGAATTTGGAAAATTTATTGTCATTGTTTAATACAACTTTTCTAGTGCTCGACCATCTAAAAAATTGGCAAAATTAATTATTGCGGGCATTTGGGTTTTGGCAACGATTGTTGCTGCACCAATGATGATTGCATTAAGAGTAAATATGATTGAAGAGCTAGATACAAGTGAGTCTATTCATACAGGTATATAAAAATATAAATAAATTAAACACATAAAATAATTTTTTTTTTTGTAGAAACTAATAAATATTTTACGAAGCCATTCTGTGACACAATAAATATGAGTATAAAATCTATGCGAATATATCGGACCATACTTTTGTTTTTACAAGTACGTATTTTATTTTATTATACGTAAATATATTTATACATGTATACACAATATTCATGATATTTTCAGTATATAGTTCCGCTTTTCGTTATAAGTTTTGTATATGCACGTATGGCCATAGTTTTATGGGGTTCTAAAGCACCTGGGAACGCTGAAGATTCGAGAGATGCTACTTTGATAAAAAATAAGAAAAAGGTTAAAAAAATTTCATAAAATGTCATACGATAATTTTAGAAAATAATAATATTTTTATCTACACAATGAACAGGTAATAAAAATGCTCGTAATAGTTGTAACAATTTTCGCTTTGTGCTGGTTGCCGCTTCAAACTTACCAAGTTCTGCAAACATTGTTCGAAGATATAAATAAGTAACTTTGAAAAAAATCATTTATGAATTCTAAATATTAATCTCTATTAATCTTCTTTTGCATTTGTTTGATTTCGCAGCTATCGTTACATCAACATAATTTTCTTTTGCTTCGACTGGTTGGCAATGAGCAATTCTTGCTACAACCCTTTCATATATGGAATATATAACGTAAGTGAAAACTGAAATATTTTTTTAGATAAAATACAAACTATAAAATTTTATTGCCACTAACTGAAGTAGTTTCCGCGTATCACGATAAAAGTGGAAGCCACAATATCGTTTATAAAACTTCTGCAAAACAGTGAATAAAATATTTATTATTCCAAAATATTTCGGTAATTTGTTTATATTGTATTATAATATATTAACAAAAAATTTGGCAACGTACATAATAGTTTTTCTTACAAAATAATTTTTTAAAAGAATCCGTACAAAATTAATTTAATAGAACTTGTAATAAATTTATTAATCGTTTCAATGAATAAATAGTTATATTGGTATATTAATGGTAATCACTAGTTATATTGAGAAATATAATAATTCTATCTAATCGATTTTTAATGCATATTATGAACAACATAATAGTAACCTGCGTACTATAAAATTAATTGGTTACATTCATTACGCTGAAATCATGCAATTTGACTTATTTTTTAAATTTTGTTTGTAGGAAAAATTTAAGAAAGAATTCAAAACAAGGTTTCCTTGTTGTAACCAAAGAATTTTCCGCGACAACTCAACCATGAAGAACAGAAATTTAGTAAGTGAAATTATTTTGATTTTTATACAGAATAGTTCAATAGTTTATAGTAAAAAAATCAATACGATTATTTCGTTTAATTAATTAATTAGTTAATAATTGATGAACGAATTCAACACAAAGGTCAATGCTTCCATTTGTGTGTTCAATCTAATCCACTTAAAAATTGAAATCAATTAACTAATTTTCAAACATACCATCGAATTTCCATAAGCAAACCACAAACTAATTTAATCAAAATTCACAAAATATATTAAAAATCACAGGTAAGCAGTAATTCAACATCAACAACCCGAGTCAGTCGCCACGGCCGTGACTGGATACAATCGTCGAGAAATTTCCAAAAATCCCTACCACAAAAATCACCATCAAACTGCTTAGAGCTAGAAGTATCATTTGTCAGAACACAAATCCACGTACCAGCAGACGATCCAAATTCAGTGTCTCCTTCAAACAAAAGGGTAGACCTTCTAGTCCGTTTCGGCTCTTCGTCTCCCATGCACGAGAAAGATTCCCAAAATATACTAACAAGAAACTCAGAAAACGAAAACTTCATATCATCATCAGAAACGTGTCTCCAATCGGAAGCAACAGAAAGTTCTAAAATGTCCGTGGAGCGGTCAGAAGATGAAAAGTAAGCAGGGTAAATATCTACGGTCACATTAATTTATGTTTCGTAGCAATTGGTGTTCGTCGGTTGTGTTTTAATATGTTAATTTGAGTTTCCAGTAAATGCTTGTTAAGTATGCGGGTGTGCCCTAATGAATGTTACTTATTCAAAATTCGCTGATTGTGATCAAATTTTCAGGCGGTTGGTAGACTGTTGAGTGAATTTTGCGAAAAACGCTTAATTGGTTCTGTCGTTCGGTGAATTGTGATTATTTGAAATATCGATGTTATTTCGTGTGTATTATATTATTTAATGCGAGAACGATTCGATATTGTTCATTATTGATGTTCTAGAATATAAATTGGGCTTCAATTGGTTGTAGATTGTTTTGAATTCACATTAAGGTTTTTGTTAGTGGGGTTCGATGCTTTGAGGTTTCGTATGAATAATATAATATAAATATATGAATGATTGAGGTAGTAAAATTATTAAATATAAATTATTCGATTGATAGATATAAATATTTTTAGAATTTCTTTTTAAATGATGTTTGTTTATTCAAAATTGATATTTTTTATGCGAACCAAAATTTCGATTTAGAAAATGAAAAATATATACAATTATAATATAAATTCAAATATATTTTTAAATTTTTTTAAATATTTAAAATAATATCATACAATCTTATATTGTATGTGAGAATAAAATTCTCAATGCGGAAATTATTGGTGAAATCGTAATATATTCTAAATAAATTTTAAAAACGATAATACTTACTGATTAAAAATATATTTATTTATATCATGTCATCGACGTCATATAAAATAAATATAATATATAATGCTATAAGTAAACTTATTTAAAAAATGTGTTAAAATATTAAATGAGATACACAATAATAAACGAATTCGAACGTTTGAAATTTGGAAAAAAAATCTGCGCAATATATTAAAAACATAAAATGGTTACGCAATGTTAAAAAGATAATTTGAAAAATGTTAATTTTCTCTTTTTTTAGGTGACTTTAGTTTTCATCAAATAAGTTATATTTGTTTTTATTCAGCTATTATGAAATTATTAATAGTACATAATCTGGTGTTTATTACATATCGTGAATACAATAAATGCATTCATAATGTAATGCAATAAATGCAATGCATACTGTGTGTTTAATCAATATTGAAAATAGCTTTCACGTGTGTTTTTAAATAAAAATAAAAAATATTTATGTGAAATATAATGAATTAGATGTCAAATTTTCAATGGATCTTCTCAAATATAATATCTGTACCCTTAATAACAATTAATAAAATTACAAAACATAATTTTCATTTCCAATAGATTTCAACTGAGAAAATATAATTTTTCTTTCTTACAATAATATTAAATACATGCAGTAGAAAACAATTAATATTTGAATGTGACATTAAATCAGTAAAAAAATATTCATGTATACGATACCCATATAATCAGTGTTAATTAAATTATATAAATATAAATTTCATGTAAAGTGCGATACCAATCGACAGTTGTTGTATTTGTTACATATTATTTTTTCCCTTAATTAAAAAATATATCAAATATAATATTTTCTTCAATATAAATGTTACTGCAGGATTATGAAATATTCATATTAAATTCAGAAAATTAAGTATTTTATTGTATTTCAATGTAAAAGTGTATTATTGATGAATACTCACTGAATACAGAATAAAATATGTATTATGTAAATCTTTATAAATTATAAATAGTTCAAGAAATAATTAACGTTCAATAATTACTGGAATTCAATATTTCGTCAATATGTTATACAATATATGTAGTTCAGTGATCATTAATAATTAGATATTGATATTAGATAAGTGAAAAAAAACATTAAAATAATTAATTAAGTATAATTGACTATTGATTGTGTTAATTAATTAATTGATTAATTAATTAGTTTTTTTATTTAAAAATTCTAATCGATTGTATTATAAGCTAATAATGTTATTGAAAATTCAATTACCGTTATTATAAATTATTTTTTGTATTGAATATATATAAGTTTAGTAACTATTATATAATATATTTTGTTTAGTTTTCTGAAATTTTCTGTATAAATATTAAAAACCTGAAAAGAATGATTAAAATACTAATAAAATTCAATTAAAAACACATGATGTTTTATTCAATCGACGAAGAATCTTAATACGAAATTAATTAATAATTTATTTCGTTTATTCTTCTAATTTATTTTTAATTTCAATTTATTATTCTATGAGATTATGTCAAACACATATTTAATAAATAAAATTAAAACATGAAATGCTAATGAATCAAAAGCTGTATAAAATACTGATCAATTAAATAAACCCATAAATCTAATTGAAGAAAATTATAAAATCTCACCAAGCACTATGAAAAGATTAATAAAACATTGATGATTTACTCAATAGATGTCCTTGCAAAAAAATCAATTCTATTAAATTCAAAACCAAAAACTTTTTTAATACTGTTTGATTAATTAAAACGATCAAAGTTCGCCAAAATTTAATATTTCTTAGTGTCTTAAATCTGAAAAAAAATAATTCACGTTCTATCTGATATTTTTTTAAACCAATCCGTATAAATGCACATGTGAAACAATTTCAGTAGTTGATAATAATATTATATAAACAAAAGATAAAAATTTTGAAAAGCACTGAAAAAGAAACGAAAAAAAACAATACATTACCGACTCGTGAAACAATCACATTTGAATTCAACACGATACAATCAATAAAAATTTCAGAACCTTCTTAAACAACAAAGAACCCATAAAAAACTAACAAAACCCATAATCTTACGACAAAAAACAACTCGTTTCGAGACGAGACTTCTCCGGCTCGAATGATCCGGGAATTGTGTGTCGAAACATAAAACACTTCGAATCGACGCCAAAAGGGTCTTTTCCCTTAGAAAATCTGGATTAAAGTCATCCGACACGGTCAACTTTCAACGACTCCTCTCCCGAGGGTTAAGCTATTATAGTATTGTCCTGAATATGAAACGAGGACTCTTATTATGGTGTTGTGTGGACGATGTGTGTGGTGGATGGTGATTTCTGAAACAAATTTTGTTGGGGAAAATTCGATGATTTATAATATAAACGGTAGAAAAACCAATTAACATGGATTTGATGTGTTCAGATAAGTTTGTATGAAAAATTCAAGGTATGCCGCTGGAATGAAAATAGTGGGAGCTGTTGTTTTAGAGTGATTTGTATGTTGAGATGTTTATAATAAATTAATCGTCGTATACAGGTTGTATAATATAATCTTTGGATAAGAAGGTTATATAGGACTAGCTGAATCCGGCAGACGTTGTTCTGCCAGTAATATAACAGCTTGATATGATTCTATGAATTGCGTAAACAAAGCAATTTAATTCAACAAATTCACTTGATAATACTTTCCGATGGTTGAATTTGAAATGTAAAACCCGTATTAGAAAAATAAAATTCTTGAAAATTGAGTTTTAATATTGAAAATTTTCCCTTGTCGAAAATACATGTATCTTCGTATCGTTTTGAATTATATCTTGGGTTTATTGCATGCTTTAGGTTAGTGGTGAACAACATTTTTGAACGACCGGCAAATTTTCAATATAATTTCCAAAAAAACAATAAAAATCAACAAGATACAATAAAAATTCTTCCACATAAAATTTGCAACATATTATACTTCTTTAAATCTACAGGAAAACTCATTTACTTAAATGAAAAATTCAAAAAGCTCAAAGAAGACTCACTTGTAATACAAATTTCGTCTTAATAGAATATTTTTTCCTCTTTTATACTGTGATTTCAGTCTTCACGATTGTGCGAGCCGTAATAGGTATATTATATTAAGCTTAAATATTCTAAATTATTCCAGCGCATGGGTAAAATTTATAACGGTTTTTTCATTTACTTTTTTTTGTTTTGGACGTGCTTTATGAAGATCACTCTACAAAATTCGTTATAAAAAATTGCACCATAGAAGATTTGTAACCAAACATTCAAGAAGAAAATAATAGGTTTAAATTTTATACGTGCAAATAGAAGGAATAGTATTTAATAGTATATTATATATTTACACAAAATTTTTGTATATTTCGCAGCCTGGATCATTTCAATAACATTGCGTAACATATTCAAAATGAAAATGGGCTATTTTTGCTATGCAGATTTTATTCAAAAAAGTACGAAATATTTTAGTAAATTTAAATCCTAGTTTCGAGTTCCGGATAAATATTTTTCAAATTCTCGAGATTCGAAATAGACAATTTCCCGGGATCCAATACAGAATCCCTAATGGGGATGAATTTGAATAATAATGTGTACGGTCTAACGTCACGTGGCGGAATTGAAAATTAAATACAATGTAATTTTTTGTACTTTTATTCAAAGTAATATTTAAAAAAGTATTTCTTATTCAGAATAAATAATTAAAATTTCGTTTGATTCTCCATAATTTATAAATTACTTTTTAAAAAATTCGAGGAACCAGCTCTTGTTGAATGAATTATTATATAAATGGAAATTTATTTATCAAAAAATGATTGATATAATCTAATGTCCATATACATGTTCAAATGAGGAAAAAAGCTTAGTATTTTATTAGAAGAACGCGATATAAATGTAACAAAAATATGTTTTCTTTTTTTACCAATTGAATACTGATTACCTAAATATAAACTCACCGAAGAAAACAAAAATGCATCAAATTACTCAAATACTGCCGAAATATACTATTCATAACTCAAATATACATTACACTCGTAGGATTTTGCTTGAATGAGCTTTTTGTTGCGGGTTTAGAATTGAGAGCTTCCAACTCGAAAAAAGCCGTGTAAGGCAAAAGTTTTGAAGTTTGAGGCTCAACGAAATATGGAAATAACAGTTTCTTAAACAAATTTAAGGTGTAAGATATATTATTTTCTTGTATGGAAAATACAATAATTCGAAAATTATACAAATTCGCAAGCAACAATTCAACAGGAACTTTGGATTTTCCTATATTTATATAATATTATAACGATTTATTAAATGTTTTTAATATTGTCTTAATTAGTTTAAAATATTTCAATATTATTCTTCCAATTAATAAAATGTATATCGTGTTTGAAATGTTGAAAAATCCATTCTGTTTATAGTGTTATTTGATTGTTTAAAACAGAATTAGATAGAAATTTAAGAAGTCAGAAAATTTTTTCCGTAAAAATTATTCTAAAAATGTGCCTGAGATGATTTATCGCGCGATTTCCTCATCGGACAAGTTTTTATTGCTCCCACAAACCTCGAAAAAACCACCAAAAATTTTATATAAAATACAGATAATTTTGGTAGCCTAACATCAATCATTCTTTAAGGTCAGATGTCAAAAAGGTGTTGGTTCAAAGTGATTTTTGTCCATTTCATGTAAACAACCGGAGCATGCTTTTAATTATCCGAAACGTTTAAATGGCACTCTAACCTTTTTTTCAACAAGACCTGAAATTTTCCGGGTTTAAATAAGGGTTTTTCCGATACCCTCTTCAGTATTTTCGGTCACATAATTTCTCTGGATTCTTCAAAAAGCCTCCTCGCGCAATATTGATATTCACGACACGCTGTAACAGATTTTTATGCCGGCTAAAAAGCATAGCTATCGTTTTTGTATGTAAAATGTGTACGGAAAAAAACCCGTATATAAAAAGGACAGTACGGAAAACCTTTCCTTTCATATGTGGGTTTCGTAATACATCAATGTCGATTATTCGTTGTTTAAAAATATTTTCAGGCGATAGATATAATGGATATTGTTTTGTTAGCTCGACGATTACGTTTATCAGCATCTCTTTGAATATTTTCTTTATTGTATTATTTTTAAGTACGCTTTATTGTGTTTCTTATCGTTTGAAGTTGTCAGTTTTCATTTATGTAATATGGAAATATGTAGTATGAACAGTTACTTTTATCTAAATTTATAAGAAATCTCATTTGTCACTCGATTTATAAAGTTTTTTTCTGTCGTAAATTCACAAAAGATTCTTTAGCACACTAAATAAATTTTTACGTTTTAGAATTATTTTTTTGTGATTTTTAATCAGATACCGTATTTAAAATTTATATATGTTTTTGCAAAAACAAATTTGCTGAAATATCATAAATCATTGAAACGTTTAAGGTTTATGCATTACTTATAAAATGTTCGAAATTTTATTTTGTGATCGAGTGAATCACGCACGTATTTCTTAACGATTTTTTGAAACTAGTCACATATAATATTATATAATGGTCTTTAACTAATTAAAATTGAGCATACAAAGTTTCGGTATACCTATTGAACAGAAAATTCCTTTCAATGCAATTATAGGATTTCAACGTGTTTAATTAATATACAATGTAATTCAACTGAAATGGGTCATTCACTTTATTAGTCTTTCACGTACTTATGAAATCACTACTGCGCAAATTATCGAAATAAAAGATACTTTAATATTGAAATTTTTGATTAAAATTAAAACTATTATTCAGTTTTATAAACTCGCATTTATTAAATTTCAAACCCCATTTTCATATTATATTTTTAGAAGTATGCATCCTCCATGTTTGTTTATGTGCAAATATAATTTATGTCTCGTTATTTGCTCGTAGAGTATAATGGAAGAAATTTATTTGCATAATTTAAATCAAGTTTCTTCGTTTTTAGATCATATTTTCAATTTATTCCTGTATACGTAGCGTACCCATTTAATAATTATTTATAATAAAGGAACATGCAAAAATATAATATTACTAGCTGACCTGGTGAACTTCGTATCACCTACAATCGTTGCTCGTTAGTCTCGTTAAAACTAAGCTGACCATACGTCCTGTTTTTGCCGGGACTGTCCAGTTTTTGTCGTGTCTTGCGTTTGTCCTGTCGTTTTCGCATATATAAGAAGATTTGTCGTCAACAAACGATAGATCTTCGGTTCTAAATACTGATTTTTTTTTATCTGAAAATAACGCCCGTTGTCCTGTTGGTCCGTCGTTCCCGTTGTTTTTACGCATCATGTACACACCGGTTCCCGATTCCCGTTCCCGGTCCTGGTTCCCGGTCCCGGTCCCGGTTCCCGTTGTGAATACGCGTTCTGCACTCACCGGTGTACCGATGTATAATACCTACAGTATAAATGAAAAGTATAATACATGTTCAAAGTTTGAACTTTTCTAGAATCTAGATGATTGACGACAAAATTTTGACTTATTTAATTATTATCAAAACGGTTTTTTCAATTTATTATGAAATTTTGATTAGTAAAAAATATATGTAAGAAGTTATCAAGTTTTTGTTAGTTTAATTAAATAAAAAAAAAATTATATAATAAATCATATGATTCTACAACAGAACTAAGTCGATTTTGCTCTTATTAAAATTAAATAGCAAGAAAGCAAATCACTTTGAGTCAAATAAACAGTATACGCGTATAATACATACCTAAAAATTTAAGTGATAAAAAGTGGTTTGGTTATTTTTTTAATTTATACTAATAATATGATTAAGTTACTAGTTATTAGTTTATTTAATATTAAAAATTTGATAATTTGCACAAGTCGTTCAACGCTTCCTAACCTTCCATGGTGATTTGCCGTATATTGCTAAAAAATTGACAGCAAATTTGACAGGTGTTACTTTAGCAACATGGTTGCTATAACTTAATAAATTTTGAGTGTCCCTATTGAAAGACCCTTTATCTAAATATTTATAAATTATTATATAATGCAGTAAATCCCCCTACAAAGTTTGCGGCGTCTCCCTATAACGTCATTTTTTTCAAATGCATTTAAATTCAATTTTTTAAATTTGTTTCAAATGTATTTGAAACAAACAGTTAACACGTTAAAATCTCCAAAAAAAAAGAAAAATGAAAATGTTTCATTTATTGATTTCTCTTAATTCCCCAGTATAATGTTGAACCTAACTCGACGTTAAGGTGGGTTTACTGTAATAGATTATTTAATATTGAACATTTCTGAAAGTCAAAAATTCTGTTCTTTTCTTTTTGTGTTATTAACTTTGTAGATACAATGAAATATTCAAAGGAGCGAAGTGCGGAAACAAATAAAAAACTTGCAAAATTCTGGGAAGGACAACTTTTCAAAGATGCCTCCGTATCATGGTTTTCTTAAATTGTTCAAGTTCGTGAAAATAATTTAGATAGAAATCTGTGCCGAAAAGAAACGTGTGTTCGTTGTTTTTCCATACTATAATATGTGAGTCAGGCAAGAACTTGTTCTCAGGAACCACCCTAATAAATAAAACCTTAAAAAAATATTTATTATTTAAATATAATTTATTAAACCGAAATTAAAAAAAAATCGAATTACACGACGTTGAAACGTTATAAAAAATTTAGCACATACATTTTTTCTCATTTACTTCTCATTTTGACTTCAAAGAACAATCATCCGACCGTCCTATACAAATTTTTCGTGAAAAAATTTTGAAGACGACAAAACAAAATATCGTCTCTCCGGTGGGCTAAGTGTTCTCCTCGCGTTGGAATAATTATGATAAATCAATATAAAGATTATTTGATGCAGCAAAACTCTGTAAGAGCAATCACGGCAATGATAATTATTCGAAAAATATCGTGAGTCCTATTTGAACGTCAGCAAATCGAAACAAAAAATGAACGACTACCAACTAATTCCAATATTCACACTATGTAATTAAAAATCGGATATTAGGTGTTTTTGCTAGTCCTTTTTTATAATACTACGCATTTTTCGAGCTTTAAAACTATGCGGGCTGTAGGAATATTTTTTAAGATATCTGACGGAATTTAGGCAATGGAGAAGGTATAGTTTTTATTTCTATTAAGGACAACAAATAATTTTTCAAAAATGGATTCAGACAGACAGACGGACAAAATTTCATACTTATAATTGTATAGATAGATACATCATCTAATATGCGAATCGTGTAAATATTTTTTTATTAATGCCTAACGAACAATGACCTGCTGTCTGATTTACCTTGAATCGTCAACTTTTTCAATTCCCATAAAAGTGTATTTTTTTCACTATTCGAAGAAAAAAGACATCATCAAAAGCAATAAAGAACTAGTCACGGAACTAGATATTGCATCCGTTTGTTAATTGTAACAATGTTGAAAATATTCTCATGGATTCACGCATTACGAAGCTTAGGTCATTTCATAGATTATAGTCCTAATTTGGTATATTTTTTATGTAAGGTTTTGTTTCGAGTTAGTTTAAAATTTGAGCAAGTATCAGAAATAATTCATATTTTAAATGATAGTATGGTATATTTTAGACGATGATAAAAACCTTTTTATTGAGTTGAAACAAAGTAAAAATAAAATTAATTAAACTGAAGTATATACATTCGAACACCTTATTTTGAAATAAAGTGGGTTTTTATGTATCATAAATATTACGAAAAAAACTTCCTATTAAAACCAGCAAATTTGTTTGAAAATGTTCGCCGCTTTTAACTTTTTTTTAAATAAAGCACTAACCATTGTATGAATATGCGTTTTCCTTCACACAGTTCGAAAATTTTCCCTTCAATTTAACGCAACAATTCTAAAATAAATAAAGTATAGTATTTTTATCGATGAAGCGATAATTGTATGTTCGTATGGCTCGGCCAAAAAAGACATTTTCAGAATTCAAATAAAAATCAGTAAACAAAGTCCAGTCAACGAACTCGCCATATCCGTGCACCATAACTGTTCTGTAACAATTTAAAAACTATAAAAGTATTTTTCCGATTATCGATATGAGGAATTTTAAAAGCATCAAATATAGCATAACGACATATAAATTACAATAAATGTCTAGCCGTTGAGGTCGCCGACACGAAACTTTGCGAAGTATCCTGCTTTTATTCTAACGAATAAATTTGTAGATTTTAGATCGTAAAAGGCCGAACGCGCCAACTTTTGACAGATTTTCAGAATTAAATTTCGAGGAATTTCGTATAAAACTAAACGGAATTATTGCCCGAATTAAGTTGTGGGCTTTGCGGATTAAAAAAAATATATATTTTAATATTAATTTATTGAAATGGGCTTTTCGTATAAAGTGCGATATAAAAACTAACTACACTATTTTGAGTGGACATTATATTGGATTTTTGTTGGGTTTTATTTATTATAAACATCACAAAGCTTAATCAAAAGCTGCCAATAACGGGGTACTTGGTTTAAGTCTAATCAATTACAAGGTTATCCGAATATCAATTTACACGAGGCAGTTAAGAATAGAGATTTATCTTAATATTTCTATTTATTATCGTGTCAGTCGGATGTGGGTCGATTGATAAAACGAATGACTATCGGTTGAATAATCAGGTCGTAACTTCCACAAGAGCGATAAGTAAACTTAGGCGCGAGCACGATTCAAATTTTTTCTGTAGGCCCTTTTTTTAGCTTATCGCTCGAAGCCCGTGAGAAAAAGCGATCACATATTAAAAAAATAAAATAAAACTTTTACCATCATGCAAACTCTCGTTGAAGCGAAAGGGACTTATAAAAGAGCTCAGATCCTTTTTATTTAATACTTCGCCATGTTAAATGTTTAAAATATTATGTAAGCGAAAGCGCCGAAGCCTTTGATGTAAAAAAAATACATCGAATAATTATTATCTGACGTTAGATGAGATAAATAGGGCTTTAGAGCGGAGCAGGAGCAGGAGCACGGAGCACGGAAATTTATAGTGCGCCACTGCTCCGACTTAAAACGTAAAATTAAAAAAAATATATAAATAAAAAAAATAAAAATTTGACATTAATCTAATTTTTAATTATAATTATATCGTATTGATTTTATCACTATTCTCTCCAACTTCATAGTGATATAATTATATTAATGGAGTATTTTATATTTAATGATTAACTTAATTTAATCGGAGTTTGGAGCTACTTTGATGCTGAAATGGAGCCGGAACAGAACAACCAAGAAGTGGTCGCTCCGAAGTCCTGGTAATAAATATTTTGTTTTAAGAAATTTTCCTAAGTCATTTTCCGTATGCAATGCAATGCATCCGTTCCGTATGCAATGGTATATGCTGCGGTGTTTATAGAAATAGGAATTTTAATGATGAATAAAAGTTTTTTTTTAAATTTTGTTGTTTGCATAATTATCGGTGTTTACAATGTGGTATATTAATATCCAATGAAAATTTCATTGACAGGACGGAGGATAGAAAACGAATAAAAAGATAATGCTGAAAGAATTATTTGGAATAATAAAATGTTATGAATACTAATTTTGAATGTTAACAAAATTAGTAGCTATGCATAAACTGTTAGTAGTTATGTATTAGTAGTTATGTATATAAATTTTTTGGAAAGTTTGCAGGGTTTATGGCACTAAAGAGGAATCTCTCATATATTGTTGATTATAAAACTATATAAATGACGTATAATTCAATATGATATCATACATATTGATTGAATAATAGGAATCAGTATTTTCACAAATTTATAAGTAACAATTGATATAGACTAGGGGTTGGCAAATATTTTTTGAAAGGGCTGAATTGTAATAATTTGAGACTCGTCAGGCCGGTTGGCAAACTCGAAAATATTTATATGGGTAATTTTACTAAAATAGCGACAAAAAAGCTCAAAATCTCAAAAAGTTAAAAGTAATTAATCTCAAAAAAGTTATTTGAAAATTCAACTGAAAGTTTAATAAAAAAATACATGTCGGTAATATCAAGAAAATAAGTATTCATAAATAGCGCCACAAGCATTTTTTTTTTTGTTTTTTATTGATTAAATCCCGTTAAATGCCGTTGATAACAACGTGAAATTTTCTAAAATACATAATTTTGGAGAACCATCACGTCCAATCGAGGGTCTGATAGAAGCTCTTTAATTATATAGTTAAATGGATTTTTTTCATACTCGTATGAAGACCTGAAAACATTTTTTATAACTGTAGTTTAACAATAGGCTTAAAAAATAAATAATATCAGCATTTTTTCTGAGGGTCCGAATTTCTATACTGATTCAAATTTACTTAATTTTAATTAAAGTCCGAGGGCCGGATTGGAAACAAGCAGCGGACCAGAGTTTGCCGATACCTGATATAAACAATTCAAAATTGTCAAATATAATAAGATTTTTTTTGATTATTTACATTTTGAATAAGAAACATCAAATAACTATTCGAATAATGAATGAAAATTTTCTTAGTATTCATTTATGAGAGAAATGATATGATTGACACGTTCAAATGCTATGACCTCAAAAAAATAATAATTTTTACTCAACATGTTCAAAAATTTTCATAAAATATCAACTCTTATTCTAATCACATCGTGAAATCTCTTGCAGCATATTACAAAATCTGAAATAAAATACATTTTGTTTTTTATCAAAAAAATAATAAATATTCAGACATTGTAGCGACTTTTTATCCTGTTGGCTATTTAAATCGTTCGTTGCATAAATAAATAACGGAATAAAACAATAAAATTACCATTCAAATTGCGGTTGCATAAAATTCAAAATCCATGCAGATGACATCGATCCTCCAGGAACAAAAATATGGTGTGTTTTTCTAGATTGTATCGCACTAAGAAATATTTTTATGTATTTTTTTATGTTTAAAATGGGGAAAAACTTCTTTATTTATTTTCTTTTAGAATATTTATTGCGATTTTATAATTTCTTAACTTTTAATAATGACAAATTTATTAACATGAAGTTATTAATAAATAGCTTCACTAGATTCACTTAATACAGTGGAATATCTCGAATGAATTCAAATGAATAATTTTTACATCATTATATTTGAAAAGTTTTTATAAAGTCACATTAAGAAACATATTTTTCTTTCCTTATCAACGATTTAAAAAAAAATGTTTCAAAAATAAAAATCACATAATTTATTGAATCAAAAACTGAAAATCCTTCAAATAAATATATGATAATTTCCTGATTGCGAGAGAATTTCTCATAAAATTAATTTAAGAACGAATGAATATGAACGAAAATCGGAATTTTAGTAGAAATAAAACATATTTTGTGAGCTTTTAACTAATTATGTATTATTAACTCATTATTTTAAAAAACGTCATGCAGAAAAGGCGTTTTATTAATCAGAAGGCAATTTTTTAATTTCAGTATTTATTTACCATTATTCCATAGAAGGTTCGAGCCTGATAAACACATTTGTGGTTGACATTTCACGAATTGACATATAAAAAGCGTTCTTATACATATGCTAAACGAAAGAAAGTACCGTTTCTTTTGAAGATAAAAAAAAATACAATTCCGTTAACACCCACTCAAAACACAAAAAAAAGACGATGATGATTGAAATAATTCATGGTACTTAATCATTATAAAACAATTTGAATTTTTCTATAAAATATTTTACATAAACGATCAGTGTACACAAAATAATTAGCGTGCTATCGACGTGTCAGACAAACATAATTAACTTTTAAGCATTCGCTGTAAATATTGTAATATTTTTTAAGTTAATGTCAACAAGCGGAACCATTCATTAAATCAGAAGAGTAGATAAAATATTCGGAACGAGACACCCGTATTTTCGAAATTGTTTATTTTCGACAAGAAAACCGACAATGATTCTATTCAAATGGACCTAATCGTTTATTTGCATCTTCTAAATCTAAAATTATGCAAATTTATATGGACCTATAATACATTATAAAAAACAGAACGCTGCATAATTGAGTATCATAAAAAAATATATAAATAAAATGGTCCAATTTAAAATGTTTGATAAACCAGTTCGAAATTTTTGCGAATAAAAAGCGTCTTCTTCGAAACAATGGACGTGATGAAATATCTGACGCTATATTTTGACGAAATCCCAACGGAAAGATCTCTCTCTTAAGTGCCATTGAGTTGCACAATTCGTAATTTATTTATAACTTTTGACACGAGAATAACTCGGCTAATGTTATGCGAAGATCATTTTTGAAATCAAAATCATGGTCAGTAGTACAATAGTCGGGTTTGAATATTTGCACTTCAGCGCCGTTTTATTGTGTAGCGAATTTTCTCATTGATTTTATTATGAGTGATTTGTTTTGTGGGTAAAGTATTTGAATTGTCATTGTTGATTTTTTAGTTGATTTTTAGAAATGACTGATAATGAGAATTCATTCGTTTTTCATCAAATTATCATTTATGTTTTTAGAATGAAAGATTAATTTTTGAGATATGCGCAATGCATAATTAATCTTGTTAATCGATTTGTTACAGTTAATTAAAGATTATTATACAAAGTTAATTAATAAATATATTAAAGAAAATAGTAGAGTTTTCAGCTAAAAATGAGTTATGCTACTTTCAATAATTAAAAATTATGAAAAATATAATTAATTGCAATTTCAAACTTATATTTTAATCGAAATCGGCTTTCCAGAATTTTTTTTGAAATTAAAAAACAAATACTAAATACATACACTTAATTGAATAAAAATCAATTTTATTGAGAATTAATTACAGTTATATTAATAGCATAATAAAAATCAGCGAATCTTTATATTTATCTCTGATTATAAATGATCGAGTGCAACATCACCGATACACAGATCTTGTCGGCATCGAGTCTGTATTCCTATTTTTTCCGAAAAAGATATAATAAAGTGCGCAAAAATGACAATACATTTAGTTAGTTGAAGTCAGTTTTTAAATGTACAAATTTTCAATATATATTATACATATTTGTGAGCGTTAAATTTGATTATTAATTTACTGCACCTCGGATGGAAGCCCTCCTAGACATCGAGGAATTGATGTTATATTCCAGCTTCCTAAGCAGGCTTAGTTGGGTACCAGCAGTTTTTATAACGTTAACCAAACATAGTTAACATGATCAAAACCATTAATTGTATGTTACAATCACCAGCTTCTTAGGAATCTGTGTTCAAAAATATTTGCCAGGAAAAATAGTTCACAATAGACACACTATACAAAGTTGTATGAAAACCTATCTTTGTATTTTATCTTTATTTTTTCAATTTTATTCTATTTTTTAATATAATAGGATTTTTTGAAAAGATACTTTCTTACCTTTATAAGCAGCTTGTACCCGGCGTTGCTCGGGACTTTGCGAAAATAGACAATAAGCAATTATGGACCGATTACATGTTGTATAGTATTTACAAACACATTTAAACATTTTCCTTATAAACAAAAAACACATTTACACACTTTAAATCTATTCAAGTTGAACGACAAATGGAATGGTCAGTGGATGATTGTTATTACGTGGCTTTAGTTGACGCTTTTCAGATGATGATGGTATTAGCATTATATTTAGTTATTATTTTTTATATATAAATATTTAGACTTATAGAAAAGCGTCAAAGAAGTAAAGTTCACACATCGTTCCTGGACAGCTACTCTGTCTAAATGAATTACCTTCTTACCTTTAGGTTAGGTTAGGTTAGATTTGTTCTCAAAATTCGAGCAAAAGCCAAATATTGCTCATTTGATGCTAAATTTAAAATAAAGCTAAATTAAATTTTGAATAAAACCAAATTTAAATAAAGACGCATTTCGCCGTACCGGAAAATCTTCATATAACGCCAAAGCGATTTTTTTTTCGCTAGGTCTTCTTTTCAAGTTAAGTTTTATATTAAAACCATCCTTTAAAATCATAGTAGGTCTTATTTTCGGGGAAACACGGTACATACACCGTTTTAGTTGTATTTATATAGATATAAAACAGCACAAAGTTTTCAACTCCATCGAGGTTTAGACACTTTTTCCTAATTCACATGGTGATAAGGGTAAATAATTATCCCTCAAGCATCCGAAACTTAAACGGTCTCAGGACAACGATACGCAATTACACCCATCCACAGACCAGACACTACGTAACTAACCCATTATAAAAATTCCAAATAATTTACACACTTTCAACATTCTCAACAAACACACACTTTATGGACCGTCGGAACAAAACGAGGGCGATATCGATCGATTAAGCCTCGCTCTGCGGTTTTCGAGGTAGGTTGTGGCGGAAAATACACAGCCTCATACCATCGAAAATACGACAGTGGCTCGACTCTGCACAAAGGAATTATTCTAGTTTGCAAAACGGGCACTGGGTGCCTTTTGACAGATTCGAGTCGATAGATGTTTCGGCCGCAAGGCGATTAGTGGCAAATTGATATTTCAAGCTTCGCATTTTGGCGGTTTTCCATTTTGGCGAATGCGTTGGGAGAGGAGTTTTGATTGATTAAAAATGAAGCTGAAAATTTGATTCGGCTTTGGTTTAATGAAAGGTGCCGGTGTGGTTGTGCGTTTTATAATGTTGCGTATGCGTAGGTTTGTGTGATAAAAATGCCATTTAAAAAGGATTTTAATCAGTGACGGCTCGTGACTTGAAATTATGGGGATGTTGCATACGACTGGTATCCGTAAAAAAAGTTTTATATATTCTAAGTATAATACATACATACGTGGTATTTTAAAATGTTTGAGTTGATTTTATTTAAGACATATTGATATTATAGTTACATTAAATTGATACCTATCCAGTTCTTTATTATATGATTTCACTTTTTATGTAAAAGCATGTTATATTGAACCCCTTTATTAAAGCAGAATGGCTACTCGAAAAGGATTTTTTTTCATAAAAAATCTAACCAAATTAAAATTGAATTTCAGCTCAAGTGAATAAAATGAAATTATTTTTTTCATACGGTTTATTCTGAAAAAATCTGGTTCACTAACCCAAGGGGATTTTTCAATCTGCCCGACCCTTGTGTCCTAAAAATATCTTCAATAATCAAAAATGATTTACGAGCGATCTGTGTTGGTATTTTTTCATCCAGTCAGTCACCTGAGCGATAACATTTCGAGTTTCGAGTAAAAAGATTATACCGAGAAATCGAAATTTAAAACCGGCCAGTGTAACTTTTCAAAGGGAATGTGTGGAAAAATATAACATGGAATTTAAACGAATATAGTGTTAGTTTTTCCATTCAATAGATTTTCTATCTAGAAACTTTGGTTCGGTTCAATCTTACAGTAAAATAAACTTTGTAAATTTCAAAATTAAATAAATTTAGAAACTTTCTCCAAGAATATAATTATTATCTTAACACCAAGTTTTTTCAACCAATTTTAATTTAATGTCAAAAGATACTTTTGATTTCATTACATCTGGAAATCAAATATTCACTGTACCTATTTTAGTTAAGTACTTTAAAGAATAATATTTCGATTTTTTTTTTCGATTTTGATACATTTAATATTATAATATTTGTAAAGATATTACAAAAAAAAATAACGTAAAATATCAGAAGTCATCGAAATATTTCCAGACTGAATTTAAATTATTAGTATATTTTTGTATATTATACTGTATTACACTGTATATTTTTCAAAATATCAAAATTGTTAATCTTTCGAAAAAAAATCTTTTTGTATTTTTATCCACATATTTCCAATATAAAAAATATTATTTCTACTAGAACTTATCCCCCCCCTGACAGTAATCAATGCGATGGCTTTTATTTAAAAAAAAATGTTATTTGATTCCCGAATAATAAAGTTTAGAAATTCCGAACTTGTCTTTTTTGACATATGTTTTTGGAATGAAATAATATCAGAAAATATTTAGCTTCGTTTTATGAAATATTTAAAAGCAAAATAATTATATTTACGTTGCTTGAATAAATACGGAATAATTTTAGAGTTAAAAATTTCGTAAAAACGTATGATATGTTCGACCGGTCAAATGACCGGTTGAAGTAGGAATAGGTATACTACATCAATATTTTGGTAGGTAGGGTGATTTTTGATAGATATAGATAGAGTAGGTATGATTGCATATCTACTTCAGAAAAATACGTGAAATTGGTTTTTAAAAAACGTTAAAATAAAAAAAAAGTTATTCGAAATTGAAATATTCCACTTCGTTACTTTTTTTCAGTTCAAAATTTTATACCAGCCCAACTTCAAAATCTCATTGCAATTTCATTGAAATTTTCAAAGAGGTAAACGCATATTTGCATAAAAAATATAGTATAAAATGAATATACAAATTGAAACTGTTATTTTTTCCGCGTGAAAAAAGCAAATTGTTTCTTCGATTCTTTTCAAATATCATACATGAGTTTACGAATATCATATTACATTATATAATTTATACTAATTAAATTTTACGGTGTATCATTAATTGTGAGAGTAGTATGCGAGAATTTGTGCAAATAATGTATAATAATGTATCTTAATTTTGCTCAGATTTAACACCAAAAACAAGAAAAATCGTTTTTGACAATACAAAAACGTTTAATTAAATGAAAAATAATAAATACTTCTTGAATTTTCTTAACGATAAATCTGCCAAAACCGCAAACGTAAACCTTCGCGAATTCAAATGTTTTTAAACCATAACACCCTCGACAATATAACGGAAAACAATCGTCCCACGAGGAAAACGTCATAATCAACGCCAAAAAGCGACAACTGTAAAAACCAACAAGCACTTGCCAAAAACAAACACCAGATATTATAAAAATGAAAGATAACCACAATACGGACAGTTCGTTGCACTCTCGCGCGCCATTTTGCGGTTTCGCTTCGGGGAAAAGGGACCTGTTGGTT
This sequence comes from Hydropsyche betteni, assembly GCA_028571205.2. Lineage (NCBI taxonomy): Eukaryota > Metazoa > Arthropoda > Insecta > Trichoptera > Hydropsychidae > Hydropsyche > Hydropsyche betteni. Next base: position 6,335 of record JAOXNN020133498.1, on the reverse strand, counting down.
CTTTTACATTGATTTTTTTTATGGAAAGCCATGCTGTGGTATTTGGGTATTTTTATCTTTGACACATATATGCATTCAGATGGCAGCGGCATTAATTATGAACCTTTTCTGAAGGTAGGAGCTTGGTCGTCTTTTGCGGGTTTTATCGCGTGATTTATATAAATTACCGCCTGCTATATGTCAATGGTTTTGTTTTATTTTTGGATATTTGAGGATATTATGGATGCTTTTTATGTTTGTTTATATTTGTAATTAGTTTATAAAAGAAATATTTTTCAGGTGTTTGAAAAAATCCATGTGATCATTTCGTAATTGACAACCAATAGGAGAGATTTGTTTAATTTCATGACTCATCTAATTCGATGATAGTCGGAATCTAGTAGATATTTTTTAAATGATGTCAACGTATTTTAAAGAACTATATTTAATAAAGTTTGCCACTACATATGCAAATTTATGTTGACAATTTATTGATTACCGTTCACGTATGATGCTGTTAGAAACATGTATTGCGACGATTTTTTATTTTTTCGCCGTGTGGAGTATACGCGTGATTCAGATGAGCACAACAAAGTTTTCGATCTACATACATTTTTTTTACTGTCATTAGATAGAATATGAGTATATGTAAAAGTTTGCAGAATTTTTAAATTTAAATATTTACAGGGCATGAGCATGTTAGCCAAGAATCTGAGGATTATTTTAGTATTTTATATTAATGGCATCTCTATTGTATACATTACAAGTATTATATTTTTGGTTGCGTGGTTGCGTTATTATTTTTACAAAATTAGTATAGTGAAAAATGTCAGAAATAAACTTTGTTATTAAATATTTCAAACATTTCTATAGGCTATTAAATATTCACTGGCTAGGCAAATACTTAATGGATGCTGAAAAGGAAGTATCCTTCATATATAATAATAGAATAGTTCGAATAAAGATATTATTCATTGTTTCGGAGAAAAGCGATAAATATTTAACCATCGAAAAAATACGCGAAAACGTATGCAACTGCCATATAATATAATATATTTCTCGTTCATAATATACCATTTTTTTAATTAATCTATTTTTATTAATTCGAATGTTTTATTTATCAGAAATTCAAAATATATTCAAAAAAGTTGGCTTATAAACGATCAAGATGAGTAACGAATCCACAAAAGTACCCGTCCGTATTAAAAATGAAACGGAAACTTGCCGCGTTTCGAACTTCTGAAGAAAATTTCACCGAAAATGCCTAAAAACAAATTTTTTGACCAAAATGTACTTGTTTTCGGAAAAACTTTGCAAAACGTATAATTTTCCCAAATTCCAAGTTTAAATACATTAATTAAGGTGGAAATTATTAGGATATTCGTAGCCTACCCGTTCTGTGATATACTTAATATAATATTCGATCGAATACATGTCAAAATAGAATCATTGATTGGTAAATTATAATATTTTCGTTTGGAAGGCTTAAGGTTTCTCAGTAGATTAATTATATTATATTATTAATTTGATTATCCGAACGAATACCATATATTTTTAATAAAATAAAAATAATGGGTCAATTCGATTCTGAGTAAAACGAACGAGACTTTTTATCGCTAGAAAAAAAAATTTTCAATGGAAATCTAATGTTTTTCGAGAAATATGTACATGTCACTAAGAGTTCCTATAGCATGTGAACATTTTCTTTCACAATTCCATAACCTTTAAGAAATCCGACCATGTTATTATAAAATACGCTCATAGGCAATGAACCAAAAAAAAAATACAATTTTCTGAACAAAGAAAAAAATATAATTTTCATACATCCATTTGCAATGATATTATACCAAACGGCAGACTCGCATTCTGCGAGTATTCTTTCCACATTTTTCCTAACATTCGTCCACCCATTTATTTCGATTATCCCAATTACCGAACAACGAGGATAACAACATTACTTTTCACTGTTTTTTGAAAAAAAAAAGCAAGCAAACGAGAGATCGTTTACGCTAACAACGAGCTATACTTGACCGAGTATAAAAGGAACCGTCGAAAAAGACGACCGGGTCGTAATTGACTCTGAACAGTACAAGTGGCCGCAAAAAGCTATTTGCATTCGGTAAAGCGTATTCTTGCGGGAAAATTTTCGTGGAAAATCTCGTTGAGACGTCGAGGGAAAACGGAAAACGTCTGAGTTGTTTGCTTGTCAAAGGGGTGTCTTTTGAGAAAAGTTGGCTTCCGCTTTTTGGTATGGCTTATCTATAATTTGAAAGTTGAATAATTCGATTTATTCCTTAGAATTTTTAGAGGATGGTAGTTTCATTTTTTTTTATTGTGTTTTCCATTTATTAATATTTATATGTGAGTCGATGCGGTAAAAAACTAAAATAATTAACTCGAAGGTTTCCAAAATTACCATACAAAATATTTGGAAGACAAAAATGAAATCAACAAAACAATCATGCAAATAAAAATTATATTTGATTAAAATTTTTAAAAATAGACTTAATCGCATTGGCTTCTGTACGACTCATTTATCGAGTGAATGAATCGCATATAATTAAGTTTTAACTGATGTGCACATTTGGATAAAAACTATTTACAAAATGATAAATATATCTTATACATGTATAATACATAAAAAACCACAATAATTTTATTTTGAATACAAAATTTGTTAATTTCACAAAAGATAGATATCAAACGAAAATTTTAATTACAACCAAATTAGTTTACAAAGAATCTAAAAAGAACGAGATGAAACCGTTTCTTTTTATTTTCAATGGAACCGAATTTATTTTCAACCATTTTGTTTGACCCTTGAATTCGGCCGATGGGGAAAAATTGTCGAAAATCCCAAGGACGTTGAACTTTGAAACTGCATATCGAAACGAAATATCCAAACAAAAAAATGCTAACCAGTCGAAAAATATCCAGTTTCGGTTTTTTTCCGACTCTTTGCAAACGAGATACATGCGAAAGGAGAATATGTCGCTCCAGTGGAAAAGGTATAAAATAAGAAATGTTAATTGTCCTTTTTAATCTTTTGCGAAATTTGGCCTTTTAATAAATCGTTCTAAAAAACATAACGGCGTACGTTGTATTAAACTTTGGCGTGAAAAGGAGCTTCATTAGTGGGATTTGAGCTGTTTTATAAAATTGATTAATTTTTCTTGGTGGGGAATATCCTTTTCGGTTTGTGGAAGTTTGTGTTGAAATTTTTCTCAAAAGATACAATGTCGGAAAACATTTCAAACATTTTCGACTGAAAATGGAAAGTTTAGTTTAATTTTTCAAAAATTCAAAATCATGTCAATCATATTAATCAAATCAAAATCATCATCAAAAACATTTGGTGTTTCAAGTAAAATAATTTCATAAATTTTCAGTTTAAATATTTATTACGTATTCATGAAAATATTTATTTATGCAGAAAATCGAAATTGTAATATTGGAAATTCCACATCGAATTCTCGTAAAATGAAATTTGATTTTTTTTTAGTTTAAATACCTTATGATGTATGTATGTATATGTTATTACAATTTTTGATTTTCAGCACAAATTTTTTACGATTCAGCTGTTATTTTTTTTACTGCGAAATATAATATTTTGCTCTGTTATGGAAAATATACAATGTTGCATAGATTTAATTAGTTGCAAAGATATTTTAGACTGAAAATAAACGACCTGCCTTCAAATTTAATTATATACCGAACAACAAGAAGCCCATTTAAATTTATATTTCGATAAAATGCATGTTCCTAAACGATTTATTAATTAGATCACATATATAAATACATACACACACACACACACACACACATTATATATTATAAATTACATCACCGAAAAAAATGATCGGAATTCAGATGAAAAAAATCAATTTCTATAATACAATAAAATACGGCTTTCCTTACATTTTATATGACAATAGATAAATTTATTCACGATTACGATCGCCGACTTTTAACATTATCGCAACAACAATGCCGAAGAACTGATGTCGATATTTGTGGTTCAAGTTGTATGACCCTTACGATTATATTCTCAAATATCACATGGTGTTTAAATTTATTAGGCATCGATTTTTGAATAATAAGCGGTTTCGTCACACATTAAAAATAGTAAATGACTTACTGTTGGGTGACAAAAGGAAAGGAAATCGGAACCGATGTCAGCCGGAAATCCATCGATCATTCTCTTTGTTTTTCAGACACTTATTAATTTTTCGATTTTTTTTGATGATGGAACTGTATATTAATCATAACAGCTTCGTTTTTCGAGATTGTATAATATAATAAATTGTTGCGATAAATACTATTCCTACATCATATTCATATACATCCTAATCATATACTGCATCAATATTTCGGTAGGGTAGGGTAGCAAAAAAAAAATGCAGAAATGATTGCTTATTCATTTTAGGAAATTACGTGAAATCGGTTTTGAAAAAACTTCGAAATTTAAATTTCCGAAACGGTCAAATGACCAGGTTTGCCGGAATAGTGGTCATACGTTATGATGATAAGAAGCTTCTTAAAAAAAGCAAAGAAAAATAAACTGACTTTACTGGTTTAAAAAAATAATTAATGTATTACTTTGATGCAAATTACAAATAATTTTTTTTTTGCATGACCGTGAATCTGATAAGTAACCATGTTTTTATTTGAATTTGTTTTCTAAATGTTCGCGATCCTTTCACAAATTCCGATGATGCTATGAATATTACTTTACGTAATGTTATTTTTAAATGATTGAAAATATTTATGAATATGATCACAAAACGCTCGTGTCATTTTAGACCTCAATTCAAATATATTAATATCGGTCGGCGCGAAATTCGTTCCGGAGCCCATATTTTTGTAATTGATAAAAAAAATTCTTCATGATTAATAATTTGGAAATCCCTGTAACTATGTTCCTTAATGAATTTTTTAAAATTTTGATAATTATAAAATTTACAAAGGTTTTATTGAAACTCGCACAACATCACAATAATCTTCCCAATTTTCACAATGATTTTTTTTATATTTTTCTTCATGTCAAAGAGCCAAGATATAGTTCATATAGTCAACAAATTTATAAAGATTTACTGTATGTTCAAATTGTTGTGTAACTCAATTCTGATTTATACAAAGTTTCATAAAAAAAGGAAATATTTGAAAATTTTAAATATTGAGAACCACTGGATAAAATTTCAAATAATAAATTATAGGCATTGATCTTCACATATTTTTTAGTCAATTCTTAAAATTTTGTGGTTGTAACACCAACTATCTCGATTTACGAAACTAAAGAAAAACGAAAAAAATCGACATATTTTGGGAAAATCTCAACTTTCTGTTGGGATATCAAATTGATATCTTCATTATGACAGAATTCGATATTTCACAAAGCTTGGACATAAAGAAATTATATTCCCGAAGTAGAATTTTAGTAAAAGAATGCCCGAGGGATATTATTATACAATTCTGTTTTTAGACGAAAGAAATTCATCTGCGTAATAGCCATCAGAAATATCAATTAGCTTCGAATTAAACGACGATTTTTTCATTTCCAGAAAAAGTAATTAAGTCTATTTAGAAAATTTTCGTAAAAGAAATTATATTGAATCTATATCAATGAACAATAATAAATATGGTCAAATCGCATGAATATCTATGATTATAAAACACAAAATATTTTATAGATTTTTGTAAGGATATTTTTGATGTGCGAAAGAGACAACATTACTTATATAACGACCAAACAATTAAAAATTATCATATCTGTGGTCGACAACCATTGTTTATACAAAATCTTATTTTAAAAATAATTTTATTAACTTTCATAATTATATACAGAACGCTATTTTTTATCAGTATGTGAAGAAAGGTTTCACGTAAGAAGAAAGATGATAAATCCTATAGAAAATCCTGATTTACTACGTGGGCTTGTTTATGTTCTTACATTTCAGTCTTTCACCCTTCACAAGGGCTTAACTTCGATCAACACGAAAACAAAGACGAAAAAAACTAGTATGATACTATAAAATCACAAAGAATTCCGAATCGTACTTGATATATGATCGTGTGGTTTTAGAGAAATTTATCTTTTTTCTGAAGAATCATTATAATATAGTATAATCATTTGTTTTCAAAATGTTTTTCTTGTTGTAAAAGTGAAGTAAATATATTATCTGTTTGATGGAAAATATTAAATAGCGTGAATTTAGAAAAAAAAAGTGAACAAAGGTGATAGAAATTGTTCATAGGAAAAGGATTAATGGTACAACATTATATAATACTAGTATATAGGCCCGATGTTAATAACATCGGCTGCGGTTTTGTTAAGAAACGGAAAACGATAAAATGTG
>JAOXNN020130054.1:0-29089 GCA_028571205.2 Hydropsyche betteni | reverse complement strand
TCTGTCATCGGTGATTATATACATGTATAGGGGATTCAAATATTTTTTCCACTGCGTAATAATCGACGTATTGCATAGTCGATAGAGACGCTTTCATGGCATGATATTATAGACGTTATGTGTATACGCATAAAGACCATATACGCATGAAGCATAATTTTACAGCCGCAAAAAAATAATCGTATCGACGCGTTGTTTTAAAGTCGCGAGCGTCATCGTGACAGGCAGACAGATAGACAGACAGACAGATATCCGTGTTTATATATAGGGGAGATTATTATTTTCATATTGAAAAATATTACTATTAATAAACCAATAATTTATATAATGATCAACTCATAACCACAATCAATCGAAACCAAAACCGCCGATTCGCGACAAGACCGTCGGCGCGTGAAACGCCAGATTTTCCACGCGCCGCGGGAAAACCTCACCCATATACAACACTAATCATCGACACAGATCAAAACCGAACTATGCACACACGAATCGATAACCCTTCATTATTTTTTTCCGCGAACCATCTGCATACCATGAAAAAAACCGATCAAAAGTTATCGGCGAGCATGCGCTGGCGCACGCCTCCCGTTAAGTGGTGGTGGAGGGCGTATATGTTGGCTGAGTTGACGCCAACGTGCAACACTTCGTCATCAGCATGAGGCCAACGTTGACGTTGACGTTGATCGTGCTACTTGCCGTTTTGCCGACGGAATTGATCGCCGGCAGGTTCAGGGCCTACGAATCTGGACAGGTATGTCAGGTTTTTTTTTTTAAATTTTAGTTTCGGGTCCGGTGTTTGGGTTCGGAGGTTTTGCAAGGGCACCGAAGGGTTATTCGATTGATGGATGGTTTTCGTTGTTTGTTTGGGTGTTGTGATCGGTTTGATGGAAGTGTGAGTCATCCGTGGATGGTTTCGATTGTGAATATATTAAGCTCGGTACTGGATTAAATTTGAATAGAATATTTTTTGAATAAACGAGTTGTATATGTGTACTCGAAACTATTGAATTCATTTGAAATATTAAATTTATGGATATATGCTGAAAATGAAACATAAAGCTAGTATTTTTTATTATTATTTTTATTTTAAAAATGTTTTAAAACATGTTTGATTGAATTAATTTTTCAAATAAAATTATAAATACATATTTCGATTCCAAAGCGATAAAAATCTTAACAGCTCAAAGTTATTTTTAATGATTATTATTTTATTTATACTTAATATATTCAATACTAGCCCCTAAAATGTATCAAATATTATATTTTCATGAATACAATACCTAAAATGTATGTAAACATAACCTTAAATTTTTTCATGTTCGATAACGTGAACACGACATGTATCTTCACAATTGTTTACTAACTGACTGTTTTGTACCAAATTTATTCTCAATTAGAAAAAACGTAAGCCTTTAAGTATAATATTTAATACTTTTGCGAGTGATACGAAAAATAAGAAACCGTTTAATTCTTAATTTGGTAAAAGTAGGTGAAATTTTCGATAAATTATTCATCAATATGATAATATAATATTAAAAACTTTAACTTTGTATGAAATTTAAAATGATTTATATTTAAACCAATGACTTTTGGAACTGAAAATTATTTTGAAATTTGAACATTTTTTTAATAAACAAAATGAATACATATTAAGAAACCCATCAATAAATCATATTTATTATTACGACACTTTATTTTATTTCATTTATATAAATCATAATTTTTTTCAACCAGAATTTTTTTTTCTATTTTCGAAAAATTCTTAAAAATAACTTTTAATCCAAACACATTTTCATTATAACATAAGAAATTTTCTAAAAATATAAATTTTCAAATTACAATCAATTTTTATAATCATAAAATCAACACATCCCACGGTTTGGAAACCGTCGTAAGAAGAGACCCGCGCGGAATGCGAGTGTGACCCGTCTAACTGTATTAGCGCGGCCGTCGAATTCGGCTCCGCGACACCCAACGGCGACAAAACGGGGGCCCCGGAGGCGCGGTAACGGTGCCTACGCCCCCGGAGGACCCCGGGGGCCGCGTCCTAGAATCCTGCGACCCGAAAACCGAACAAACCGCTTCCGGACCGATCCAGATCCCCGGCGGCTGCCGCCTTTTCCGGCCGTTTTCGCGGCGATTTGTCATCGGTGCTGTTGCCGTCTTCGCCGAATGTTATGAGTGAAAATTAACGGTAAAGTCTAGAAAAGTGTGCCACACCACGGCGCAATCAAACGTTGATGAATTGTATCCGAGACGGGAGAAATTGGCACGTATCGGTCATTTCGGTATGGCACCGAGATGACGTTTCGTCTGTAAGTGAAATGTGAAGCGTTATGGCGTTTGAAGTGGAGGTGGGTTTTTGAATTCATCTATTTTATTGAATTTTTTTGAAGTTGTGTTTGTATATGATGAAAAGAGGAGAATGCACGTAACGGTTTCAGCGTGATTGTTTCAGTATTTAATTTTGTGCGAAGAGATACGTTTTGTAAAAGTTTGTGCATATGGATGGATTTGGAAAAGTTTGAGGGAAGTTTATTTGCAGGGAATGGGATTGAAGTATAACTTGCAACATGTATAGCGACCATACATATTTTTATAATTATCATTTAATTCATAATTTAATTTCCAATACAATCGATTTTGAAAACGAAATGAATAATTCCAAACAACTTAGTCACATTTTCCTTATAATATGAAAAAAAAAAATTTTATACATATTTTTTTTCAATACAAATATGAAGTCATACATTGAAAAATAACATCTCATACATATTCAAATTTAATTTTTTTTAAATTTAATATATCAAAATAACAATAATGGATGGCATACTTATTCGTTTGGCGTTCTTAAATCAAAATTAATCAATTTAAAAACAAACAAATTTTACGGTTCGATAAAATCTATAACTTTTGATAATATTCGCATCATTTATATTAATAAGATATACAGTTTATGTGGTTTGATCGGAATTTCAGACACGAGAGGTCATCATGAAACTTTCTCCGTTGGTGTGTTGTGTTTGGGTGATCGAACGAAATCGAAAGGTTTGTTCGATTTTCATGTCTAGGTGCTAAAAAGTGCGCGAAAATTTGATTTGTTCTATGGAATTTGTCTTATGAGTCAATCGCATATGTTTTTTGCATGTAAATAGACGGAGTAAGTGAAGCTAAATGGTGTTGAATGATCGAATTTACAACGGAAAATTTTCATGGGAATAATACAGAAAAACGATGAAATTGGAACGTAAAATTAATATTAAAACCAAAAATTTGAATATTTAACATTTTCAGAGTAACTTTTTATTCAAACAAGATCCACCGACAGACAAAAATGGATTTTTGGAATGGTTACTTGGCGTTGCTGGATTGACGACAACAACAGCAGCTCCAGTTTTACTTCCACCCGAAGATTGTCCGCCATGCGGTGAGCACAATACGAAAATTACCATAATTCGATGAAAACAACCGTCGCGTGTATCGATACGAAAAATTTCGCTTTGATCAATTTAAAACCGATTATAAATTACCGATTCGCATGAAAAAGTATGCTAATCGGAACCCTCATGCGATTAATTGAACACGATTGATATTGCCGCTGTTTGCCATATAATTGAGCGCTCTCTTTCATTATTGCTTATAATTACATATCTGCACAATTTTAAAAATCAAACCATTTACATAAACGACATGCCCTGGAACGGCAAACGATAAAAAATCGCACTTTTTTCCTCGTTCGGATCGATTAACGATTTTCACGATTAGTTTCTACTCTGGTGCGGGTTTTAATTATGGATTCATCGTAAATCATTGCGGAAAAATTTGTTGTGAATTTACGGCTTTGTTAAGTGGAGCGTGATAGAACTTTGAAACTTGTCATATTCGCTGATGTTAGGCCACGAAGCCTTTGAGAAAGTTTTTCGAGTAAAAAACATTTCTGGGAAATTTGGACCTTTCGTTTTCTGTTCCATTGTGTTGTACGTCCAATATAGTTTTGGAATTTTTTTCTCAATTAATAAATAAAAAAATAATTTTTATAGGTTGCGGACAAACTATAGTTAGAAATCGTATAGTGGGAGGTCAAGAAACTCAAGTTAATGAATATCCATGGATGGTATTACTGCTTTACAATGGACAATTCTACTGTGGAGGAACATTGATCAACGATAGATACGTATTGACCGCAGCCCATTGTGTTAGCGGGTAAATATAACATTCCGTTACATCAAACACTTCAATGAGTATCAACCATTTCAGCAGAATCAAAAGCTACATAACAATTATTTCGATTAGGAAACGCATGGAAATTCAGCAAAATTCCGGGCTACGAATTAAAAGCCTTTTTGTGTTGGCGCGTAAAAACGTCACCGTAACTTTTCGTTCGTGGCCATAGACTCGAACGAGTTTTTTCTCCCTTACATAGCACATTTCGTTCGTCGATAAGCCACTCTTTTCCAATTTGCATAACGCCGTTTTCATCTCAGGTTCATTTTCCTTCCTTAACAATGTTATCCATCATTCTGAATAAACGCGAGTTTTATTGAATTTCCGACCGAATTTAATAAGTCTTCTGTACAATTTACTTCACACGATGCTGTCTTTGGCTTCGGGATTTTATCATTTACGTGATTGATGAGGATACTGCGTAAGGACATATTCGTCGCACGGAGAAGCACCTCTCACTTGTCATTCTGACTATTTTTATGAGGAAAAAACAATTTAGGCGGAGTAAGCTTCTGCTATAAGCGGGCTGGGCCGTCAAAATAAGCAATGGAGCCTACGGATGTCACAATGGATCGATGTTTTTCATCAAAATCTCGCAATTTTGATACTCCGATTGTGATTTATTAAGCACATCCAATATTTTTAGAATTTCACATAAAAAAATATTTTTTTTTCAATTTACTCAATTTCAATTCATTTTTTTAATTCAATATTGTATGCACAAATAGTTGTATGTAGTAATTAGTATAATATTTTAAAATAATTCAAAGTACAATATATGTATTACAGATTATTCGTTCTATTTCACTCAAATATCTTTTCTCAAAGGATATAAGTAGAAGCCATTGCGTTGTACCTTTTCGAATTATTTTGATCGAATTAAATAAGTTGTCTTTTATATTTCATATTTATAATAGTCAAGGAAGGGAATTTCAACAGAGCAATTTACTTTTGAATAAAATTTGATATTAATTTTAAGCTTAAAATAAAACAACAACGAAAAAATTAACATAAAAATAATTTGAGATCTACTATTTGTTATTTTCAGATTCGATGTGAAAAAAATGAGCATTAGGTTGTTAGAGCATGATCGAGATAACGATACAGAAACTGAAACAATATCTCGGAAAATTGAAAGAGTTGTTCGTCATCCAAAATATTCAAATTCGAATTATAACAGCGACATAGCACTTATGCGGTTGGACGAGAAGGTAAGGAAAAAACATAAATTAAATTTACGTACAACTCAACGAATAAATCTTGGTCCCTTTCTTCGTTCGCATTTCGTCCTCATTTTTTTCATATAGTAAATGAAATGCAATATAGATATATAATAGAAAGGACGATTCCCCAACATGGGGCCAAATAAAATAAACGCGGTCCCGAAGGCGTTCCTTTAATACATGTCGCAGTTTTCCCTTATCCATCTTTTGAATTTGTCAGATTAAGCAAAACCTTTTTTTATCAAAGCGAAGAATTAAATCTACACATGAAGAAATATTTTGAAAATCTCAAAAAAAAAATAGAATTACATATTACATATACATTATTCACGTAATCGAACTGTCAGATATTTTTTGTGTGAAAAGGATTTTTGATTTAAAAATATATATTTTTAATATCCAGTAGTGTTTTCAATATGCAATTTGAAATAAAAATGGTTTAGTATGTCCCGAAACTAGATGAAATGACCAGTCATTTTTAAAATATTGCGAATTTTCGATCAACAAAAAATCTACTGAATTAATTTTCCGGGAAATCCAATAAATGATGAGAAAAATAAAATAAAAATATATATTAATTTTATGAGATAAATAAAATAATTAAATTTTCCTTATGAAGAAATCATAAAAATATAATATTTAAAATTTTCAGTGCGTATTCAAGCGCGCTATTTTGATTGATGAAATTTTTCATCAAAGCCATGCAATCAATTTTCACATTTTCTTGTATACTCATTATGAATTAATATATGCCATATTACAATGACGAACACTTTTTTCAAAATTAATATTAAAATGCAAATATGCAATAATATAAAATTTAAATATTCTGAGTCGAATCTTGATTCAGCGAAAATATACCCGATGAGTTTTATAAAAAATCGTTTTCATTTCAGGTTGATTTAGTCGGAAAGTTACGTCCAGCTTGTTTGCCAGTTTCAGGCAAAAGCTTCACCGGTTATGATGGTATAGTGACAGGTTGGGGTGCTGTCGAAGAAGGCGGACCTGTATCAAATACTTTACTAGAAGTAATCTTAAAAATATACAAAGAATATAAGAAATCATAAGATGATTAAATAAATCATCGAAATATTTCAATTTTATAAAACTATTCAATTAAATTTAAACTCAAAGATTGTTTAATTTCAATAAGGTAACGGTCCCTATAATGTCAAACGACGACTGCCGCAAATCAGCGTATGGATCTAGTCGCATTACTGACAATATGCTCTGTGCTGGTTATCCTGAAGGAATGAAGGATTCTTGCCAAGGTGACAGCGGAGGACCTTTGCATATCCTCAACACCACAACAAACCTACATCACGTTGTCGGTAAGCTGAAGGTGTAGTTAAAATGGTAACATTTCGTACAGGCTGGCTTGCTAATGCGTGAGCTTACCGGATTTCGTATTTTATATGGAAGAGGATTATGGTGTTAAAGCCATATGGCCCTTTGCATGTGTGTCAAAAAAGTGCGAAACGCGTATGTGATAATTTAATATAAAATTTGTCATTTTCAGGGTGGGTTATGCGAAAGCGTGTGAGGATTTGGGGTTGTGTTTTATACGGATTGAATTGTCAAGGTTTTGTTTTAGACGTGGCTTATCGAGTTTGGGATTTGCGTCCAATTTTCAAATATTTTTAGAATACAGATTCACAGATTCTTCAAGAAAGGAATATTTTCATTACATTTTCAAACCATTATAAAAAAAAAATTGTTTTTTAATCCAAAATATTTGAAAAATAAGAAATTTCAATTATAAATTTACGAAGCATTAAGCTCATTAATAACTTTCCATTGTTTAATGAAAATTGATCGACTCTAATTACGAAAATGACAAACATTGTTTATTGTCTCGATTTTTCCAATATGAAATAGTGTATTTTAATGACGTAATGTCGCGCACATAGTTGCTTTATCAAATTATTATGAATCGATCCTGTTCGAAAAGCTCGTTTCAGAGTTATTTCCCTAGATTAATTTATATTGTGTGCGATTAAGCGGATTTTCACATATTCAAAATGTCCGCAGTTAGGCGTGGTAAAATGGTACGATAAAAGATTAAAATTCTTTCATGTTTATACATTGATGTTTTGTATATTGCACGAAGTATCGACAACGCATATATTATATATACGCCTTATCAATAAAGAATCACGAAAACTTCGACCTTCAATGTTTGAGTTGGCATTTCTCGAATAGGTCATTGTGCTAATTGTAACTGAATCTACATCATTTATTATAACCTTTACCTTTGAAATGAATAAGTCGCTTCGGGGAAAAGTGGATACACTTAGACAATGTAAATTTGATATTCCATTATCTAATACAATGACAATACATGGTACTCGATTATATAAGATTTGATTCACTAGAAATGACTATATATAAAAAATAATAATGTTGATAGAAACATCATACACACGCAAAAATTTCCTTCACATTATACAATCCTATATAATCCTTTACACACGCAAATATTATACCATAAAATATTACACGAGTACTTAGTACTTATTAATATTATTTTTATCTTTATTTCATGTATAAACTATAATTAATTCAAACTATTTTTACCTATTCATACAATGCATACGATAAAAATTATATTTAATCATACGATCTTTTTCGATGAATATGTAGATAATTTTCCAACTTTGATTACAGGAATTGTTTCCTGGGGAGAAGGATGTGCCAAGCCTGATCATCCTGGCGTGTATACCCGAGTGAACCGATACAATTCTTGGATTAAGAGCAACACGGCAGATGCTTGTTATTGCTGACGCAAAACATCTCGGTTACCAACTCGACCTGCTATCGGGTCACCGTACACCTGTGATCGGCTAATTTACCCTAGATTAGGCTAAGAGTTTTATTATTTATTGTAATTGTTTAAAAAATTTGATGTGTTTGTATTATATTTTTTACACGTGTGTTAAAGTCGAATCGCGATCTGCATTTATATTTATGGAATAAAATCTTGTGGAAATCGATTGGTTTGATTTCGCCCCGAATGTGGGTTAGTGGGTTTAGTACTTTTTTTCATATTTTTAATAGAATTTTGGCGTTTATATACAAGGTGTGTGTGTATATTTTTTGCAGATCCTACGTAAATATTAAGCGTTCGGAATTATTTGGGAGCAGAAATGAAGCCGGTGAAATCATCAGAGAACGATAATTTGGCTGTCAAGAGCAATATTTTTATGATTTTGAACATCGGGTCTCTAAGGAAAATCTTTTACATTCATAGAAATTTTTTATTCGTCTCGAATTTGTTAAACTTTACATCGCGTAATTGCGGACCATTTCGTTTTTTCTCAATAGTCATTACAAAAATAGATTTTTTGTAACTTTGAAGTTTATTTTTATATTTCTATACGAAGCATTCTAAGAAATTTCAGAATATATTTCAAAAATATATATTAAGAAATAAAATAATTCGCCAACAACAAAACAAACATATTTCCAAAAATCCCATCGAAAAATTCGTACGAAAAAATCGAATCATCGACATAAAAAAGTAATATCACAATCAACAACAAAAACTAATAAAATATACAGTAAAATCGAACTACTATAATATTCGCATAATCTGAAACGACCTCACACTTGAAACTCATAAAATCAACATCTCATTCGTAGTCTCGACACACTCAACACTTCGTCAAAGGCGTTCAGCCAACGAGCCTTCGAAACTCCAAACGGGCACATACATTCATATACTGAGCAGGTATATTTGCGAAACACAATCTGAAAAGTTAGCAGTCCCTCACAGAGCCTTTGGCTTTTCCGCATTATCGGAAAATCGGAGTCGTGCGTGCGATCGTAAATTTTCCTGCGCGAACTTTTATCGCCAAGTCGTCAAAGTGTGATCGATTTTTACGTTTTTGGAATGATTTTTAAGCCGTTATAACTGTGTGGAGTTAATTCTCACAAAGGTGTGATTAAGCCGGATTTTTCGTGTGTTCATAATACACGGTTGAAAAATAATTTTGTTAAAGCGTGAATTGATTTTGGCTCGGTGAATGTTCGTTATTCAAATTGGAATCAGATCATGTTATATTTGCATAACATTGTGACGGTTAATGAAATAGTCACAGATTCAAACAGGCCCAAGTTCTCGATATTCGTGTTATTTTTTCTTAGTAAGTTAGTTTTTTTTTATATTATGAGGAAGATTGGAAATCAATGAGATACTAATTAAGAAGTTAAACTTTTCTCATTCATTTGTTCCAATTCAAAGTTGGAAATATTCAAGTTTTCTATTTTATTTTAGTTCAGTAAAACTTTGTTGAAAATATTATGGAATTAAAGTTAAAATTATAAAATTAAATACAACGAAAATAATTACCGAAGAATTTTCATTCTTTTCAACAACGGAAAAGGTTTAAATTTTTTTATGACTTTTGACTGATTTTTTTAAGCCAATTCTTTAAAAAATTTTCAAGAATTTGAATATTCAATATATTATTTAAATCCTTTGTCTCTAGAGAAAAATACCCGAAAAAAACATCCCCATCCATAACTATACTATTAAAACAACACACTTATATCTTCATACAACAAGCATACACATGACCATCAAAACGAAAAACCCATACATTTAACAACCCACTCGGACACCCAAATTTTAAATGGTCCCTCAGAACACCCACCAATCTTACGATAATCCACCAAAAACGACACATATGAATCCTTTCAACGGTTCACCCGAAGCCACGTGCTTATCTTCCGCACGCACACGCCTATCACAACAAACGACTACCAGGGGAAAAAAACCACTGAAAATTTGCCCATCTGAGTGGAACACCTAGCTGTGGTCTTCCATTTATTTATCGTCGCCTGACCGGCTCGGTTTTTACAGTTAATCCGTTTATTCCGACCGAGACTTCGGCGATGTGCGTAATGGGGCACCGTGAAATTTCCGGCAATAATGTGTCCGATGTTTGCGTTCAAATATTAAACTTTATGGTGAGCAAATATTCAGAGGTTTGCGTATCTGTAACTGGACGGGTTTCGTAAGCGATTGCGTGAAAAAATGTGTACGTTATTAACATAATTAAATATTTGAGAGAACTATCCGTGAACAGGTCAATATTGGTGCGCGTTTTAGGTACTCGGTTTGATTGTGGTTAATTAATAACGATCGCGGTTATCAGTCTATTTTGGTGTATAGGAAATTGGAGGTATGGATATGTTTCATTTGTTCATTATTATGGCGTGTTCTTATCCGTATTTTTGATTGATTGTGATTTTTATCTAACGACAGTGATCCGATATTGTGCAAAATGCGTTTAATTGATTTTTTTTACTAAAGTGTTCTGAAATAATGATACGGAATATAAAAATTAAATTGAATTTACGTTATCGGAATAATTTGGTGAAACCTCAATTTCATATCTGATGCTACATTTTTCTGAGAAACCTCAATCTCGTTAAATGAAAGTCACCTTATTTGGCAATAAGTAAAACCTTTTTTCGAAAGTAAGCATTTTTATACGGAGAAATGACTATCGTCTTTGCGAAAGATAATTAATAATTGACCTAAAAAGATATTAACGTTGATTTTTCATTGTTCAAATTTATGTCAGTTTTATCATCTTTGTCTTTTGAACAATTTATGAAAGCAATTACATTGGAAATGGCTCCACTCCACCGAGCCGTATCGTGAAATAAAAGTTGATTATCGCGAAAACAATTTGAATTAATATAATGGTCACGATCACCTAACATTATACAAACGTCAAAACGCAAACGGGTCGCTATTTTTGTGCCTTAATCGTCGAATTTAATTTCATTACAGCGGGTTTAAAAACTCACGAAGTACAAGTGCAAAGAGCAATTACGAATCGACAAAACATTTCGATAATAAAATGATAATAAAATGGACCGGACCTCCCAGAAGTCGTCACGTCGCGACCAGATGGTGCAATTGATGAAAGTTTCATAGCCACATGGGATACGGTCGACAGAAATAAAACGCCACTTACGTTTTCGCAAGCAGAAAAAGAAAGCTTCCGTGTTTCTTCGATATCATGCAATTTCGTATTCTGCCTAACTAAACAGGAACGATCGTATATTATTTACGGTAAAATTTTCACGCATTGCAACCCCCACGGTACTAGTACCGTTCAGTCAACTTTTATTAAAGGTTTTCACGCAGCTTAGTAGTGATCGAAAACCTTTTCAATGGCGTGGATAATGGCGTAAGTTTTTCCAGTTCAAAGGTTTTTATATCCTTTTCTTATTTGCGTTTATGCTGAAAGTGTTTTTAGGTTCGCACCTCACTTTTTCATTCAAATGCGTCAATAGAATGATCGGAAGTGACATTCGCCTTAAATACACTCAATACTTTTTTCGAATCCAATAACAATAAACCATTTTAAAGCATAGGGCAATTATAAATAATAATAATTTTTTTAATCATATTATTTTCAGTCTCAACCGTTGATTTTACAGAAATTCATTCCACGTCGTGTTCAAGCTATGCTGCGATGACACATATCAAACTAAAAATAATATTATATTTTATTTTATGTTTGGTACTTTAGATCCCTTGAGCACAGATTCGGAATCGTTTGTTTATCTATCCCTGACTTACAAGGATTCACGAATACTCTGAAAATATTATAATGAGGGTTTTCCGTGGTCGCAGAATTTTGTCGTTTTTCTGGCTAAAATGAAGAGTATTTTATTTTTATTGCCATCGGGAATCTTATAATTGTTCAGGCTACAGTGAGTAACACATGTTGTAAACGTCTTGATGTAATTTTAGAGGTTCTTTGATATTTTCTTTCAAAACAGCTGTGCATTATATCCAAATTTTAATTAAACATATCATTACTTACACTCACATATATACGCTTTAATAATTTCCGGTTTAATTTAAATTTTATGGTATAATAAACTACCAATTTATATGAACGTCTATAGTAAAAGAAAAGGTATAAACTTTTACGTTTTACGGTTCCACTGATTTATACGTGCAATTTTAAATATAGTTATCGAATGTGTGAAATAGTTTAAGCCGTAGAATATTTATTTTCACGTACAACCTCGAATGAAAAGGGATTGAAGTGAGAAGTGTTTTCATTAAGTACAATTCAAGCACGCATTCTTAATCGGGTAAGAAACCTAACAAAGCATGCAAAGGTTTTCGAATACATTAGGCGGTAGACTTTGTTTTATTTATAATTGAAAATAAATGCGAAATGTAACAATTTACCCTATAATATTTCAAGGCAAAAGCTTTAGTGTTTCCATTATTATAATAAATCACATCAACCAATTATTATAATAAAGGTAAATTTAATTTTCAAATTTCACGACTTTTTTGATGATAGAAATTCATGCTTATTTTGTGTTATGAATGTTATGAATTTTCTTGAAAAAATTTACTTTTGAATATACAAAAACTAATAAATCTACCTAAAAAGTACCAATTTCAAATTTAGTTTCATATTTTGAAAAAAATATTAAATACAATATAAGATTAATAAAAATTCGAAATGTATTACAGCATAAAAACTCACAATTTACGTTCTTGTGGAAAAATTTTGCAATATCTCAAAAAACCAATTTTTGTTGCGAATAAATTATTAATCAATAATGTGAATATAAGCGGAAAAATTTTCAATAAAATAGTAAAAAAAATCATATTAACTTAAATATAAGTCAAGCGAAAATATTTAAAGGAAAATTTACCTAAAAATTATTCTTATAGGGAAGGAATATCTAAAATAGAAAATATTTTATCACAAAGAGAACAAAACATAAATTCTCAACATCACCAAATCGAAAACGCATTAACGCGAAATTTTTCACGAACACTTCAAAGCATAAAATACAGCACTTAATAATCACCACAACTAGATCTAAGTCTACGCTCAGTGCAATTCAGGTGTTGCCCACCGAAGTTATCAACCACGTCCCGAACATCGGTTCAGATGCGACTAACGGTCCCAATGGGCAAAACGACCGTTAATTTGCGAATAACGATCCAGAAATCCGAACTGGATCATGTCGGTCGCTTGCGGCATTCTGGAAGCGAGCATCTGAGGAAAAGCGCCGGAAAATCGCGTCGAGTTTTCCTCAGTTCACACGCAGATCGCTCGGTGGTCGAACGCGTGCTCCGGAAAAGCTCTTTAGTTTTCCCGCGGATTTCACCGTGTTGCAAATTTTCTTTGTATATTAAAATTTTTCGAATGTTATTCTATTTTTAATAATTTTCAAAATTATTATCACGCGCGAATGTATTTATATAGGTAGCGTCACGATAACGTACGTGTTTATGTGCGAAATATGATAATTTGAATGGACGTAATTTTAATTAATGGAAATTAAGGTGCGAGGAGAATAATTCGGCTAAATGATTTATTAAGGTCAGAAAATCAAAGTTTTGATCAACGGGCTTGTGGATATTATAAATTTGATTTGTCGATTGGTGTATTTATAAAACGAAATCAAATTATGTTCGCGTAAATGTGCTAAATTATGTGTTAAATTTTACGGGTCAGTTTGCAAATCCGTAATCAATCATCCTTTTTGATATATACTTTTATAAATGATAATTAAATTTTATCACAATTACCTACTATGACGTACTTAGTTGATGATAAAATTTTAGAAATTCACTTTTGCTGAAAAAACACAACTTTGTGTATAAACAAATAATTAATGAAAATGAAGTTGTTTATGGTTGAAAATTTCGGAGATATTATATTATAATACAAAAGAAGAAAGGCTTTGAGAAAAATCCAAACATAAATTTGGATACAAACGTTCGGTGTTTTCAACAGTCGATTCCTTAATTAAAATTAAAGTGGCGTCCTGTGACAACTTTGTCCAAATTAAATTTTAATTATTCTTCGTAGAAAGGAACATAATAAAATAATCGTACTTCCTTATTTTTTCCGATCGATATCGTTAAAGTCGATAAAGTTTTTGTCTAATTAAAAAAGAAAAAGAGAAAGATAGAAGGTATTTATTGTGCTTTTACAGGACAGGAAACAAAATAACAAACGCGTTTCATTCGAGCCTTGTACAAAATAAGGGTTTGATCGACCCTTTTTCCGCTTTTCATCAAAAAGAATTTCTGATTGGAAGTTTTCAAAATAGCTTTCAGTGATTAATTGTTTAAAATTTTCTTTATAATGACCATGTAAGCTTTCAAAAAAAAAAACACGCGTCTTTGCGTTTGTCGAATTGATATAGAGGGTTAAATATTCAAAGAAATACTATTTAAACTTGTATGAAACATTAAATGATCTATTATATAATATATTATTCATGGGGACACTTGGCCTTTGAGCGACACTCTTCACGTTTATAAATAAAAAAAAATGTATCAATAAAATAACACTTAAATTTTGTACATGTTTGTTACATTGAATAATTTATAAAAGTATTCTAATATGAAAAAGAAAGATAAATAAACCTTTCAGTAAATCTTTCACGAGCTTAAAGTACTGTTCCGCTTTTATTTATTTTGGGTGAAAAGAGCCTTTTCTTCTAAAAAATATTTCTCAAAAAATGAAATTTCATTTGAATTCGTCGAAAAAATTCTCTATAAAAAATATTCAGGAGATATGTTTTATTTTTGAAAGCAATTTAAACATTTTTTTTTTGGTTGCGAGATCAATTAAAAAGTATTTTTAGACATCGCAATATCAATAGAAAGCGTTAATGTAAAAAACGTTGATTACACTATATTGCTTTTTTCCACTATGAAATATTTTGAGTGATGCACAGTATAAAACGAGTCCGAATAGAAACGGTATGAAGTTTGTGTGGAATTCATAGAAATGTTTTTAGTTTTTTCATTATATTTACAATCAGTGTATATCTTACTATAAATGGTATACTGACAGTTAAATAATTTTCGATTCAAATTTTCATTCTACTATTCAAATTTATCTTTACGTATTACATAAGCTTTGAAATATTATTCTTGCAATAAAAAAAAAACTAGATAAATTTTCAAAATATAAATTTAATGATATGACCTCGTTTGCGTTTTTCCGACATCAATTTCACATTCGATATTGAAGAATTGACAGTTGCCTTTTGAACTCAAAAAACAACTGTCATTATTCGATAGCATATTTACGTTCTGGTCAAAATTAGAATATGAAATTTAAATCAAAAGGAAAAAACTCCGGATAAATGTGAATCAGATGAGCCTGTGATCGATTTTGCTGCTCTAGCAATTTCTAATTAATATCAGTCAATCAATTTTTAAGAGTACGAATCCATTTCAAGAGAATTTCAGAATCATATTTGTGTATATTATGTTTATATTGGGTTGTCATATTAATTTTTATTAAAAATAAATTGAAAAAAGGCCGAATTCAATTTGGCAAAAACGTATAAGTTGCTAAACGACGATTTCAATATAAACCAATCACGCGAAAATACTCGAATTCATATGAAACACTTATTTCTGGACAATTTATAAAAGTATTATCGTATTTTCGGTAACGAATAATAAATTTGACTTATAATAATTATACAGAAAAAAAATTAAATGATGCAACTCTTTTAATAACTTTTCACTTTACAAAGTTATTATTCCTAACAACAAAATGACGTCAAAAACTTGAATATATTTGTTATTTATATTATATGTATGCTTATACCGCAACCGTAGAACAAAAGCAATAATTACTGAACGAATTCGAATAATTATCAGCCATCACACTTACCGGCAACGGAACGAACCATTAAATTATCGACGTAAATTAATTAATTATCCATAGGATCCCTGTCTTTGGAAAAACCTTACAAAGCCTCCCATCGCATATACCGAACCCATTAAGTCGGAATTAAATCGCACAGAGACACAAAACGCACATTCGATCATTAGCCACCATCAATTTCATTTCGTAATCGACCTGGCATCATTACCGACCACTCAACGATTCTAAATCGAAATGTTAATGAGTCTCCCTCTAAAGCGGAAATTTTCAAAAGACTTCCCTGCTGGTTGAAAGCTTCATAATTTTGATTTTTGTGCATTTCATGGATGAAAACTTGGGTTGTGATATAAATTTGTGTATTGCCGAACTTTCGTTTTTCGTTGGTTAGTATGAATAGAAATTATTTATTATTTTTAGTTACAATTAGGTTTTATGTAAATGTTATAAACCACTCGAACATCAAAATAGTACTATCATAATTGAGATTACAAAGTAAAAGAGCGTCATCAAAATGCTCGTGAACAATTAGCGTTTGATGACATGCGGGAAACTGTCGAAGAATTCTTACGAATAACATACTTTATTATGTGAAATGTGTATTTTAGCCTGAATTTATCGTATCTAATTCGAGGAAAATTCTGGAGACTAAATTGTTTCGCCGTTTGCTGCTTTTGATATATTGTCGGAAGAAAATTCATTCTGTTGCCGTTTTGCATACATAATTTCATATAACACGCTCTGTTGAATGTGCCTGAATTCTTGGATGAATGAAAATTCTATATGTTCTGAGCTTCCGATCAAATATATTTTCAAGTTTGGCATTCGGTTGAATATCAAATGTGTTTTTAATATTTTTATGTTTAAAATGCCAAATTTTTCAGCAGATTTTTTTAGTTTGAAAAATTTCAATAGAGTTAAAAAAATTTAAGTCATAGCAATCAGGTCGTTAATTTTGTTAATCCAAAATTTTCTTTGTAAAATTTTCGTAAAAATATTATTCGTGAACAATTGCTTCTTTCTGATTTCGAGCGTTTATTACGGATTCAGATCGGATGCTGAAAATTGGGCGGCGAAAAAGAACTTTTTTTCGATTATGCATAATTCTCTCGTATAACGGGATAATGGAATATGAATATTTATGCTTCGATTTTTGTATTTGAAGATCGTTATTGCATGAAGATATTTTCGAATATCGAAGAAGAACCTTATCGAATTGAATTGTAATGAAATGTTGCCGTACTTGAAATATTTCATTTGTGATAATGTCGAATTTTATACCAAATACTCATCAATATATTCTTGTTATTACGACCATCGATTAATAAATTTATCTTGCAGGAATAATTTAATTTAGATAAATTTTGTGTTTTCCGTAATATTTCACACCAAACGATGGTTCATTTGAGATAATTGTTTTCCTGAAACTGTAAAATAATTAACACATTTTATCAGAAATACACGTATAAAAAAATATCTATATTAATATTACATTAAAAATATTAAATAAACTTGGATATTTATCTTTATTTATTCATATCAAATTTTCAAATGAATTTTATGAATACCATGCATATATATAAATTATAAAAAAAACCTAAACACCATATTTTTAAACTAGAGAAACTGTTTTCTTCTCAATAGTCATTTAAAAATTAGTTATTAATTAAACATTAAATATTATATATGTATTTTTTTGTAGCATTATAAGAAATTTTCGTTTAGGTTTGTTTTACGCTGCCGACGTGTAAACAACGCTTCTTTAAAATCCATGTTTTTATTTCCCTTTATTTGTATCCAAATTTGTAACAGTGCTTGCGTAGTATATTAACAAAATATAGTGAAAATTCATATGAAACATGTGGTTTATGAAAAAAATTGCATTTTTAAATTTTTATATTATATAGGATTTTGTTGCGTATTCATGAAGGTCCATCTGTTCTTTATCAATATTATAATATATCGGATACAAACCTTATATAACTGTATTTTTTACTGACCTGTATTACGTGTGAAAAAAATTCCATTATGCCGCATCTAATTTACTTATTAATAAGTAAAAATATAACCAACTATTATGTAATAAATAATATAATATAAACAACCATTATTTGTATATTTGCAATAAAATAAAACCAACATCGATATAACGGTTTAGAATAGAGACGAATGAAAGAATATTAGAAAGGTCTTGTTCAGCACTATAACAAATCGAATGATGATATGAAAATTCCCCAAAAAAGTATTAAAGATTTTTTTTTATTATAATTGATATTATTATACTTTTAAGAGATTAATGTTATTATATGCTATAGCTTATGTTATGGCTGTATTTTGTTTCGAATTAGACTATCATTATTTCAATTAATGTGCATAAATCAATATTTATTTATAATGAAAAATCTAAATTGCATCAAAAATCTAAATTCTGAAATACAAAATTTAGATTTTGTATTTTATTGTTCCGAGAGTTTGATCACCAGAATGCCTTTTCAAGTTTCAATGATAATAAAATTCTCCATCGTAAAACGATTGAAATATAAAATATATTTACAACATTATTTACAATGTAATGTAATCTATAAATTGAAAACAAAGATCAAAATTAGTTTACTTTATGCGAATTCTGATAAATGTTTTCCTTTAGATATAAAATCAGATATCAAATAAAAACCAACATTAATAAAATTCTGCGTTCAAGTGGTACAAAATATATTAAAATTTTTATTAAGTTTTCATTATAAAACTTTTTTACTATGAAAATTTTAATATAAATAAAAATACAACATACCTCGGTACTCAATATATCAAATTTTTATGGTAAGAAAATTTTAAGTATTCAAAATAATGACAATAAACAAATTTTATAAATAATATTATATAATAAAACTTTTTCGTAATTGACGTTCATTTGCTTTAGGAAAACCAAACTATTTTGTTACCTAATACTGTTTTCGACATTCGGAAATGTACTCTTTGATATCAAAGGTTATATTGTTTTCGGCATGCTGGGAAATATACGTAAACATTTATGTGTGAATGAATGGTGGTTACAATATTTATACAGAATCGGGACAAATTATAATTAACAATAAATTTTCTGGCTACGAAACAATGGAGTGGATATGACATTAAAGGTATCAAACAGGCACAACACATTTGATATAATATCCGAAATTAATAAAAAGTAATCGCTTTATCTTTAATATTTTTTATACAGGTTCTAAAAATACGCCACAAAAAAATCATGAAAATAAAAGCAATGTTTGAATTTTTGCAATATTACATAAAACTCTCAATAAGAACGGTCGATAACAGGAATGTCGGCAATTTCGTTTCATTATTCTTGATTTTCGTCAAATATCTCGAGCAGAATTTTACTTGTAAGATTATATTTTTTTGTAAGTCTCAGTTGCTTTTGATTTATTGAAACCCAAACGATGAAAACAACACGGAATTATATTAACTCGAAAATTTTCACACTCTGAGTATCGTATTATGGATATTTCATTGAGCTCAGTATTATTTTTTGCAGAGAGAACGTGTACGCAAATCCAATGAGCTTTTAATAAGCAAAAAAAGTTGTACTCAAGCAGCTTTAAAGGCTATATTTCAATTTTTTTCTTATTTACAAAGGCATCACGAAAGTTTTCATACCTTGATGTTATATTTCATTGTTCCTTATGTAAATAAATCCAGTAGTAAAAATAAAACATAAATTCCTTAATAAAAATTTGAGTAGGCACATAATTTTTGTATTTTTTGTGCAGCTTGTATAAAAATAGATTTATGTGAGCATTTATACTATTATCTCATATTTGGAATTTTATCTATTGTTTTTCCTATAATATGTTACGAAGCTGTTGGATAAGCATTTCTAAGATTTTTTTTCTTTATAACATATTTGATTTTGATTTTCTTTTCGTGTAATGAAAACACAAATATTTATCACAATTTTATGTTTTGACCGAAGTATAAGAGTTTTCTTGAAATGAAAAGCAATTTGTAAATGTCAAACGTTTGCATTATTATCACTGAAATATCGATAAAGATCGGTTCTGCTTGGAAAATTTTTATTCCAACAAATCATTTTCAATATTAAAATTATTCATCGAAAATAGTCAAATAAAAAAATAATACTGAAAACCAATATCATTGTCTAATGAATTCCATATATTAAAATAATTTTACGTTATACGTTACATTACATGAAAAACGCTAATATTAGCATTGAAAAATATTGCAGCTAATGCACATTCACTTATCTCTTAATTGCGAAGCCCTTTTTAAATTATATACTTTTTTACGTAGGAGAGCGAGCATATAATTTATCTCTGCATACCATTAAAAACATAAATATATTATGTTATATACTTCTAAAAGGGTGGATTTTCAAATATGGAATAAAAAATTATCCATATTTTCACGTCATATACGAAAATAACAAATTTTATTCTTTGAAGAAATTTTCTCACTTTGACATTAAAACAGGACGGATAAAAATTCAATCTAAACTTTTTCGAAATTCAAGCGAAAACGAAGGTCGCTCATATATCAACAGACAGTAAATACTTTTCGCTATTTCATACAGAATTTGCGAATCAAAAAGTTGTAACATATACATACAAAAATATAAAATAAATAATATATAGGCTTGATATTAATAACATTGGCTGTGAATTGATAACCATACTATTACGTAATAGAATAAAAATTTAATATATCTATGCAAAATTATTTTATAACCATGCCGTTGCGAAATTTAATAAACAAAAATTAAATATATCTATGCAAAAATATTTTATAACCATGCTCTTGTGAAATATCTCCAGAATATGAGATTATACGATAAGATTATAGCCGTTATTATAATTACCATAAAGACTAAATTTGGAGCTCGCGATTCTATAGAACAGGCGATAATGATGTAAATGTAACATCAGCTGTCCGACGCCCGTACTCGATTTTAATATTTAATATTTGATTAATAAAATCGAAATAGTTCATTTGTTATTGTCACAAGACGTCATATAGGCAAAGCCAGTAGTCAGTAGGTAGTGAGCTTATCATATTATAGACGTTAACTGTATACGCATAAAGACCATATTCGTGAAAAAAGCACGAGCGTCATTCGAACGAACGAACGAACGGACGGACACAAAGAAGTCCGTGATTATATATAGGGGATAGGGGATTTTTTCCTGCAATTGACTATCAACCTCAACTCTCAAATGAAGGTTTTATAATATCTTTTGATATTATAAATCATATTTACAAAAGAAAGATAAAAAGTAAAAATAAACTCTCGAAAAAAAGTTTTAGATCTGCTGTACATCAAAATAGTACATTACGTGTATTATAACATAAATTATACATAACGTGTAATAAAATAGTATATAAGACGTTCTAGGGCAAGCGTTTCGGTAAACACTGTTAAACTCTATACACTTCCATCATAAATTCGAGTTTGCTTCGCATTATATTACCAAAAATATATAATATTTTTGGTATACATAAAAAAGTATGCGAATTTTTATTCCTTGAAACAAGCTGATATTTTATCCGAGTTTTTCCGCATTGTTCCTTATTGATTGAGTGTGGTTATCTAATATTTCATATCTTGTTAGTAATTCTTTATATAGTATACACGGTCGTCAAAAAATAATGAATGTGTTCACTGCCAGTAGCAAGATATTTCATATAAAAATAAAAGAAAAAGTCATTGAAAAATGACCACAGTGTCAACATACTAGATTAGATGTATTCCGCGTGGTGCAATTAAGAAACAGAAAATTAATTACATTCAACATATCTAGCAT
The DNA here is from genome assembly GCA_028571205.2 of Hydropsyche betteni. Taxonomy (NCBI): domain Eukaryota; kingdom Metazoa; phylum Arthropoda; class Insecta; order Trichoptera; family Hydropsychidae; genus Hydropsyche; species Hydropsyche betteni. The sequence goes on along the minus strand of JAOXNN020130054.1, from coordinate 7,129 downwards.
TCAGAATATTGTGGTAATTTCCTGTTGCCTGCATACTAAATAAGACGGCTCTTTATTTACTTCGGAACCATAAAGCTATTTCCAATAGGAAAATTTTCATATTCGTATTTGTACGAAATGTCAGAAAACCGCTTTTATTTGCGTGAAACCGTTCGCGCACGAAACCACCCTTATCTAATATTCGAATCTAAAGCCTATTTTTTCAACGATGAAATCGTACCTTATAAAGGCAATCAGCATAACAATTCAAGCACTAAGTCCGAAAATTCATGGTTGAAAGACACAATAGTTTATTGGATGCCCGAAAATAAACATTGACACAATTTGAACTATCAAATTGAACCCGTTGTTCGTCTCGTTTGTGAGACTTGAGCTCTAAAGCTCAACAAATGAAACCTTCATTGTTTCGTTTGATGACGTTGTACAAAACATAACTGGTCAAATAATTCAATAACTTCCGATCAATACTCGATTGATAATATGTATAAAAATATTAATAACCCTCAATGAAAATGACGCATACGTTACCATTGATTAATCCCTTTTGTTGACCGAACTAATCGACTGTGCGTTGTCGAATATTCAAAATTCACTCTAACGTCTACATTCGTATTATAATAATGTGCTTTGAATTGGCCAGGTGTGAATTTCGTCGCAAATCAAATTGGAGAGCGATCGAAACAAAAGTGGCGCGATGATGCGCATCAATGACTAAATAATTCCGAATAATATGAAACATTTCAGACAGTGAGTGTTAAATGGATCAAATGAAAATGTACGAGAACGATTCGAGCATGTACAATGGTGCAACGAACTCGAGTAACTTCACGCATGAAATAATGGATTGTTCTGATCAATATGCAGGACCCGGATTGCTGAAGTCGCCATACTTCAGAGCTTTCGTGACAGTGATGTACTCCGCAATCTTCTTCGTTGCCCTCATCGGCAACGGAACCGTCTGCTTCATAGTGAGAGCCTATCCAAGGATGAAGACCGTTACGAATTATTTCATAGCCAATCTGGCACTCGGCGACATACTCATGTCCGTGTTCTGCGTGCCCTTCTCCTTCGTTGCCCAGCTTCTGTTGAACAATTGGCCGTTCGGTGATGCGCTTTGCAAGTTGGTTAATTACTCTCAGGTGGTTTCCGTGCTCGTGTCTGCCTACACTCTCGTCGCTTTGGCTGCTGATAGATATAGGACCATTATGGCTCCTTTGAGGCCCAGGTTGACGAAGGTGAAGGCTAAAGTGGCCATCGCTGCAGTATGGGTGGGAGCTTTGGGAACGGCTCTTCCCATTGCTATTGTGACTGCTCTGATTGCACCTAGCGAATGGCATGAAAAATGCGAAAAGTGAGTATATATGATACTTTTTTATTATAATTGAATTTTATTGATTTTTTTTACAAATTTTCAAATATTCTAAGAAATAATAATCTAAAATAATATTATTTCTCAACCTACTGTCTTAGAGAGTTCACAATGCAGCATAACATATTTATGAGTATCATAATTTCACCTCTGCATGTAAGATTATGACTCTCGCTAACACCGAAGTAATTAACAGTATTCTCATTACATTTCATATTAATAACTTTCACAGCAAACTCATTGTGAAACTTTACCTATGTGCATTAGCCATTTAAATTTCGATAGCAGATACTCGACATACAATAATCCAACACTTGAAATTTGAGTTTAGTATATTATAGAAACGTTGTACTGTTGAAACTGTAGTTCTCCTTTGTGAGAATAACAATGCATATTTCACATGAGCGAAACGAGATTTAAAACAACCTGATCGCGTTAGCACCATACATGTCGGAAAATTCATACAAAAATACAACTTCACGAAAAATTTACACGCTGTGAATATCTATCGGATTGTCACATTCGCGAAAATGTGAAAAGCCGATTAAAAGGAAGTGAGATAAAATTTTATACGCCAATGTATATTTTTGGGTCGTTTTATGAAAACGAAAATTATATTTCAAATTTTATGCACACAGATCTTGTATATAGAAATCTTGTATATGTAATATTATACAAGCTGGATAGTATTATATCAAGCAAAATTTTTCATGTTCATTTTCCTTCAACTGCATGAGATTCATTCAAAAATTTGAAAGCAAACAAAGTATAAGAAGGATATTTGAAAAGATCCATTTTTCAATTCAGACTGATATTGAAAAGGATTAATAAAAGCTCAATGAAAATGTATAATTTGATAAAGATAAAAACCTTTTAATGAATCTTTTATTGATAGTCCTTACTTAAATTTTCAGCACGTATTTAATCTAAATATCGTTTTGTGAAAATATGCATTCCTCATCAAAAATTCGAACCCCGTTTAATGTCTTGATCAATATTCGTGAACATCACCATTTTAGTAGGCATTTAACAAACTCTATTTCAAATCGTACGTTTGTTCCTCCTGTACCCGTTTAGATAGTTTTTGTCGTTGCCTCCACTACGGAACTACCGTGGTTTTGATTCAATGTTCCATTTGTATAATGCATAGCTTTAGTTACCCATTATGTACGGCTCATTTTGAATTGCTTCTAAGCAATTTTCCCTTCACGTCCGCGCAAACATGCTCCAAATATACAACAAAATAATAAATTATATTTCAAACACCATCGGCATCAACCGGTTTGGCGGTTACGGACCTGAAAATTGCAAGAAAATTTATACGAAAAGTTAATAATCCCACAAGCCTACTGTTTCGATGGAAAATTTCGATTTTGGTAATCGCCTTAAAGTTACCACAATTCGCTGCATGGCATAAAGAAATTAAAAATAAAGAATCTTCTAATACGTAATATATAGCATGGGAATTTTGTGGGAATTTATTGTGCCTCGAGCGGGTCTTGTGCTTAGTGTCTGAATTTCGCCTCAGAAAAAATATAGAATAAAAGTCGGTGGAGTCGGTTTCCTTTTCCGACAGCCTTCGGCTAGAATATTTTTGGGTATGCTTCAAACGCATTTCGTATATGTCGGCGTTTTCTAGGGTTTTGAAGGTCTTGGCTAAACACAATAAAATATAACTGAAACCGAATTCGTTTCGATACAATCCATCTCATGTTTCTTTGAATAAAGCAATATGTCACGGAAAGATTGATTCTATTGATATTTGAATGCATATTGAATATTTAATATCAATAAAATAAACTTCGTTTTGTAAGAATTATGAAAATTTTTTTATGTAATTCAGAACATTATTAAAAATAAAAATTAAAGAATCATCTATTTTACACATGATTTGAGACATTAATTCGCTTCACAAAATGTTACGTATTTTTCAAAACATATTGCTGATTCAATTATTTTGAACGACCATATAGATTCCATTTCAACATGTTGAGGATTATTTTTACCCCGCCTTGGGGACAAATCACCATTTTTATCCTGATATATATTTTTATTTGAGATTGTTACTGTCGCAAGACGAAACGAATTTAACGAGAGATTTCTCTCGTTCCGATGGCTTCTGATCCGTTGGAAATTATCGAGTGCTCGTCTCGAATTACTACTGTGACTGTTTGTTCAATCTACCGAATAAATCATCGAGCACTTTGCAGTGATTGAAAAGAGTTTTTCACATTTGGTATTATATTTTTTTCTTTTTTAATACAAATTTGTTTGTTTTGGCTGAACTTTTTGAGGTATGAAATATATATTTTAAGTATTCAAAAACTTTTATTGAATTAGAATTATCAGATCGATACTGATTCGGTTATAAATGATAAATTATTGAATTGCATTTCCATGACTCATTTATTATTAAATAATATGATAGCAATTAAGTTTGATATAGTATTCTTTGGTTTTAATTGATGTATGATTATAGATAGGGGAGAAAATTTATAAGAGTTAATTTGCTGGCTAAAATTGCAATATATTTAAATTTTACTTCATTTTATCGAAAAAAAGCAATATAAGTAACTTAAGAACTAATTTATAGGTACAAAACCTTCTACGTTTCCTGAAATTTAATTGATCGATGTTATCCAAATTTTTCTGAAAACTGCATAATTTCAATACTCAAAGTTCAGAAAAGTAATGTATGAGTATACAACTAAATTATTTTCCATGTTTCCGGAAAGCTTTCTTATTGTATTTTTCAAACAAGATGATTGAGTAGGTCGATCACAAATACTGAATAATTTTAATATTCGCCTTGGTTTAACTTCAGTATATGATCGACGAAGAAAATTTTAAAATTACTCTTATTTCAAATTAACTGTAAAAATCTTCGTAAATTTTTTGTGTTTCCAAATAAAAACCACTTTTGAGCAATCAATTATAAAGTATTAAATCTTCCGTAATACACTTCGTTCGTTTGATCATAAAATTTTTAACTAATATATTTTGTTTTATGGATTACTTTTTCGGATAACAAAAATCGCCGAGCTAGTTTTTATTTCAGATTTTTTTTCATATCAAGACTTTTTTCAGGACCTTGTCATTATCATCCAGAATATATCGGATTATATATAATAGGAATGTTACTGAGTATTCGCATAATACGCATCGGTTATTCAGAATAATCGATCGGTTTTGTGAACGCACAAACTTGTACTGAATATTTTTGCATTTCATGCCCCTTTTTTCCGCATGTATTGATAAGTCGTCTGAAAAGCGTTCAATAGAAAATAAATTAATATTATATATAAGATAGAATTATCGCGTGCACGAAAAAGTCTGAATGTGAACGTTTTCGTTATTTGTCATAAAATTTATTTTTGACATCTGGGCTTTGTGTTCAGTTCATCAAATTACAATAATAGGTACCTTTCAGAAAAGCATTTTGAATACTCAAAATAGTTCCGTTAATTTTACTTAGGTATTAGACGTTAAATTTATTATAGGCAATTGAGATTAGTTTCACTAATCCATCAAATCTTCCGTGATAGAGCACCAGTTATATCAGCTTATTATGAATAACTATGATTGAATTGTTGGATTACATTAATTTTAAAACGATATTCTATTTTTGCAAGTATTAACCGATACGAATGTTATTTCTTACTCTAATATACCTCAAAAGTATAATTCGATTATAATCCTTTTTTCTTTTTGTTCAATAATCATTTTATAAAGCACCATTTGTTCGATTACTTACAAACCATTAATTTTCATTGGTAATTTTCAAACATTTAGTCTACCTATTTTATTCAAGCCATTCTGTTAAAATGAGCGTGAAAACCACTTCGAACCATTACATTGGCAAACGAAACTACACAAATACAAAATTAATAATAAAACAAATAAATCAACCTTATAATTAAGAAAGCTTTACGAAAACTTAATTTGAAAACACAATAAATTTCACTAATAAACGTAACGAAACTCCCAAAGATATAAAACGGCAATCATTCATATAAACACATAAGCAATCTAACAAAAGATTCACACCACCCTGAACGTATCATGGGAACGATCCGATAACAAACACGAAAATCCGCAAACTATTCGCGAACAAACGAGATCGTGTTCGATGGCCTGCGATAACGCGATCACATCTACCGACCCATTAGCTCGAACGTTCGTGAAGGAGGCCTCGTGCGTGTGCAAGATTTGCCCAGTCACCGAGGAACATTAATTTCCGTCACATTGTATGAATTGAGGCTTTTCGACTGGTGAGTCGTTTGTTGAGAACGGCGTCCGCGCTAATTGTCTCGGGTTGGGTGTTGGGTGTTGTTTTGGTTTTTGTTTAATTTTATTAATCGTTGTTTTGTTCTAGTTTCGTTTTATTGATCGTGGAAGTTGAATGTCATGGTTTTTGAGGGGCAAATTACGAATTTACTCGTTTTTGGTGACACGATTCGTTTTCATTTAATATGAAAATTGAGCTTGTATACGATTGATCGTAATCGATTAAAATATAACTGTAAGTGAGTTTGAGGTCTATATTTAAAAAAAAGTTTTTTCATATATTTACAATGCATAAAAATAAAAAAATATATATATATACTATGGCCTATGACCGATGACCTGTGATAATATGACTTGTGACTTGTGACCTATGACCCATGACCTGTGACATATGACCTATAAACTATAACCTATAACCGGGTTAGGCTCGTTGCATATAAAAACGTATACATATTTTACGGGTTTGCAATGAGTGTAAAGTTTGCAACGAATTTTAAATATGTTTTTTATAATCAACCGAACTAATTTACTAAAGAATAGTGAATAATAAAAACTTTCACTAAAAAATTGAACTTATTTTTAATAATTAAAATTTTTCAAAATTCAAATGAAATTATTATATTAAAAAAAAAACAATAAAATTATTCCATATATCAGGAAAAGTGTGACCTTGTCTATCTTCGTGTTGTCAATGTGCAAAAAGGTGACAATTGATTGGTTGCCGTCATTTATTCTGCACGAGTCAATACAGACGATGATTGATCGACTGCTTAAGCTTGGAAGACTTTTATTTACGCATGGAAAGCTTCTCATTAAGAGGTGATTCATTAAAAACAATTTATAAATAGACTTCTTTAAAACATAAGAAAAATGTATTAGATTAGACAAAATTGTGCTAGAACGTACTTTAATTAAAAGTTGCGCAAAAGAGTTTATGTAAGATTTTTTTAATTATTTCTATTTTGAATACAAACAGTATCGCGTTGACATTTTTATTAACTTTACAATAAAACACCCCATTATAAAGATTATTTTATATTTTATTTTTGTCACAAAAACGCAAAACCATTTTAAGTTTTCTCTTCACGTATGAACGCTTAATAAACGTTTGAGCATAAATTAATTAGCTAAATATTTGGCACAAATTGGCAGGTTTAGATGCCGCACAAGCATTTAAACTAACTGGGGCAAATTTCGCAGGAAGGTTTCATTAATTTATTAGCTCGATCGAATCGTTGGCTAAAATCAAATTACTTAGTACCGGTCGCCATCGGTGTAAGTTCACCATCAACAGGTCGTTATTTTCTCGTTACTTAACGGTCTTTCGATAATCACTTTTCTTGTTAATAACGTTTATTTTTCGAACGTTTTTCGAAGACATTTGCATTTTTTTTTGGAGTCTACGACGCGGCATCCGAGATTTGATGATTTTGCGGATTAAACGCCCGGAATTGGATTGGATTTCATTAACCC
>JAOXNN020129551.1:0-29106 GCA_028571205.2 Hydropsyche betteni | reverse complement strand
GAATAGGTTGGTGTCAAAGAGAAAACAACTGAAAACTGCGTAGAAAAGTATTGGGAGACACTCAAGAAAGAAGAGCACAGGTAAGAAGTCCATCCTTAAAAAACAGAGTCAAAACAATCTGGTGGGTAAACCTATTCTCCCCGTTTCCAGTGTAGCCTTCCCCTCAAAAGACCTTTAAACTAACAATAGACCTAAACTAAAGAAAAAGCCCACATTCAATAATTAGAATATTTCGGATGGATCTAAGCCTGCATTACATACCTCTGGTTTCATTCCCTCGCTGGAGATGATATACAACCATAAGATTAGTACATTACCATACAAGCAGAGCATAAATATGTAAGAAATCCCTACAAATGAGTACTTTCTTAGTAAGGAATAGGATGCTTCTGTCAGTGATTGTGAGGAGAGCAAGCATATAGAGTTGGATTTATAAGTGAAGGAGATGGAGTACAAACCAAAATCATCTGCTCACTGTGTTTCCATTCATGATGGTGATGAGGTAACTTAAAATATGCAATATTCACCAGTAAAACAATTGCATTCCATAGTTCAAATATAGGAAGATTAGTAAATGTAGGCTGAGAGCACTCTAACGAAGATATAACCTTAAAATTAGCAGGAAGAGGTGAAGAAGGAGAGGTAGGCTAAGAAGGCGAGTCCTGCAAAGTAGGAAAAAATAACAGCATACGTGCGATTGGTTATGGTTCCAGTTAACAGTATAAAGAGTAAATAGCTTGAAGTATGCTGTTTGGAGTTAGTTTAAAAATACTTTAACAATCTAAAGATAAGGGTTATGGGAAGCGGCTTTACATTCGGTTAGATTCTCGAATAAGATATGTACGAACCCAAAGAACCTATCTGCTAATAGACTGAAAATGTTGAGGAATAGAAGCAAGAGTAATAGGACAAGCAATAGTAGCAAAGGTAGGCAGTCAGCCAGCATCAAAATTTGTAACCTAAGGAGCAGGAGCATCAAGTCAACCCTGATTAGATTGCCAAACTGAACAGTCTGTCAAATATCAGTTAAATGCAGGAGGAGGAGTCTAGAGCTCAAACATAACGAAACAAATACCAATAAGCCATCTAAACCGAACAGTAATGCGGTGAACCTGAATTCCACGTGTATGAATAGTAGAAAGATACTCAGAATCTAAATAATAAGGTTTTGAAAGTTCATGTTCCTGAGGCCAAAATATGCTAACTATTCATGGAAATGAGCACTGTAGCCCCTCCCTAGCCTCAGCAAGTACTCTCCTTGTAGCCCTAACCTATTCCTTAAAAACTACAAAATCTTGAGTACAAGAAACTGTAGGAGAGTCTTCAGTAATTCATAAAACTAAACTTAAAGTCGAAGAACAGTTTCTCCACTTAACGAGAGCTTAAAGCAGCTGTACGGATAATCTATGGAAAGGCTCCAACATTCTTAGTGAGGTTACTAGATGTATCGAGGATTTCGGAAGGTGTGGTTGACGTATGGCTGTGCAGTGATTACTGTTGGAGACCTACAAGTCTTAGGGTTAGTCACATCATTAGATAAATGCCATAAACTCAAAACAATAACTAGTACTTGGGCAGATTTATCCTTAAAACAATCTAGAAAGCTGTAAGTATTCGTCGTAAATAAACCAAAGGAATATTTTTACTGGTAGAGTATTTGCAACTTTTAACAGGGGCAATAATTAACATAAAGGCCACTTAGAGTCAATCCCTATTCCTCAAAACTCTCAAATAGTTCAAAACTGCTGTTTCAACTGGATCCCTATTAGTCTATAGATAACTAGAATACATGGTTGAGTCTATCGATCTCCAGTAATCATAACCAATCATCACCCTTCAATCTCTCATCAAAGGTAAACTCAACATTACCCTTCCCAACATTGCAGACATCTTCAAATAGATTATTCACTTACAGTTCTATCCAAAGTGGGTACATGGGAGCATATAATGGATTATGAGTAATAAATTGTTATTCTTCACTAATTAAAAATCTAAGTGTATTGTTTGTGTTGAGAATGTCAATAGTGAGAAGGATATGAATGTAAAGATCATTCATGAAGGATAAGTCATGTGTAGTTTGGTAAAATCAACTAATTATTGCTCGGAAGTGCTTGAGGTTGATGGTAAATACAGTCTAAGCTGTCTGAATTATCAGGAGTTTGGGTAGCAAAGTGTCAGGGTAAGGTTCTACTCTGAACAGCGTGTGTATCTGGCTCAGGGTAGCATCCAATCCAATAAAAGACTGCCTATTGTTAAGAAGAAACATAAAAAAACAATCGTCGGTGACGCTATTGAAGGAGACAACTAGGATAGTGATGCTTAATGATTGTCATAGATTGGAATAATATTATTTAGCATACACTATGATATTAATCATATAAACATAAGCATGAGATATTCTAATAATTACTATCACATTAAATTTGAACTAAACAACATAAACTCCATCAAATAAAGTACAGGTGTTCACTCACAGAGGTATCCAGTGGACAGTTGATGTTGTCAGACACAAAATTAGCGATCTTTCTCGAATACTGGCACACACTCGGCACTCTTATGCTTCCCGACCAATTCATATAGTTGAAACACTGAGTGTACAACAGTTCTTGAAGTTGGCCTTCCTTCATCTCCGAAGTGTTGTAAATCACTTTGAAGTAGGTGGGAGTAGCTGCTCCCCTGTTGCAGTTCTGTGCCACCATAAAAAAGTCATAGTCTCTCGATACTACGGTATTATTGATGAGGGTTCCATAGTTAGGGTTGTTGATGTTGTCGCCACGAAGAGAGAAGAACTTCTGGCTTACTTTTCTGTCAACGACAATGAATGTCAGTTGAGGCTACACTTTACTGTCGATAGTGCGGATTCCTTGAAGAAGATTACCAACCTATCTATCACGGATAGCTTGGATCTGTCCATCACTGCATCCTTCTCTGAGGAATATGATGTCGCTTGGTAGGAAACCATTTCGTTTTCGGTAGGCAGCAAGAGCTTCAGCCATAAGCTCTTTTAGGCTTTAGACTACGACACCTCCTTTCTTCTAGAAGACGGTAGCAGAGTAGAACTTGGTGAATTTAGAGTTCAGGGTTGCACAGAATCCCACTACAGTCTTATCTTTGAGCTGTTTATCGGAGGCAGCGTCCACCCCCACTATCATTACCTTCTCGAAACAGCTTTTAGGGGGTTAGGGTGCCCATGGAACATTTCCCACTTTAGCAGCAATTTGAATCAGGAGTTTGGTGGCGATTGAACTAAAGCCTTTTTTCGCCAGAGTGGATTCGAGGGCAACTTGGGTGATGATATGGGAGCTTGATTTCAGAGCCCACTTCTTGATCTTCGGATATTGGGCTTTGAGGGATGCAGGCAGTACTAAAAACACAATATTGTGACCGATCTTAATCTTGGTGTTTCGGTCTTCCAAAAGGTTCTCAATTGTCTCCAATGAGCTCCGATTGCTGAAATCTCCCAGACACTGCTCCTTAATGTGAAGGTTGAGTTTCATGTTTCTTGAGGTGCTCTCGAACAGAGTAATGAGTCCCCGAGTATCATAGTTTGAGAAGAATACCAACAATAGTTTTATTGGCTACTCGGAAGAGAACAAGGGTTTATCGAACAACTGGAAAGAGGAGGCTCGGCCACTCTCAATCTGCTTTCCCTGTCCAAGCATAAGGCGAGGCTCTCCCATATTGTAGGCTTCAGTCTTGGTGAGTTGAGGTTCAATTTAAATATGGAGAGAGTCCTTTATTTATTTGAGTGAAAGTTGCTTCAATTCAGTTGTCATTCTCTGCATTAAACTTTCAATTCGGTTGAGTTTCTCACCAGGTTGCTTGATTGTGTGTTCAGATACGTTCCTTCGAAGACGTTAGTCGAAGTTGTCTGGGAGACCAGTCATTAGCATCAGCTAAGGAATCAGATAACATTTATCTTCCTCTTAGACGATTTGGTGCCGATTGTGCTCTTTCTTGCAAGTTCTGATCAAGGGTTGCTTCTTGATTTTGATGTCAATGTTGTACTTGCATTTGTAGTACTCTGTAATTGTCATATTGGTAGCTTTGTCAACGATAACTTCATCTGTATTCATGTCGAATACAATCTACTCGATCTTCCAGTAGCGAGAGTTACCGTAATTGGCCATTATCACTTTCCCGCACAGTTCTCCCTGAATTACAGCTCTTTTTTCTTCTTTAGATTTCGTGCTGTGGAGGGCATAAAGATCATTTATGATTTGGAGGACAGTGCAAGACCGCACAATTTTGTTGGCAGTGTCAACCTTCATGTAAAGCCCTCCCTCCAGCATACAAAACGAGGTTGAATAGCCCTGGTATATCGAAAGGTCAGTATTATTGATGTGGCACTTGGTTTTGTTGTCGAAGTACTTTTTACTCCTTCCGATTTCCACAAAACCCATGGTTCTCATCTGATTCTTCAGGAGATTGTTGAGAAAATTTAGAGGTACTGACAGAGCCTTCCCCTAGGTATTGTTAAGATCAGAGATCTTTACCACCTTCACCAATCTGATCTTGAGATTGTAAGTGTCCCCGTTGTAGACAGTAGCGATCGTCTCAGATTACTCGAAAGCAGGCTTCGAACAGCAAAATATTGTCTTTCCCGAAATGACTGGGATACCTTGGAGAGCCTGCTTGATCGCTCTGAAAGCATTTTCAATGATGAGGTTCCTCAGACCTCTATCATCGTCCGAGAGTCTGGGGACGAAATCCAGAGAGAAGATGTAGATCTTATCGACTTAGAAGTTAACCTTGTAGTAGTTTGTGGTGAGCTGGGTTTTCCTGAAGGACTCGCATCCTCCTCTTGGTCTGTTGGGGAGGGTGCTCAGACAGGAGAGAGTGGAGTTGTCTTTGGAGTTAGGAGTCTATGATCCTTTGAGTTCTGACTTGGACATTAAACTTACTATCATCTATAAGCGGGATAGGGCTTTAAAGTGTTTAGAGTGATCGAGGACAACCTAACTGTGGATGTTGAGTTCGAGGGAATACCCAATTTAATGAACTAAATCGATAATAATAACAGGAGGTAGCTCAACCTTAGGGAATCACACCAGGAAATGAATCAAAGACCAGTATTTGCATCGAATTTCTACTCGTCATCTCTGCCTTTTGGAGACCCTTTCTAAAGAGCAAAGCTACAAGCAAAAAATGATCTCATCCAACAGATTTAGCGGAAGAAGAAGTACGAATGCTTAGATTAGTTTAGAGTGAATAAGGAGGTTACAACGAAGATTAATTAGTAGGTGGAAGGGATGCTCAGTGGGGAGGCCACTTCGAGACAATAATATCTGAGGGAGATAGATGGAGCGTTGAAACGAATAAACTAGCTTATTGACAAGTACTAGTGAACAGCCAAGAATAAAGGCCAGTGAATCGATATTGATTGACACTCTATTTGTACACTCATATTTATTGATTTTCTAGATAATACAATCCTTGATTAGAATAATCAGCCATTACCTATGCCTAAATACAATACTACCGACAGTTTTTGGATCAGTGGAGATTGAAAATAGAAGAATAGAAGAACATAATAACAATCTAATGGAAAGCTAAAAAGAAGTTATCCTTCAAAACATAAGAGGGAAGTTTAAGCATAATCTCGACACATTCTCCAACATGGTAATTGACATTCGATTCAGGACCCTTTCCTCAGTGCATCAATAGGTAATTCATTTAACAAGACATAAACAATCAAAAAAGGAGGGCAGGAGGTTTCCTGGACAACACCGATCACTCTAGTTTACTACGGCTAGAAAGAGATTAAGGTTGAGGCTTTTGATCAGGATGTTACTGAGAATGAGCTAATTGGCAGCAGTTTGTTGAAAATTAATGAGTTAAAGGGAGGATCTGCAGGGAATACTTAGGTTAAGTTGATGCTGGGGTAAGAGGAAGTGGGTACAATATGGTTCGACTATATTCTGAAGGACCATAAAGACGACAAAACAATAATATTCTCTAATGTTAAGTGTTCCTTCGTCAAAAAAACAGAAATCTTCTTCAAATCCGTACATATCCACTTAGTTAGGCACCCTCCTTCATTGTAGAGGCTGGCTCCAGGAAGAATCGAACGAAACCAATAAAAGGCTCCGATAAATAGTTGTTTTGGGCCTAAACACTTAACTTAATTTGCTAAAAATAGAAACACGTACTACTCACTTTAGTTGATACTGACTTCAAAGATCTAATTCTGTTCAGATATAAGTGTGCCATCCAAGAGTTCGACCTTATTAGCGGCCATAAGGTTATTTAATTAACTGATCCATCGTTTGAGTACCTTGGTACACTAGAGTTTGACTATAAAACACTCAACATGGTAACCGACAAACAATCCAAATAAAATGCCAAATATCACGACACCAACGCTCTACAGATAGTAGCATACGATATTAAGAACATACATGCTACAATATACAAAGAGGATCTCACTCCTTACTTAAAGTTTGTTATTGGGAGTAATGTTTTCAGGACTGCGGCTGTAGAGAGTAAGATGAAGGTTATTGTAGGCACAGGGAAATAAGTATAGTTTGGATAGAAAATCAAAATAGAAGCGGAGGAGAAGGAGAATAAGCTAACTGTAGTGGCATTTAGCAAGGGAATATTAAAAGACGAGATTATTGGTGTTGGATAGGTGCTACTGGGTGATATTCAAGCCACAACAGCAATTAATCTCGTTGATTCTGAACAGAAAGCCAAGGGACTGGTGACATTCAAAGTAGCCTAAACCAAGTGTGTTGGAAAATCATTGAGAATATCTAAGATAATGGCAGAATACTCTAAAAACTTAGATATATTATCGAAGATGGATACTTACACTGAGGTAATAATAGGTGGGGCTACAAAACGAACCGAAACAGTTGATGAGACTGGGAAGGTAGCATAGTATGTTAGACCTCTTCAATTTAGGTTTTCATCAGCAGAGACTATCCTATTTAAGAGTTATGATTAGGATGTTGGATCTAGTTAGATTATTGGTTATGGGTAGGTAAAATTAGATACTCTAAAAACAAGTAAAGGATAAATCACAGTTTAGTTATCTAACGATGAAGGATAGAATATGGGTAAGTTGGTTGTATTTTATGAAACTTAGAATGTTGTGAAGTCTCCTCCCTCTCAGAAACCAATGGAATAAAAACCAAAGGTAAAATAACCCATAAAGTAAGTTCCTAAGTAAACACCATAGGAGAAGCTAGTTATAGATAAATAGCCAGTAATTGAGCAGAAAAGTCAACATCGGAAACAGAAATAAATACCTATGACAAGTGTTACTTAACAGAAACCATAACCTGTTAAATAGTAAACTACCAAATCCACCAACCTACCTCTGAAATTCCCTCCTTTAGTCTAAAATAACAGAGATTCTATTTAAGATCCTGCAAGGAAGGTATCCATACTGAACTACCCACGCTCTAAAGACATAAACATTAAGCTGGACAACCGACAGGACTCGAATGGCACATCCAAAGGAGCTGGTATGGGCTACGGCACAAAAAAACCTCATCCTGACTGGTTGTAAAGAAATATGAGGGAAAATCCAGGTCCAGGTGATTATAAGGTTTCTCCTGTTTTAGACAACAAAAAGGGCAAATCCTTTGGAATAAGCTACAAGTACTATTAGAAAGCAGTTGTAATGAAATAGAATATCGAATAATAACGAGTAGTCCGACAGAGTACATTCCAATTAATTTAGAACTTCAGCCCCTCCAGATGAAACCTTCTATTCCTTGATTACCCATCCATATATGACTTATAGAAAGTTACCAATCTAATAATGATAAATTAGTTAAAGAGTAGGCTGTTTACCAGCAGACGTCGCCTTGAAAAGTGCAGATTTATCGTCCATAGGAAAGAATTACTGGAGTTTTGGGAGGATATGTCCCTTCTTGAGAAATAGAAACTCTTAACAATCAGAGACAGCTACGTTCTGGAGTGCATACGACCTCATATCAACACTTACCTCACCAATAGGAAGTTCAGGGAACAATATCCTGCATACCTCATTAAAGACAAGGGTGAATGCCTGTTGAGTGTGTACGATTGCATTGTGTTTCGACAGCAAGCCTACAATCGAGAAAAAGAGATGCGAGAGATCCTGACTGCTTTTCTTTTGATTGATAAGCATTTCGACTCATAAGTGCCTGTGAAGGTGCACTAGGTAATCAGTCAGTAGATAATAACAACATCGATGCTGAAGGTGAAGGGGAGCTACATTATCCGGTTGGTGAGTTTTTTCTAAAAATTTGTCAAGGACTATTTCGAAGGAGAGAAGGTTATCATACCGGATGAGCTTTACTACCATTTTATATCCTATTGGGTGACACTAAGACCACTTGCCGACATCAACGAATATATTAATGAGGTATTTATTTGTGTTCTACATCTGTTGGAAAATCAAATAATACGAGCATTCA
The DNA here is from genome assembly GCA_028571205.2 of Hydropsyche betteni. NCBI lineage: Eukaryota > Metazoa > Arthropoda > Insecta > Trichoptera > Hydropsychidae > Hydropsyche > Hydropsyche betteni. The sequence goes on along the minus strand of JAOXNN020129551.1, from coordinate 20,695 downwards.
TTAGTTGTATGGAACCAGCAGAACTCGAACGTAGGAAGACTATGGAACCTATAAAGATAATACCTCGACCCAAGAATAAAACATGTTTCACCACTACAAACTAATCTTCAATTGGGCGGGTAGATTGGGCATCTCTCAACCTCAGTGTATTTAGGTTGAAGTATCGGATCGAAGAGGAGAAAGAGCGTTATCTTTGTTACAAATAACCTGAAGAGTGGGACAGTGAAAGTGACCCATAATAATACGTCAATTTATCTGAGTAGGACAGGGGAATATGTCTAGCATTCAGAGGGTACCGTTGGTGGATGGCCAACTACTCAGGACTACACCAATACTACCGAAAACTCTGACTTCGATTAATATATATTTGTAGTGTTAACTTGCATAGTACGATCACTATCATATAACTTTCCTTAGTGATTTCTGGAGGTCATTCTTCATCTTAGTGCTCAAACTCTCCACTTGGTCAGATAAATTACGAATTTAGGAGGCAGTATGAGTATGTGAGTGCTGAGAGTGTTGGGATCTCCAGTCAGCATTATGGTTGAAGTTGGGTGAGTTTATTGGTGAACCGATCATCGCTCCCATCTTCTCGTAGCTGGGTACTCCCCGATATTTAAGAGAAGAACGGTAAGGTTCGTTCGGTTTTTGCATTCCCGACAGCAATCCTAAGGAAGAGCGTCCACTCGCTGGCATCCTCTCATGGTCTAGACTTGTATTACAGTTCTCCTCCTATATTTTTGACTGTTTTTGTGCTATTGCATAGGCCGATTTGCCATAAGAGGCTAATTTTGCTGTCGGCAGACTTCTTATCGTGTCAGGCAGCTTTGTTGGGATGATCTACTCATGCATCTTATCTCTGAAATCCTCTTAACTTTAGGAACTCTTCCTATCCTCAATCTTAACTTCAGCCTTAGTGAATGTAGAAGCTTTGTTCTGCAGTCTCCTCTACAACAACTGATTCGCCATGTCCTTCTCAATGATTGTGTTCTTTAACTGAGTGATTTGAGAGTTTAGGAGACCCAACCTTTAATTAAACTCTTTACTGAGTACGCTGCGAGTCTAACATAACTTCCGATTCTGCTATATGCTGTTTGTTTGGATTTGTTAGAGCATTGTCATGTTCTAGTTAACGAGCACTTGGTAGGAGTCTTTGAGTTGGGTATTCTATTATTTTAGTCTTTCCACCTAGGAATGGAGTTCGTTTGCTTATGACTGTAACCTCAATCTTTCGAGTTCCGACTTTTAGTAAACCTCCTTATATCGTTTAGTGTAGACATTGTTGATGGACATATCTGTGGGCAGTACAGCGACTTAGTTTTTCTTTGATTATAGTTTAGAAAGTTGTTCCGATTTCTGAACGAGTTGAACTTTCAAAGAAGATATCGTTCTATCTTTGGAGAATATCTCTTGCATGTACTTTTCAATTGTCTGTTTGAGGAGGGTCTTGTTACTTGCGTAAATATTCTGTAGATCCTGCTGACGGGCCTTCTCCATATTAGTTCTCTAATTCTCATGCTCTGATTTCATATGTTAGATCTCCGTCTACATCATCTGATTGCTAGTTGTTAACATGTCGAATTTCTGCTTGAGCTCCATCATCTCCAAACTAGGTTTGTCTCTCACTTGTTCATTCTCCGACTTTACGGTTGACCTGACACTATTCCTCCTGAGAGATTCATTCCCTCTCACGAATAACATCGATTAGTGAGGTTCGTCTGAAACCTGTGTCTCTTAAAGTTGGGTAGAGCAACGGAAACTGACTGATTTTTCAGTTTGGGTGGACCTGTGAGTTCTGTTAAGTGCCCTCGCCCTTAGAGATCTTGTCATGGAGGCATATTCCACCTGAAGAAATTGAAGGATGCCCTTCTTTTCATTTTAAAACTCCTATTTAAGTTTCAGCAACTGAGTTTTCAAGCTCTGTATTGTTGCTAGGAAGGTTGACTCAGTGATTTTAGTTTTGAAATTCAAGTGGCTGCTTCTCCTTACAGATTCGTAGCTTTTCCGGCACTTTGCTTGCTCTGACTCTTCTTCCGGAATGGGAAAGTACTAGCAGTTGACGTTGTTACTAGATTACAATTCTTTGAATTTGTTGAAGCATGTCAGAAACAGCTCATCTTCAGAATGGGTGTTGCTAGAGATAGGGGTGTTAGGCATTGAGATAGTTTTGGAGTGTTTGTAAATATTGTTTCGGAATTGTTGTTTTTAGCTGGAGTCCTTCCTATCCACTTCGACTGCCTTCTCAGTTGGGGTAAGCTATCGACTGTTAGAGTCACTTTCCTACGTTTTGAGTTTACCCACACGAAGACCAATCTTTTTCCATAAAGGGCGTTCGTTCATCATATATTATTTTATATCTCAATCATTCCATAACTCAATATCATTGACATATTTACTCTACAGGGGTTTGGTGTTTGATGACATGCTTGAATAAGTTTGTTTTGAGCAAAAATGGAGTTTAATAGTTTGGTAGGGTTATGTGTTATTAGGAGAGATTCATGGATGTGCTGAGATGATAGAGACAAAGATTCCAAAGGTTTTGGATAGTTAGCATAAATTTGAATATGTTAATTTTGAAAACAGCAACAATTATCAGTAAATTACATACTATTATCATATCGAACTAAGATATTAGTATACTACAACGTAACAACTTAAATACTAAGGATGGATGTTTCCACAAAATCATTCATTTCCTGATCTTTACATCAGCAACTTTTATCTTCTCCACTCGCCATTGCATCACACATTGATCTTATCCTCCAGTGCTCAACACATAGCGATCGTCAAAACTCCATCTTACACATGTCACGTGACTGGAGTGACCTTTGCCTTTCAACCTTTAGGCTTGCTTCTCTATGCATGGATAGTTAAATATTTCGACTTCTCCCGCATCATTTCCTGCAGCTAAAAGATAATAACTATCGGGTTAAATTCTGCCGCTGGTACCCTTAGTAGTGAAATGAGACCGATCGATTGCATTATAGTATGTACCGTCAGTACATTTGGGCCATATTCCTTGAATCGGCCATCCCAGAGTAGTTGTCCAAGTGGCCCAATGCTAATTACGAAGGCTTGTAGCTCCTGTTGTTAGTTGTTTCCCGTAGTTTAGATCCCAAAACAATAGTTAGTAGGCACCGCAAGTCGAATGTAGATTGGCTGAGTCTCTGGAAATGTCAAAATGGGTAATGTACGAGGAATGCTTTTTGAGTGGTTTGAACCTTTACTTTATGTGACCTTATTCATAATCATACACATAGATGCAATTATCGTGACTCCCTATCACCAAAGTGCCTCGGCTTATTTTTATGTCGGATATTTACTCTGTTGCCTTCCTAAACATAAGCTTATATTCAAGTAGGTTAGTTTTGTTATCCATACTGAATATACGCACAACTCCATTTTTGCAACCAACCACTAATTAGTCACCTTACATTGAAACGGCAATAGCTCTTCCTTTAGCAGCGTCAAGGAAATCCTTTGTTTTGGGGTCTTTGAGTAAAGGTTTATACTTTCCTTATTTAACAGGGCCATAATTTAAAGACCCTTTGCCTAGCATACGTCGTTTTTCTGCGTCCCATACCCTTACAGTTGCATCGTCACTACATGTATAGAATTTCGAGTTTTTTCTGTCAGTACAGAGCCCCCACACCTAGTTCGTCCAGCGCATATTGGGGCTATAATGTGCCTGCATATGAACCTCAACCTTAGGTTTCTTGCCAGTTTCCTTTGTAACTGGCTGATCGAAACTCAACTCAACAATCTACGATCCTAACGTACCGACTAACATCAGACTGTTGCTGGCAAAGTCTAACGCTCTAACTGCTGGTAATTCTAAATCACTAAGAATTTAGTCTAAATTGAGCATATTTAAAGTCTCAGAGATTGCTCTTTTACTGAGTATAAACACTAATTTATTTTTAGTCCCAGCCGCTATAAAGTTTTCCTGTATCGAGATGGCATCCACTGTAGATGTTTCAGTGTCTTTCCTAGGTATCTTTGGAGAAAGTGTGGCAGTCTCCACACACTCAGCACCTCGCCAAGACTTCAATATGTTTCTTTATCCACCTGTCAGTATAAGCCCTTATTTTATGCATAGACTGACAATATTTGGTCTTTATTTTGCACTCTCAGCTCTTAAACGAGATTTCTACAAAGACCAGAACTTATAGTGTTTGATTCCCACTGTAACGAAACTATTTTAGTTGAACCATTCAATTTTTAAAATGGGTTAGCGGCCTCCGTCAGATTTTGCTAATGCTTAATCGTCTTTATCTAGGTATACAACTGCTATTTAATGGCGATCGTCCATTCCAACGCATGCTCCTAAACGACCTGAAGGAGATATTGCTACGGCTATTATTCCCTTGTTTACAACTCCTTTCCAGATTCTGGTAGGTTATCTCCCTTCAGTGAGGCAAAGAAGAGGTTTTGGACCGAGCTCTCCAGTAAGGACTAACTGTCTTTATGGGTGATAGGCGATGGAAAGAATATCGTCTTAGTGTCTAGTCATTAACCTTTGAGTGTTGCTCTTCAGATCATGGAAAATAAGGGTGGCAGCCGCATGGTACAGAATTGCTCCGTTACCAGTATAAAATAAATTTTGACGGCAATCTTTCGAACGATATCCATACACATATTCCAGAGTTATCTTGACTGATGGTAGAGTTTGAGAGCCTTTTGTTGGGAAAGCATACTGCGGCTACTTAATAGCTCCAAGCCAAGGCTTTACTGCTAGAAACTAATCCCCAGTTTATTGAGCGATGGTAAAGTCTTCAACATACTAGACTGGAGGTTTCGGTAAAGGGATGCAACCTATCGGCAGATCAATATTCGGGCTGATTTCTATCGGCTCTTCATATTCTTCATCATCAGGTCCCATACCTGCGAATGCATTCATTCTCATTTGCATTCTTGCCACCCTCCAGACGATAATAGTTTTGTCGGTTCTACCCGTAGTTATAAGGTTATTAGAAGTAAACCGAACCTTGGAGATTTCTGAACTATGCCCTTGATACTCTTTAAACTGTTGTTTTTGAATGTAGGCTGGGTATCTAAATAACCTAACCATATGGTCATCATATCCAACTGCAATAATACTTTTCATAGTGTCAGCACATACTGTATTAACATCTGTAAAGTCAGTTCCCTGGAATATTCCCTGAACTGGCCACCCGATCTTCCGGGTCCAACTATCCCACTGGGTATTTCTGCATTTCTCCGAGTTAAATGCTTCCTGAAGCGTTGACAAATAAGCAACTCTCATATTCTGAGAATTAGTTACCACTATCTAATTGTTGATATCCCAGTCTGCATGCACAAGAGCCGAATTTACACTTTTGAACGTTCTAAACAGTTTTAGTCCTTTTTCTGATATTTAAAGGATTTGGGGTTAGATCTTGTGTCCTCCGAACACAACCATCTTACCGTTAGGTGAAAATTTAACTTACTCTGCCCAAGCATTTTTGAGTTTTTTATCTTTCTCTGGAGGGTACTGAGCTTTCTGTATTAATTGTTTGGTTCCTTAAGTATAAAATAGTGTCAAAGTTGCGTTACTATCGGCAATAGCGAGTTGGTGGCCGTCTTTGGACCAGTCGACGGCTCTGATTCGTGGACTCTTGTCCAGAAGATATCTGCTGACCATCCTTCTTTAAGAAATCGACCAAATACGAACAGTTCCATCATCACCTGTTGTCACAAATAGATCCTCGTATTTTTGCGAAGTAGTGAGACCTCTAAGCTACCCTCTGTAATGCCCAGAAGCCAGAATTTAGGCCCTCTTCAGATCCTTCTCTACAATAATAATGTCGCAACCCACACTCAACAGCAATATTCTTCCTTACGGAGATAAATCGATAGACAATATTCCCAACTATTATCTAGACATATGACTGTAAAGTTATTTGGTGAAGGCATTCCTCGTGTCAAACTATCTTTACGGCTAACCAATGCTACCGTTGTCATCTACTCTCCATACGATTAACCTACCATCATCTCCTCCAGAGTAAACCCTATTCCCAAATCTCCTTATACTATGAATTTTGGCTTAGCGATTATGACCTGCTTTAGTATTCTTGCATAAATATTTCCCTTACTTCCCATCTTTACTCCAAATATAAAGTTGTCCAGTAGCACTTCCAGTTAAATATACATTTGCTGAGCTACAAATCGAAAACATGAATTAATTTGCTGTACTTATCTGTCCTTAATGAGCCACTTTACCGTCCCAGAACTTAACATGCTTCAACCCACAAGTAGCGAAATCTTAATTGTTCTTCCAAGCAATACCATTGACTTTCGCATTAGAAATAGGTCCACTATGCAGAATAAGTCCTGCCTTCCAATCATAAACAGCGTAAGAGTTTTTGTCATCGTTGCCGCAAGTAAATAATAGTTTGCTGTTAGGAGAGAATTCTAACAAAACTACTGCTACTGTATGAAAACCTTCTAATTGTTTGATTATCTACCGGGTTTCAATATCCCATATACAGACAGCCACGACTTTCTTTTTTGTATGATGAGATTTGCATTCGCTCATCTATCCAGTAGCCAACACCTATCTCTTAGGGTCCATCGCCATAGCCACGATATCCTGGGTATGTCCTTTAAAATACTGTTGGGTTCGATCTTTTACACTGAGCTTCACTCCCATAGTTGCAGCCGGATACACAATATTTTCGTATGAACCAGTAAACAGACATTGATTTCTGACTGCATCATTCACATAACTGTTCTTGACTCCAAATACATACTCTATCATCAATTCTTAAGTAGGTGGTGTGTTGTCCTTCGTTTAGTCAGGCTTAAAGTCGGTTGGTGGGATAGTGTTTCCATTCATAGGATTTGCTCCCAGTGCTGCATGTTCGCCCATCTCCTCCTCTGAATCCTCTTGCAATATACCATATTAATCCATTTACTCCTCTCTCCTCTGTCTCCCCTATCTAATCTATACAAGTTTTGTCTATTATTCGTCAAGTTCTGCCTCCTCTCCCACCTACTCCTAAATGGTATAAGTATTCTAGAAGAAAGTGTCATCATACCTCCACAAAATAATCGATTTGTCATAGCCTACGCTGACCATGTACTTGTCACTTTCACTAAATGCTATTCTAGTCACTTATCCGGCGTGTCCCTTATAAGAGTTGAATACTGCACTCTTCTCAGTGTTTGGAAAGTTAAATAGACGGATATTTGAGAAACGATCTCCGATTGCTACAGTTCGGGAGTTACCTTTCGATTTCTAACTCACTTGACAGGTCCTATAATCTTATTCTTTCAACCCACCAGCATAAAAACCTTCAGTACCTGGAGCCATAGTAAGGGATTGTCGATACCATACCTAATCCTTAAGTTTTTAGAAGTCCTTCTCCATTCTCTCAAGTTTTGGTACAGTAAAGACCAAATATTCACCTACTTTAGTATTCAACTGCAACAAATTGGAATCCTTAGAGAAGTCGACACTGAGAATACCTGCGGGTACGGCAACTTCTGAGAGTTTAGCTCCTGTCATAGTGTTGTACAACATCAGGTATCCTGTAGGAGGGGAGTAGCTTATTGCTAGGAACTGTCCGTTCCGACTGAATTTTACAATATTAATCACATCTCTATCGGGGCTTTTGTAGTTGACTATGGGCGATTTATCCTTCTTGACTAGAGTATCCGCATCATAAAACTACACCACTCCATTAGACTTTCCCACTGCAACTGTATTCAAAGACTAATTAACGTCTATTGATCGTATTCTGTTGGTAAGGGTCACCATCTTCTATATTTTCCTCTATTTTGCGTATTTCCATTTAATCAACCGACCATCCTATCCGCCAGTGTAAAATGTACCGTTCTTGGGATGAATACACATAGCCCATAGTCCTTGGTTATAATGCCCAGATACAAGTTTCTTTGCATTTTTGTCAAGAGCCTTATCGTTAACACTGAACTCTAAGATATCTCCACCACGTGTTGCAACAAGAATATTGGATTTCATCATACATACCGATGTAATTCTGAACACAGTGCAGATACTCTCGGTGATTTAGAACACTTTCTATAATGTTTGATCGGCAGCCCACAGTATGACCACTCCATTCTTATCCCCTGAAATAATCCCTTTTTTATCTGTCCTCTACCCCAGGGCAGTAACTGTAGTTCTATGTCCTACCATTACCGTAGAGCATGCTGCTTTGTCCCAAATGTAGATAGAATTATTAGTCGTGGCTGAGTAAATGAGTTTATCTTGCACTAACAAGCATGTACAGACTGTAGGGGCATATTTATCGAAGTTCCCTCGTACAGAGCTCAGCTCCTTATTCTTCCAAGTAAAAAAGAGTATTTATTTGGAGGTGCTTACAACCAAAGTCTTCTAATCGGATGTGAATTTGAGGTCAAGAATGATGGATTTCGTACATTTGCCCTGAGCGACAATCCCTGACTCCTTGTTTTTAGCGTTCTTCTGCGAATCTTTGATTAGTTTGTAGTCATAAATGACGATATCATGATCTTCAGTGTTACAGGTGACTGCTATCAAGGGTCTAGACTTCGATATTGTTACACAACCCACTGAGTTTATTAGGCCTTATGACAGCACCTATTCAACCTTCAGACTTCCTTCTTGTTTCTAAGTATTCCAAACAATTGCAATAGGTTGACTACCTATTTCTCCTGTTACAGCCAGATCCCCTCGAACATCCAAGCAGGTAATATCATCTGTATGGGTGAGCATAAAATCCTGTTTATTCTCCTTAGTATCCAACACAATACCAATAGTTCCGTTATGATAGACAACCTTTCCCTTTGAGTTGTACCGAACATTATTCCTACAATCTTCCGAACGGAACCCATATACATACTACAATATAAGTGTTTAGGAGGGAGGTCGATCGGATATTTTCTATGTGAAGGGTATTTTCTGGACTTGCTTTCTCCAGGGCAGAGGGATAGCAGTAGCCTCCACAGTCTTCTTCCCCTTTTCAAACTCCTGTAGTTTCTATTATTTTATGCGATTAGTAATTCCCTTCTTCAACATATCCTCATCCTTATCGATGAGTGCCGTATGCTTCGAAAACTCAGCCTCTAAATCTGAGTCCACCTAATCATACAGCTCCTCTTAATTTTCAAATTGCCTTTTTGTGATGAACCCCATATTGAACATCCACTGCTTGTAGTTTTTGTCCTTGAGACACATCTTTTTGAACTCCTCGAACTATAGTTGAAGAGTAGAATCATCATCCCATTTTTTGAATATCTTTTTGTTTAAAACTGATATTTATTTGGCTGTTTGGTCTGGCTTACCCATAACAGCGTTGTTATAGTTTATGACAATAGAGGTAAAAGTTTATAGCACACCCTGGTCCAACTTATCCTTACGGTCTGTCACAATTTCAAAGAGGATCTCACTCAGACGGGACACATCCAAATTACATAGGGCGGCAACTGCACACATGAACTCATATTCATTTACTTCACCATTTTAGGAGAAATCGATAAAGCGAATGGCTTTGGTGGTTATCGCTTATGAACATCGATAAGCTTATTGAAACTTCTTTTTGTTGAGCAGACCTTTATCATCACTGAGTATTTAGAATTTCTCCCTTATGTACTGACTCTGTGCAGAACTGAACCCTCTGTAATAATCAGAGGGGCGCTTACCCAGCACTTGATTTCCCATTTAAATTATAACTTAATCTGCTATGTGTATAGGCAAATCAAAATAAACATTAATGTCAAACCATTATCCTTTCCTTCTACATAATATATAATCATTTCTAAATCAATACTAATTGTGCTACATATCCATATGAACTCATCATTTGCAGGCATCAATCTTGATGGTGCCCTTGTAGTTATCACAGATGTATTTGACCATGTTGGACTCCACTGAAGATTCGTCCTTTGAGGTATGAGCTCCATTGGTTGTCACCCATGGGACATATTGGTGGGGAGGGTTCAAAGCATTAGTGAGTTTTCCCATCTCATAGTGGTATTGGATGCCCTTTTGTCCGTTGGCACAAGAGTAGATGTTAGTCCAACTAAGTCCAAGTTGGCTTGAGCATGTTTGTCCTCTACATAAAATAGATCATTACCGAGAGTCAAAGTTGGGAGCACCACCCTCCAGACAGATAATGAAGGGAAGAGCTTGAGTGTACCAGTCGTACATGTTGATGGCACATGCCTCAACCATATTTCCATAGCACTCATTAACTCCGTGCTGGCAGGTGAAGCTCCAGCTTGTTCCATTCTGAGTGGTTCGTGCATTTCCATAGGGGTAGGCCTTGAAGTCGGCGATTGTCCAAATGTCCTTGGTATTGACAGCAGTTTTGAGACTTCCAAGGATGAACTGTTGACAGTATGGGCATAGGGACTCGTAGTAGAGCTCAACGAGGACCTTGTCTCCGTTTGGAGTTGCTCGGAGCTCGAAGGCTGAAGCAAGGCACAACACGGCCAACACACCAACTAATAGCTTCATAACCAAATAGGAATTATTATTCAGATTTGTTAATTACAGTGTTTAATAGTATGTAACTCACACCTAAGAATTATGCAACCATAAAAGCACAGCCCAAATTATCCTATTGTGACTAAATAGCAAATACATTTGCAAAACGACATATTCACAATATCTTTTACAACTATCGACAATATGTATAATAGGTCTTGATTCTAACGTTACTCATTGTGAATTAACAATAATAATTTCAATGGCAAGAGTAGTGGATAATTACTCTATGGTGGAGGTGCTAGGTGAGGGCCAATACGGTAAGGTGTACAGAGCAGTCGAAATGAAGACCAGCAAATAGTATGCCATTAAGGTTGTCCCTGTTAGTCGCTTCAAATAAATCCCTAAGTTGTAGGAGTGCACCAATAACTAACTGCAGACGCTAAGTCACCTCTAACCCACACCCCACATAGTTAAGTTCATAGAGATGATGAGGACTGCCAATAACTACTACTTAGTGTATGAGTACTGCAACGGACGTACATTGGAGCACCTACTCAAATCGGAAGGGCCTCTCAGTGAGGCGAAGGCTCTTCTTCTGTTCAAGCAGTTGTTAGCAGCGTTTAGAGTGCTCAAGAAACACAATATTATGCATAGAGATGTGAAACCCGACAATATTCTATTTCATAACGGTGTACTCAAGCTGGGAGATTTTGGATTTTGCAAAAGGCTGGGGAACTCTGACTCGAATGATACTGTGACGAAGACTATGATAGGGTCGCCTATTTACATGTCTCCCTAAATACTTAAAGGACACGATTACTCATTCAAAGCTGATATATGGTCACTAGGCGTTGTGCTTTTTGAGATGTTGTTCGGCTATTGTCCATTCCAAACTAACTCCATCGCTAAGCTAATCTCAATGGTGGATTAGGGTCTCCTTAACATCCCTACCGATATCAATCCAATATCGATCTAGACACAAACACTCATAAAGAGGATGCTAAATAAGAACCCTAGTGAGAGAATCGACTGGCAATAACTGTTTAATTTAGAGATTACATTAGAGGGCGTTCTAAAGTTCGGAGACATGAAAATTTCAATTGAGCCTCGATCCCTTTCATCTGAACTTGAGAGGAACAGTACATTTAAGAAATCCAGTTTCCAAAATAAGTAGTCTTCCATGAGAGTGAAGAGTCCTAGTTAGATCAACCAAATAATAGAGTCGAAGTTTAAGAATAGCAGCAATTCTAAAATTAACTCATCAGGAAAGAGAGACTCCTAGGGTATGAAGGACAGTAATTCACTTATAAGAGTACAACCTAGACCATTTTTAGAGCCTGATTCTTCCAGTTACGAAACCCTACCTAAAAGTAGACTAGGAATCCCTGATTGTATGGGTAAACTCACCTCCAGCAAGCATACCAAAGCAGAGATATCTTAAGGCACGAGCACTAAGAGGAAATCCATCCAACTCTAACATTCATTCTGCACTGGAGCAATTAAAATAGCTGTATAAATGGCTGAAAGTGAAGATCCTTAAGCCCTCGCCTACAGTTACCTCATCCTCAAGAAGACATAGTAGAGACTGCGACGCATAATTTAAACTATCTCAATTACATAGATATAGTTTGAAGATGTCACATTCTCCATAAACACTTAATTAAGGCAGCTCTAAAGATAAATCTCTCTTCTAAAGGAGGAGCTCATAAGCAATGGTATTGAGGTTCGACAGTTATCCGACGCTAGAAGGTACCTTAACGCAAAGTTCAACGAAAACTAATCTGACTGTAAACTATGGATGAAGATGATTAACTTTCTATTTGGTTAGGCATCCAATAACTACGACAAATAAATACCTACATCAGAAATGTCGATTAATATCCGATCTAAGCTCCTTATCATCTGATAACTGTTATATTTACCTAATTTAAGATATCCTCATGGACATATTTAGTTGATAATAAATGATATCAAAAGTACTAGTGACACTAGCAGTCCTTGCACTGTGCACGTCGGCTCCCTACAACGAATCAATCTCCAAACTTATGGCTGGTTATTCGTCTATCACCCACTGCTCAGATACATCGGTTGCTGGTTGGAACTGTGCAGAATGCAAAAAAGTCCAGAAACTCACAGACGTATATTAAGGGTAATGTAGGTTATCGTCATTAACAACCCAGAGACTGACATTCATGGGTACGCAGGGTACAACGCTCAACTCAATAGGGTGGTTGTTGCTTGGAGGGGAACCATCGATGCTAAGAACTGGATTGAAGACTTCGGATATAAGAAGATTCCTTATGAAAGGTGTAAGGGTTGTGAGGTTCATGCTGGGTTCTTTGCTGCTTATCTCTCAGTAGAGAATAAGACTGATTCTGCTGTAAACACTCTCCTTAAGAAATATCCTACGGCAAGCATCGCAGTGACCGGACAGAGTCTAGGTGGTGCTCTATCTACTTTCTGTGCTATTGAGTTACAATTGAAATTCAGCAAAGTCACAGAACTTTACAACTTTGGATGTCCAAGAGTCGGTAATGAGGACACTGCTAAGTTTATCGACACAAAACTACCATCTAGATTCAGAGTAATTCATAACAGAGATATTGTGCCCCATGTTCCCTTTGAATAGATGGGTTTCCACCATATTGCTTATGAGGTGCTGTATGATGAAGCTATGGCAAAATACACTGTATGCAGTGAAACTGGCGAGGATCCCAAATGTTCCAACCGATTCGACCCAGAGTACAGTTTCGCAGATCACGATGTGTATTGGGTTAGAATGGATGATAGTGTCTGTTGAGAAAATTAACATGATCTAAATTTAAACCATCATAATATTTAGAACTGTAATTATTCGGCATACCTTTTAGTTTAGAATTAATTGTCCAATCAAAAAATTGAATATACTGAATTAAGAACATATCACATACTTCTTGTCTCCTACGTAGTCTATTTATTGATGATAATCTCTGAAGAAAGAAGGCTCTTATCTAAAAGTGGTTCCTATTTAGCAATGGCATTGAGTGTTTATCTCGCTGGTATCAACGCCAGCATACCCACAAGTAGGCAGACAGCCACCACGAAGACTGGGTTAATTCCTATGTTCATAGCTGCTGTAACTAGGAATGGTGTTACAATATTTCCCAAGTTACTCAACGCTTCAATCGTTCCTGCTCCACTTGATTTAACTCGATCGGGGAAAGATTCATTCATAAAGAGTGCAAGGAGTCCCTGACAGTACGCTAAATAATAATAAAGATACTTATGAGGAATCTACCGAAGGGAACCAACACAATCTGTACAGTAGAAGAATTGGATAAAGCTGGAATGATGAACAAACAGCAGCATCCTCCCGCCACTCCGCTTAAAATAATCATCCATAGTCTTCTTTTAATTTTAGCCACAAAGAATGTTGAACTGAAGTATGAAGTGAACTCCAGACAGCCCACTATGAGCATATTAATTCCGAAATTGAAACCAATGTCCTCCATTGAATACTGTGTCCCATAGTAGAACATATTGACAACTGTAGCGTACAACCCAATCAATAAGATGGTTTTAATGTAGCTCCATTTCTTAAATATCTCGAAGACTGAAGTCTTCTCAGCACTCACCATATTAATCTATAGATCCTCGAGTTTTAGAGGAGGTTTGTCGTTCCAAGCTGCGATTTTGTTTAGGGCTTCTAAGCATTTGTGTCGAGAGAATTCGCTGAGAAAGACAGGACTCTCGACTACCACAAACAATCCCATAAAGAAATAGCCAGTGAGAGGGATGACCAGTAATCCAATCGTAAAGTATTTCCAACTGGGGATGTATTGGTACAGAATAAAAAAGCTCACTTATCCCAATGCCCAGGCAGCATTGACGGCAAGTATACCCCGTTGTCTCCATGTATCGCTAAACAAATCAGAGAGAATGACGTAACTAATGATATAGCAGGAGTATGAGCCAAACCCAGTGAATAGTTGTCCTATTGCGAGTAATGCGACTACATGAGTGAATCCACCTATAGTAACAACTAAATTAAATTTAAATGGTTACGCGCTGACCCTAAAGCACATAGTCCTGTGCTTATCATAAAACTGAATTTCCGACCGTAACGATCCGACAATAGGTTCATGACTACCAGTCCGCAGATACTCCCAATGTACATCACAGACTGGATGAGATCTCTCTCAACTTACCTTTCGCAGTAGAGTCCCACCTAAATGGTGATTGTGCTTGAATCGACTAAATAAGTGGAAAGAGTACCTGGGATGCATGATTGGATCATAGGACAGGCCTCCTTCTCCTAAATGATTCGATCCCCTGTAGAGAGACATGTGAATGTAGGGTTCATGTAGATGTAACTGGGCCCCAGCAGCATATAGACCTCCTGGACCCAGAAGAGACATAAAAATGCCAGAAGGATGATTTGGTATCGGTTGGAGTCACCAACCTTAGCAAGACACTCGCCTACTTTCATTAAATTAAGAGATTATTGATTGGAGTACTTTATTCCATACTTTAAACACTCTCATCTAAATTAATAGACATATGGTTCAAAATAGGGTTCAGATGTTGATTCAATTTTAAGGATGGGAGTGCCTAATTAAATATATATTACAATATAATCAATAATTATCTGTTGCTATTTATTGGTACTTGTTAACTTGTGCTGCCACCGAATATGAAAAATTAATTACTAATTTTCATAAATTTATATTATGTTATTGGTTAGGGAGATTAAGAAGACTTGTTATGAAGTAAGGATATATTTGTTAGTGAAGATAATCGCATAATTATTCATCTATCACTGTTTGACCTCTTAGACTGTGCATAAATTTGAAAATATCAATAGATTATCGATTAGGTTATCGAAATAAATTTTATATAAACCGACTGAACAATAAACCATAGCGATTTAAAGCCATTTTGAAATAAATGCAGCATTTAATTTTCATTTTCGTTTCAAAACCTATTATTAAGGACACAATCAAACCATAACTGAAAAAGAGTATTTAAATCTTAATTTACAACCTCCTTTGGAAAACTCACTACAAATCAATAATGAGTATTATGGAAATAGTATGTGCAATCTTAACAATATCTTTGATTGAATGAGTTTAGCCTCAATTTATTCACTTCCCTCTCAACAACTGCATACTGATTAATTTGTGTTTGATCAACCCATCAACTTTTTTAAATTTATCGTAATAATGCATAATTCCAGCATACCACCCTCTTAATGAATAAGCAATCATTTATTCACACAGTGAAGATGGAGG
Source organism: Hydropsyche betteni (assembly GCA_028571205.2). NCBI lineage: Eukaryota > Metazoa > Arthropoda > Insecta > Trichoptera > Hydropsychidae > Hydropsyche > Hydropsyche betteni. The sequence continues at coordinate 4,990 of JAOXNN020129551.1, read as the reverse complement.
CGCTGATAATAAAGGCTATCTTGTGCTGTAAACTATAATTGTTAAAACAAAATGGTATAAAAAAAGGTTTGGACTGCATAGGTATTAATTTTCCCTAAGAAAGGAGGATCGAGCCTTGGAATAAATTATAACCCTCAGAAACATTCGAAAGTGGAGTGAGATTGCTCGTTGTATGAAAACGGCATATTAGTTGCCAGGTCGTACTGGAAAACAGTGTAGATAAAGGTAGCGATTGGGTGACTCAGATGGTCCAATAAACTAAGCCCTACAGCCATAAATAAACAATGGGACTAGGAATCTGAAAAATTACTGTTTTAGTGCCATAAAGAACTTGGAAATAGATGGGTGAAAATTGCCCAGAGAATACCAGGAAGGTAGCTCTAGTTCTATCTATAGGACGTAGAACAACATCAAAAACCACTTTTATTCAGTTTTGCGGAAGGGCATGCGGAGGTTTAATAAGTTTAGCGGGGGTAACACCAGCAGAAAGACCTTCAAAGAGCTCACTAGCGTAAAACTCTCTAAGATAGTAGTTGTTGCTGACGATGTGTTCGATAATAAGCTGGCACTTAGCGAGCGGCTTAAATAAATTGCTACTATTATCATAAGCCAGCTTATTTATTTAGCTCAAGTACAGCCTAACAGTTAAGACAACATATACTCTTAGATGTACTAACTGATAGGCGAATTCAATACGAGCTATCGGAAGAAGAGACAAAAAAAGAAGAAAAGGGAAGGAGATGAGGGAATGCACCCAATCTTCAAAGCACCACCCTTAAAAAATGCCTCTCAGTCCACGAGATCAGTCAGTTAACCATTGATCGAATAAACCAACCAATAGTCTGTTTGTTAAAATTAGAAGGAAAAGAACAAATAATGTCCAAAAGAGGTGGAGGAAATACAGTGGATTCACCCTTTGTTTGGTCAGAATCATAGGTGTTGGCCTACCCTGGAGGAGTATAATTCGGAAGAGGGAGTCTGCAGTATAGACACACTAAAATTATTCTAGTTTGAAGAGAAGGATTAGTATGAGGACTAAGCGGTGCTCGATAAACAACACCCTCAACAATCATGAGTCTTTTTGAGTGAGTTAGACATCTGATTTCTATTAATTTATTTATGTCTGTCTGTTTATTTCACCTTCTATCTATAATACACAAAGATCAAATCTCCTTAAAGTTCGTATCTAGTTACCAATTCATTACTAATACAAGCAATAATCTATTCCTATGATACGGACTCTTAAATGATATTATTTAGATTAATGCGCCTTATCGTCGTATTGCTTACCCTCTTCCTTGTAGTATTCTCTCAAAGACCTTAAGATAAAGTCGATATGGCAGTACCCGGCTATTACTATCCCTGGTATTCAGGATATCTCAAACTCAGTAGTGGAGTTGCTAACTACGTATTCTTCCCTAGCCAATATGACGACAATAATGACCCTCTGATACTATGGGTTGCTGGTGGACCAGGGTGCTCTGGCTTATACAACGCATTCTACGAGATAGGCCCATTCACATTCACTGGACCCGATATGTTTTTACTTAGAATTTCCCCTTACTCCTGGAATATCAAAGCCAATCTACTCATATTCGACTCTCCAGGACCTGTTGGGTTCAGCAGTGGACCAACCAACCAAACTGATTAAACTGCATCTCAATAGTTGTTGGATGGTTTGGTTGCTTTCTACAATATCGCTCCCAAATACAGAGCGCTTGATCTAACTCTAGCTGGAGAAGGGTACGCAGGTATTCTCATTCCGTTACTCGTAAAAAAATCTAAACTTACAATAACAACATTTTCCAGACGATAATCAAATTGAAGAACATAATAATTGGAAATCCTATCACTGATCTTACTGAAACATTCTCTGTTGGTAGTGAGACTCAATCGAAATACCATTATGAGTTCCTCTATGACCACGGATTCTTTAGTAAGAGTTTGTGGGATCAGTTCAACAAGAAATGTAGCACTGACTATTTCAGTTTTGATTGCTATAGTGCACGAATTAACATAAACAAAGCTTTTGATAATTCTGACATATCTCCCTTCAATCCTTATAAAATATGTTATAGGGAGGAGGGAGCAAGTGGCAAATGCTAAGACTAATCTGGGATTCTTGCATTTCTTAATGATTAGGCTGTGCAGCAGAAGCTTCATGTGAATAGAACAAGTTCATGGCAAGTATGTAATGTGGCTATTCGTGACCAGTACACCAATAATATGAAAGGAAGTTATTAGTTTTATAAGTAGATGATTTCACTGAAAAGATACAAAATCGTAAGACTTTAGTTAATTTAGGTGTTGTATTCAGGGGATCTAGATAGCACTGTTCCCACTAAAGGCAGCAAAGTATGGATAAAGAGGTTAGCAGTTGAGTTGAAGTTGGTTGGAGAGTGGAAACAGTGGAGGATAGCCGGAAGAAGTAGATATGAAGAGCAGGTGGGAGGTATGATATGGGATTTCGGTCCCTATTTTAAGTTTATGAGTGTTAGAGGAGCAGGGTTCGATGTCGGACTGGATAAACCTAGAGAGCTTCAAACCATACTCAACTCTCTGCTCTTAAGTAATTAGGAAAATAAAATTGAAGTGAGTTGATGTTTATGATTCTCAATATGTTTCAGTTTCGTTCGATAAATTACGCTTAAACCCCCAATTTCTAATTTTCTAAATAATAGAAACATTCGAAATGAATAAGATACTCTTAACTCTCGCCTGTATGTTAATAGTTAGTCATTCTGCTATATCCCCTCAAGAGTATTGGGATGATGACTATTCTTTTTCAGAGGAATCTGCCCCTTGGGTTAGGATACCCTCTGGATTTCGACCAATGAAACTACACAGTTAAGAGACTGCAAAGCTTAGAAGATTTGTTGATTCCTAGAGACCTTACATGTTTAGGTACATACTCATCGGTATAAGCCACCAAGCAGAGACTGGAAATAGTTTCCTGTTAACATTTGACGCAAAAACTTCAATAATTGAAGTTCAAATAACTCGATAACCTTCAGGAAGGATGACCATAGTTAGCATACGTCCTAAATCGAAACAGGAGCTAAAAAGAATGTGATATTGTATCTGCACTATTGACTTACTAATTAGAAATACCATCAAATTGCAATTGAAATTGTATAAGTTGAGTAATAAATAACTCATTGCAAATTTAATGGTGTTAACTTGTTGCAACTTCAATTTAAACATATCATTGTTTAAATACACTATGAATTCCTGCACGAAAGACTGTATTCTGTTATATGGTGGCCACACCAACACAGACATCTGTCAGTTCGTAAAGGCTCAATGCACACAAGATACAGTCAACTTTATTCAACTTCACTTCTGTGTCTTTAAGAATTCATTCATGACGTTTCTCACTTTTGGAGTACTCACAACTCTCTACTCAGCTATTCATCATGGGATTGCTATTCGAAGCAGTAAGCTATCTAGCCAACTAGGTATTGGCTCCCTGCGTTTAGTAAATGGTGGTATCCTTTCGTAATTTCCCATTCTACTGTAGATATCGGATAAACGGTGGCAGGTGTTACGTTCCTAGCTTTTGCTAATGGAGCTCCAGATGTCCTAACTGCAATAATTGCGTAGGGAAGTGACTCTGATCAAACTGCACTCATACCTTTGGGATCGATATTCGGTGCTCTCATGTTCTCTTCGACAATTATTCTGGCACAGGTTATTTTACATTCAAAGACCAGTGATGGGCAAGTAGGACTGGAAGTAGGTCGAAATGACACTATCATTCCGATTATATTCTATGTTGGGCCAGCAATTCTATTAGTACTGTTATCAGCAGTAGTCGGGAAGATCACCTGGTACTATTCCCTGCTGTTGCTGGTATTCTACGCAGTCTACGGAGGTTTCGTAATCAAAGACTAACGAAAAAGAAGGAATGCGCTGAAAAAGAGCGCTACGATCATTGCTACAGACGCAGACGTAAAAAATACAGTAAATAAACAGGTGAAGAAGGCTTTGATTGAAAACTCATCTGAAATCGAAGACAAATAAGAGATCAAAGACTAGACTATCTCGTCTTAAACTCTAAATCGTCAGAGCTCAAGCCCCAACGACTAAGAGAAGGGACCAATACGAAGAGTCCAGGAAGCGATACGAGTACCACTGAACATCCTCTTCACTTGGACGATCCCATCATTCACAAAATAGTAATGGCGATTAGGAAAACTATTTATTCAGATGATAACCTCAACATTCCTAATCGTTTACAACCAGGGAAGTAATCCGAATTCTACTAAGATCTCTTCGACAGTGTAAATGGGTTTCCTGCAATTGCAATCGCTGAGATAATTGCTGTAGGTTTGTTCTTAATATGTGTTATACTATTCTGTAAAGAGCCACCTAAGAAACTGTGGCTGTTTCAACTATACGCCTTCATCGTCACAGTATTTTGGATCAGTTTCATCTGTTCCATTATTATTGACTTCATTCAGCTGTTTATTGTAATCACAGACATCAATTCTGTGTTTATTGGACTCACTCTTCTGGCTTTTGGAAACTCAATTGGCGGTAAGAAGCTCTTAAACTAGATTACTTCTCAATTAAAGCCTTTGCTAGAAAAGGTAAGGGAATGACAGCAGTTGCTGGAGTGCTTTCTGGTCAGTTATTTAATTTTTTGATTGGTTTAGGTGTCAGTATGCTAATTAGATGCATTAAAAATGGGTAATTCACTTCAATAACGTAGTTCATTTGACTTCGTTCTTTTTCCCTCTTGGGACAATGCTTCAGCAGCTCTGTAAAACTCTTTAGCATGGATTGTTATTATTTTTTCTATGGCCAACTTGACAGTAATTGCCATCTACCTCATTAAAGTGAAGTAAGTTAGTGTTAACAGAGGTTTGTATTCAGCAGCACATTCGCGAAGTATTTGGTCGTGTTATATTGCTCGTTTATTGCTGTGGCGAGCATAATGGCTGTAGCAGCAGACGTAGTTGGGGAGATTACTTGTTCGAGTCTTAAC
>JAOXNN020127938.1:0-29187 GCA_028571205.2 Hydropsyche betteni | reverse complement strand
CAACTAAGCCGACTCAGGAAGCTGGCATAGAGTGGGGTGCATGTAACAGGCGGGATGGTGGGCTTCCCCTTCGATATTGTAAAAATAAGTATAGTAAATTGTAAACTTTACGAAACCGGCAAAACAAACGCAACCACACAAAAAAAGGTGGGACTATTTCACGCAAAATTAAACGTCTGGTCATCCTAGGCACACCAAAAATAAAATATATTTATAAAAACGTGCTTTTCTTTATAGAAATTATATTAATTTTATATTATTCGCAAATTATTTGAATTTTTTCTCGTATTTGGAAATGCATTGCTGCACATCAGTTGCGGAGCACTGTTTTAGATTGAATGATAGTTATTTTTTTTTTTTAAACAATTCCCATCGTTTTCGTACCAGATAAAGAATCGCCGATACCTAGACTTCCTGTACCGAAGAAAAATCGTGTTGTGTAAGATTTTACTTTCGTCTTTCAATGTATATGCATATTTAAACATATTCAAAATTGTATCACCGATATTCAGAATGCCGAACAAGACCCAGAATAAATTATTGATTGAAAGCAGAAGTGACGTGATCATCGTTAATTACGTCTCTTCGGGGAAAGTGTTCATAAGAAATGCCGAAGAAAAAGCCAATAGGGATTACCAGATTTTGGTGAACCAAGTGCACAAAGCGGGACTCAACGGTAATTAGTTTTTATTTTTACGCGATTCATCGCTTATTATATTTATTAATCGATGCAACGTTTAATTTCAGCTTCGCCGATTACTGGCCGACTCCAGATCGATATGAAAGTTTTAGTAATGCACGATGGAATATATCGTAGAGGCTGCGTCATTAATTTTTCAAATAATCGTGCCACAGTGTATTTATTGGATTTCGGTATAATTTTACTTCGTTGATTGATATATTTCTTAATATATAAAAAAAAAATTATATTCTTTCTTTTCGTTTATAGGAAGGGAAATCGAAGAAGAGATCAGAAATTTAAAAAAAATTGATATGACTGTCGAGGATTTTCCCAAGACAGTAATGTCCATATCACTAAAGAATAGCGAAATCATCAGTAAGGAAGAGCCGTTCGAAAAAGTCATCAAAATTATGAAAAATTATGTTGATAAACAGACCATTTTCAATTTTGTAAATATTATTTTTACATTCACCCATAACTCTTTACAGTTTACAAAAAAGAACCTATCCCTTTTTGGGGACAATTTAAATGTGCTTTTAATAAAATAAACGTAAAATTATCCTGAGCGTTAAATGAAATTAGTGTGCATTAGAAAAAATATCTAAAAGGAATAAAACGTGCATTAGAAGGAATATAAATAACAGGTCGGCGAATAAAGCAAAATATCAACCACGCGACTTATTATTTACAACTTTCATAATAGAATCGAATTGGACCAAATTGAAATTAAATTAAATTAAAATTTTTACAATAGTTGTATTTGTGGAGGATGACTACTCTGGCGACGTTGCTGCCTCTCGATTATTTCAATGCATACTATTTTTTCTATTCATTTCATATTTTTTAATGCTCACATTATAATGCGCAAAAAAATTTCTTCATTGCATCCTACAAATATAATGATAATCGATACAAGATTCTTGTTACTGATGTTTTATAAATACATAATTTATTTGCATTTCAGACGTGTGATGAGATCGCACAAAATGCCATACTTGTTGGCAAACAATCGAGAGAAAATTTAAACAACACCCTTGCTGAAATAGCAAAACCTGTGTTCGAAAAGCTGAAAGAAGGAAGAATCAACGCTTATGGTTATTATTATTCCCTATATATATAATAGCAGATTTGTGTGTCTGTTCAATGACGCTCGCGTATACAGTTAACGCCTATAATATGATGCTTATTACTTACTGCCTCTGGCTTTGCCTATATGTCGTAATTGTGACAATAACAAATGAACTGGTTTTATTAATTAAATATCCAAATCGGTTTTCACATTTTATCGTTTTCCGTTGCTTAAAAAATCCACAGCCGATGTTATTAACATCGAGTCTATATACTAGTTTAAAATAATTTTTGAAATCATATATTTTTTGCTTTCGTTAACACTTGTCTTATTGAGGCAATCATTTTCACCGTTTTTTTAAAATTGATTTTAGTCAATAACTTTTGATTTTATCGGTTTTCGTTTGACAAGAAACTTAAGAGGACCTAAATATAGAGGACCTAAATATTTTTGCCTACTATTTAAATGGTCAGGATTTAAATACGATTTTGGTCAGAATTATTATCCCATTTATCAAAATTCATTTGACATTGATCAGAATTTTAATCAAAAAGGTCAGAATTTATATTAAATGGTCAGGATAATAAGAACCCTAACCTATTCCGACCGTTTATTAAATTCATAGTATTTATTATTTTATTCTGACAATTCATCATTTTATTCTGACTGTTTTTGATTAAAATTCTGACCATTTAATTTTTGCCAGTATTTTTCCATGTCAAAACATCCAAAAAAAAATCTTCAACATTTTCTATGTCGTAAAATTTAATTTATTCGATTTATAAGAATACTCTAAAAAAGCTGTACCAATTTTGGTAAAAATATTGTCAAACCTTATCCAATTTGATGTTTATGTTCATTTGAATCTTTTTCATAACAATTTTGGATACTTTTAAATAGTTTTCTGAAAAAAATTAAATTTTCAACTTATATCTATTATTTATACATGCTCTTTTAATATATGTATAAAAAATGTTCATTTTTTTTTTCAGAATTGCCTGTCATTTTTTATCACGATATGAAGTTTCTACAATTAGACACGAATGCTTCAGTAAGTTTTCCATCCGCTCTAACATTAATAAATACTACGGAATTCGTTGTAAACGGATACATCGCATGTACGCCTACAAACAAAGACACAAAGGATCTGATGACTGCGCTATCGAGACGTGTAAGTGTTATCTTCATGAAATTTAAAAATAAGCGCAATAACTTCATACCATCTGCATTTTAATTTTAGATAAACAATTACTGCGCTGCGCAAACGGAACATTACATACCCAGAGTCGCCGAAATGTGTCTCGCTTTATACGAAAAAGGTAATTGTATTATATGGGAAACATTGCTGTTCGTTACACAATGTTAACGTTTCGAATATGTCACATTTTTAGATAAAACGTGGCATAGAGCGGCTGCGATGCACGACATAATAGGTACAAACAGAATGGAAGTATACTTTATAGACATCGCAATATATTCGATAGCAGACAAAAAGAACTTGAAGAAAATGATACCAGACTTTGTCGAGGCGTTACCGATTTATGCGTTGAGGTGTCATATTGAAGGTTTGTGAATCAATCTGAATGCTAACTTACCGTTTTTTATGCTAAATCGTTAATACAAATACCCCTATTTAATACGATTTTGATTTAACGTTTTCGGTTTTGCTTAAAAAAAGAAATTCCATTAGAAAACCTTTATTATCCAGACTAAACCGGGATCGAGATGGTTTGAATTGCTAAAAATCTGGATAGTCAAAACAAAAAATTATTTAAGCCTTTTGTCGAGAATTCTATTTAAGTATTTTTTTTAACATATTTACCGTCTATTTACTTTTAGAATTTTCGGTTATTTGAAACCGGCAAAATTTGCGAACGTAACCTAAAATCGCCATAGTAAAGCATTCGTCTGTTCCCAAGATAATAATTAACCGAGTCATAATTTTTAATTTCGAATATATCTTTTCAGGATTCCCCGATGAACCTTCAGGGGAGATGATAACCGAAACGTTCAATGCACTAGAAGAAATGGAAACTATTTCAGCTTCGTCCATCAAGTTTTCAGAGTTGAACGAAGGCGTAGATGAAGGAATATATACAATTGAGATCCCCTATTTAACAACCAAATTGCGAGAGAAAAATATACATTTTTAACGTGAAACAGATTCGACTCATGCTGCGTATTGAGATGTTTAAAACGGGACCAATATTTCTTTTATCATGTACATATGTTTATTATATTTATTAGTTATTAAGTATATGTCGTTCGAGTTTTCGACTTTTTAATGATACTTTTGACATCCTTTTAATTTTTCTTTAATGCATATATAATATGCATTTACGTTATAATAACATGTTTAATGCCTGAAGAAGTCTGCGCCATTTTCATATCGTTGATTATATGAAACGTTTTATTCGCCGTTTCATCTCGGCGAATGTATTTTTATTTCTGACAACCCGTACTTTAGTACCATGCAATACCATGTTTTGGGTTATGTGCAGTGAGGAGTTTAACTCGTCACCATGGGTTTTTAACTATTTCATCAAATAAAAACTTGTTAACTGTATATCTTGCATTTTTATTAGTCTTCACTTTATACAATTCCTGAATAGTTTTCGTTTTTAGTCAATTTTCACGAAAAAAGTGTTGCCAATTTCGCCGATACATACTAAACATTTTGAAACTATTAAAACCTGATCGAATTCGTCAAGTTTTTATAGTGCACCTATTTGGCAACTTTATAAGATTTATATAATATATTATTTCGTTTAGAATTTGAAAGAATTCAATTTTCAACGTTAAAATTCAAAGCTACGATGAAAGAATTTGAATTTACTCGTCGATACTAAAATTTTATTGATTTTTCACCTAAATAATGAAGCATCAATGCATCATATCGTCTCGAAAGAGTTACATATGAATTTTTTTTAATGAACCTCGTAAAAGTGCCATATAAACGTTTTCAAAGTGGAATGTAAAAATATGTTTACGAAAATACTTAAAAACTAACTGGGATCGTTGCATGAATCAACATCTTTAAAATTTTCAATAAGAACAAAAGTAGAAATCATTAAAAATATATAAAATTAGAAAAAAAAACTGATAGCGATACATTTTGCACAAAAGAAATGTCTTTTTATTGAGCACTAGCACGTTCCGATGGTTTCGCCAGTTCTTCGCCACTGATACAAGCACGTACACACATTTTCAACAATTTGTTACATAATCATTAATCCATATAATAATTCACAATAATATATTTGGCTATCGTTAAAAAAGTTCAAATAAGATTTATATAATCGTAATCTGGTTTATAATTAACTGGCTCGCGGGCCCAGTTTTCGCAAACAGTTGAGTCCCTGAAAAATCATCAAATGTATCAATCGCATAATGATTCATTATATTATTAACACAAATATAATTACCTGTTCGTTATATTCGGCTTTCGATAGCCAGAACGTATCTCTATCCTTCATGACTTCGGCGAGAACGGCACCGCCAATAAACACCATATCTTTACGCCTCGGAGGATCTTCTATCCTAATTTTAAATTTCTGAACAAAACATATTTAAGATTATAAAAATGAATTTAAAAAATTAACCAAATTTCATTATGGGTGCGATTTAACTGTGCATTGGAAAAGTATAAATTGTGCATTAGAATAATATACGATGTGCATTAAAGAATTTGGTATTGAGCATAATTTTATGTAGGCTACTATTTAAATGGTCAGAATTTAAATAGAATTTTGGTCTGAATTTTTATCTCATTTGTCAAAATTCATTTGACATTGGTCAGAATTTAAATTGGGTTTGTCAGAATTTATATTAAATGGTCAGATTAATATTGAGAACCCTAACCTATTCTGACCGTTTAGTTATTAAATTATGATAATTTATTATTTTATTCTGACTCATCATTTTATTCTGACCGTTTTCGATTCGAATTCTGACCAAAACATGATTAAAATTCTAGCCATTTAATTTTTTGCCTTTTATATATATTGTGCAGTGAAGAAAATTTTTTATGCATTATAAAACAAGCATTAAAACGAACAATAGAAAAAATATGTTTGAGCATCGAAATGATTGAAAGATGACAACGTCGCTAGAGTAAAGTCTTCCTCTATATATGATACAATAGTCAACGTTCACTTTTGTTAAAGTTTTAATTTCATATCGCTTTTATCACATTTAAACAATTTGGTCCATTTTGATTCTATTCTAAAAGTTGTGAAAAATGATCATGCAGTTGGTATTTTGTCGTAAGTTTTGAGTCGTAAGTGTTTGTAAGTTTTTTTCGTTTCAAGGTACAGATATTTTTTCGAATGCACTCTAATTATATTAAATGCACATTTAAATTGTCCCCATTTCATTATTAAAATAATTACGGCAAGCTTGTCTGTGTCATTTTTGAGGACTCGTTCCAAATACAACTGTTTGATTTCTCGCTCTAGCCGAGACGGTAATCCAGGATACATTGTAGATCCACCAGATAACACAATATGCTTATACAATTCATTCCGCATATCAATATCAGCAGCCTGTTCAAACCAATATCGTTAAAACATACGATTTTCGTTAAAATATACTTCCATCAATGATTATAATAACCTGAATAGTGGAAAAGACTAGTTCAGCTATTCCTTGGCCTTCAACGTTAATGAGATGAGGTTGGAAAAGAGCTTCGGGCGCTTCAAATCTTTCTCCGCCAACTTTGATCACTCGACCGTCGGGTAACTGAAATATAAAAGATCGATAATGGCACTATTATAATAATCGAATTAGAATAGATAGAAATGAAATATATATTACCACGTATGGTTCTACAAGTACGGTCGTCTCCAAAGCGAGCTTCTGCTCTTGTTCTATGTTGTAGCCGATGTAGCATAATTTTTCTTTCATCATTCGGACCGTTTCAAAATCAGCAGAGTGGTTAAATGCATAACCACGGAGCAATAACAACTGGAAACACATTTTATGATTTATATTATACAGTAAAACCCCATTTTAATGTTCTTCGACGAAAAAAAATGTAATTAGAGGGAAAATGTAGAGTGAGGGTTACAAATATTATAAAGAAAAAATCATTTGTTATTAAAAAACAAGCGTATGATAGATTTTATTTTAAAAATCACTAAATGGCATATATTTTTGGATTTATTTAAGCTTGAATGTACTAAAATATAAGGGAATTTTGGGAATTGAATACAAATAGAGAATTTGAAGTACGTAAAAACAGCGTTTCAGTGTTTATAAAATTATAACAATTTTTTTATATTTATCAAATTCTTTAATTTCCAATGATCATGGAAATCGAACATGAATTTCACACCAAATCAATAAATCAATAAAATTTTATATTAATGCAAAAATAAATTTGTAAATGAAAAATCAAGATGTTTTTGATTAGATACAATTTTAACTGATAAAATTCTAGTTAAACTTAACTAAAATAGAAAAAAATACAACAATTTTATACACATAACAAACGTAGATAAGCAATGTACAATCTCTGAAAATTTTCAGTTAGTAAATCCTATTAACGACTTATCAAAGATAAGATTCACCCAATCATTAGCTAATCGAAAACAAAATGGCGTATAATGAGCATATTTACAATTATTTCATAAAGCAAATTGCACATAAGTCATGATAGTTTCATTAATGAATCGTATCTCGATATTACCTTGATTAAATAACGAGTTATATCCCTGCCAGCTATATCCAACCGTCTTGTCAGATGAGGTAGCGAAAACTCTTCATAAACCGGGCAAATGTGAGTCACGCCATCGCCTGGAACGTAAAAATCGCATTACAACGTCGATTAAATCGACGAAACGTCACAAAAAACTAAATACCCGAATCCACTACGACGCCCGACAACAATCCTTGAGCGTAAAGTGTTAATACTGCTTGAATAGCGATGTACGCGCTGTCGAATCCGTATTTTTCGAACATTGTCTATCCGGAAATATAAATAGGTGAATACGGAAAGTTTTTAATATGTCAAAAAAAAATCGGATATATACCTCAATCATTTTTTCCCTATTTTTAGTAGGATTCATCGGCGGCTCTGTGAGCAAAATTTTAGTCTCCGCCGGATTCACGTCCATTTTGCTCGGACCAAATGTGTAATCCCATACGTGACACATATCGTCCCAATTCCTCACAACCTGGACATATACAAAGTCATGTTTAAGTGCCAGTTTATTGAACGTATATCGATTTAAAATACAGTGGAAATTGTTCTACACGAGAACGCTTAACGTGAAAAATCAATAAACAAGAAACAATAAAGCAGTTCTGAAAAAATACTATTACATTCGCAACCAACTGAAACTTTGTTCTTTGTACCGGAGCTGATTTTTTTTTAATGATAAATTTTTCTTTTTACAAATCAAAAAAAAGTTGTCACGATAGTAAATCATAAAATAGGATATATATTCTTGGCAAAAAATTAAATGGACAGAATTTTAATCAAAAACGGTCAGAATAAAATAATAAATGGTCAGAATTTAATAACGAAACGGTCAAAATAGGTTAGGTCAGGCTAAGGTTCTTAATATTATTCTGACCATTTAATATAAATTCTGACAAATACAGTCGAAATTCTGACCGTTCAATATTTATTCTGACCATTGTCAAATAAATTTTGATAAATGGAATAATAATTCTAACCATTTAAATAGTAGCCTATATTCTTCAATTATATGACAGTCCAGGTGTATTTCAGTCCATGTGTATTTGGATAAGTCATGAATGCATATTGTTGGAGGTTGATTTGGATTGGACATGGATTGGATTGGATTGGAAATATACATGGACTGTGACATATACAAAAACACACAATTTAGATACGTAAGTAAATGAAAATCACAAATTTCCGTCAATTTCTGGACCGATCTGTCGCCAAAATTGCACAAATGCAATAAAATTATTTTAACACAAAAAAATATTTGACTCCCTTCAGTTTCACGTTAAACGTTTTCTGTTGTATTTTATAATAAACACATCGAATACTTTACCCCATTTTCCATCGGATAATTGACTTCGAGCATCGACCTCAATTTTGAAGCTTCATCCCCTACCATTAGATCCTGTTACAATTAAATCTGAATTTAATCGACCGTTGATTCAAATAAAATTCGGAAAGGTGTTAATCAATAAATAAAAAACTATCAGAAACATGCACAAAAAAAAAAAAAACAAATTGCGCATTCTATGACAGCATTGAAGCATGATTCGCACAAAATCAAAATTGTGTTATGGAAAACAAAACTAGCAAATGACGTATCCAAACTATTTTTTTTATATAAAAAAGGAATATTAATCTTGAACATAACATGATTCTCGTCGCTGTTAATCGATCGACGACGTGAAACGATCAAATAATAAAAGAAAGAAAAGTGTCTCAGGTACCAAAAGCATCGAAAATATAAAGACGGTCTAACAATCGCTCATTGTTTGATTTCACGACTTACCAATATCGGTTCTGTGGGACTTTCCTTTCGTTTGTTAGCGACACATGCAAATTAACAAAACTAATTAATAATGTTCTAAGAGAATTTACAAAAAATGTACAAACGACTGTGAGATTAGGAAATTTTTCATATACAGCAAACGGGACCTATCTGTATTTTAAAGTAATGTTAGAAATATCATTGAGTCGGGGCGATTTTCAAGGGTTAATACAAAATTTGATCAGATTTTTCATAAGCACATTCGATCATCAATTGCAAAAGAGTCAAAACAATATTAAATTATGAGAGTTCAACTTACTCCGACGCATAAATCCTGAAAATACAACAAAATTCATTTTATACATCATGATTGTCGATTTGTAGAAAAAATATATCACATATTTACTAAATTACGATAAGCACGAATATTATGCAAATTACGATTGAAGATTTTACTAATTATTATGCAGGTATTTTTTGACTTACGATGGAGACATATTTCTGAATTTTGGTCGTAAGTCTAATCCATACAAAATCAATAAATTTTATTTATATATTTTCTATGTTCTATACCAGTGCTCCGCAACCTTTTTTCTTCCATGGAATGTGAATTATGAACATGGTCATTTTTGTACCCCGCTTCTTATAGGAAAAGTTAAATTACCTATTTAAGAAACGTTAACTTTCATAAGATACTGACAATAGAAAAAGAACTTTTGTATGCAAAAATAAAATTGATTCTAGAAAATACTCAATAGTTTATTCATTGTGATAATATTTATTCATTGTGATAGGAAAAACAATTTAGTAGCTGTTTCAAGGCACACTGGGCCACAAAGGATTAAACCAACCGTCACCTAAACAAATTTTAACGATTTTGGAAATTTACATTGAAGAAATTTCAAGTCGGAGTCGGGGTCAGAATCAAAGTTAAAGACGGAATAAAAGTCTGAGCCGAAGCATAAGAAAAAAGTCTAATTCAGACTCGGAACCGGTAAATTTCAAAGCAAATATACAGCCCGTTTTCAAATGAGAAACATCATATCCATACGTCCCCCAAAAAAGAATCCTGGCCACAACCGCGGAGCATGAGTCCGCAACACTCAGTCGTATACCGCTAACGTGTTCTCCCGAAAATAAGACCCGGTCTTAAATTAATTTTGTAACCAGAAATCGTGCTAGGGTTTATTTTCGGGAAAAAAAAGTTCGTGCATACAATTTGTACTCCTCGTAGATACATGTGATATCACATTCAAAAATGGTTTAATTAATGAAAAAATCGCAGGGTCAGAAATCGAACAATATAAGTTTTATCAAAAATTTAACAGATCAAACTACATATAGTCAAAGAAATCAAGTTAAAAATACGTATTTGCACAAAATCTTAATTTCATATACAGAGCGCCGAATCAGAACCACTGTGATAACAGTCACAAGTACCACATTGTCGGACATTTCCTCGCTAGGTCTTATTTTCGGGTTAGAGCTTATTTACAAGATAGGATTGAAAAAATCCTTGAAATCATGATAGGGCTTATTTTCAGGTCCTATTAACACGGTATGTACTACTCAACAGTGCACAAATCCTAATTTCACGTACAGAGCACCGAATCAGAACCACTGTGATAACCAGTCACAAGTACCACATTGTCGAACATTTCCTCCCTAGGTCTTATTTTCGGGGTAGGGCTTATTCACGAGATAGAATAGAAAAAGTTCTATAAATCACGATAGGGCTTATTTTCAGGTCCTATTAACACGGTATGTACTACTCGATAGTGCAAAAACCCAATTTTTATACCTTAACGTCCACATCCCCAATCTTGTTCTCGGCCCTGATGATGGGCCTGCCCACCATCGACGGGAATATGTGGGCGGGAAAGTTGCTGCCGGCATATCCACACTTGACGAACTGAAACCGACAATCGGACACATAATCATACGCGAATCGCAAGAATATAATATGGTTGAATGGTGAATTACGCCTGTCCCGTTGTCGCACACGATCACCTTCCTCCCGCGGCTGTCCATCCTTGGCTTGGTTTGGCTAAGTTAGGCAAAGTCAAGGAAGGCAACTAATCTGCCGCACTGAGCCTCACTGAATGTTCGAGACGGCGCCGAATTGCGCTTTAAGGTCTCGCCGGTTCGTGCGTTCTTATTTAAATATTCTACAAATGAATCTCGTCTTTATTTGTTTAAGTATAGAGGTGTGAATGGTGTGCGCTGTTAGTGTCAAATGGCAACTTTTTAAGGTCGACTTTTGCGCGAATCGATAATCTGACACGCCTAGCGCTTGTTAGTCATCAGTTTGACCACCGGACGCTGTGTCTAATCTCAGTTCGATAGATTGTACAAGTGCGCGGTATGTTGTGGATTTTGAAAAAATAATGAGGGAATCGCGTTGAAATGTCGGGTTTTAGACGTTTGTCTGAACGATAATAGCACGTGCGACATTGGCACACACCGATAGTAGCGCACACGATGCTAAAACACCGGGCGTAGACGCAAATCCACGAAAATGGTTACCCCGTACACACATGCGATGTAGTTGGATTCTCATACCGATATACCGAATACCGCTGGATTCTCAGAAAAATTCTCAGATTTTTCTGAGAATCCATCAATCCATCCATTGTTACCAAACAATCGCGTGTGATCAAATCGCAAGTGTGCCCCTAGCCTTAAGTCACTGCATGTTTGATTGGAATATCAAAATCAAATGAAAAGTCCGGAGTAGGTACAGTAATCCCCCCCCCTATAATGTCAAGATAGGATCGACGTTATACGGGGGAAATCAGGAAATCAATAAAAGAAACATTTTCATTTTTCTTTTTTTATATTTTTACGATTTAGTTGTTTTTTTTTTTAAATATGTACATTCAAAAAATTTTCGCATTTAAATGCTTTTGAAAAAAATTACGTTATAAGAAGGACACCGTAGACGTTATAGGGGGGAATTATTGAATTTATGTGGAACTTTCTTTACAGTGATTTGTTCAATTTTTTCGGACCTCTTTCAATGGGATATTAATGATCCCAGAAAGGTAAATTTGGGTACCGTATAATAATTATGCTAACCATTTTAAAATTAAATACTGATCAAAAAGAATTTATTTACTGATAAAAAATAATTATTTACTGAATAAAAACGAATTATTTATTGATGGTTTATCATATTTTACTGATCATTTAGAATAAGTTACTGCTCACTTTTGGAATTGTAAACTGACCGATTAATTTGTTGCCCTATTTGATACATGTTTGAGATTACGAAATTTTTATTAAAAAAAGAACAGCGGCAAAATCATAGAAATAAGAAACCAAAAAATACTGACAACTCACTTTTGGACAAATTTTGGACTTTAGAGTCCCATTTTAGCAAAATTAATTTAAAACACAAAGCTATTATAGCTTGCCTATACCTTTAAATTCTAAAAATTAAAAATTTGTTACAATTTTTATTGAAATGAATACATTTAAATATTTTCATCTTTTAACATCTTAAATGCATAATTTGTCCGAAAATGTTTTATTTAACGTTTATAATACAAACAACAGCTTCGAAATACTGAAAAACAATGGCTACGAAAACGTTCATTCGAGCCATCAGTGTATTGAAATATAACCTAAAATTCTCATCAATCTGTCAAAGTAACGTGGAGGTGCAAAAATGAAGCATATTAAATTTCAAGAAAACATTGACGAAGATTCGTCTTATTCGACTTCGAAACGCACAGACAATGCCGAAGCCAACGAATTCATTGAAAAAATGGCAAGCGACGAGACCAAGAAATGGTATACGAACGTAAGTTTCGAAAAACTCATCGTTTTTAAAGTTGTGTATTTTTTATTCGAGTAATAATCGTTAAATCCCAACAGTTGCCAGAAGAACCGATAGACATTAAGCCGTTATCGGACGAAGAAGTCATAACTTTGAAAAAAGAAGCAAACAGTGTCATGCACGGAGAATCTTTAGCATATGAAACCAGTAAGTAAATATTTCATAGATTTATGCAAAATGATATTTTTTACGCATCAAATTCAACGTTGCATATTTATTTTATTAATTTTTCAATTTCTTTATGATTTCATATAAAAAAAATATATACAGATGTTTCAAAAGTCAAAGTAAAGTAAAGAAGTGATAGGTCATGTTATTTAAAACATTTTAAATCAAACATACTTTAGTTCAAAGTATCATAGTTTTCAAGTTATTATTATTATTTCAATTTTCAAGAAAAAAATCAAAATCTCGCACTTGTACACTAATGAAAGGTAACATGGTATGCAAATCTTATTTTTGTTTATCTATTGTCTATTCAATCCATAAATATGAATAAAAACATCGACATGAACACAAAACTATTTAAAATTCACGATTATTTATAAAAAAACTTGCCAAAGTAAACGAAAATTATTATTTTTTTTACTTTTTATTTAAAAAAAACGATATCTAAAGTATTCAAGTATTTTTTAAAACATCTCAGCTTAAAGCTCTTTCGATTTATATATGTCACAGTTCAAGTGTAAACTTTTGTTTGTTTACACTCATACTAGTTTGGGTATACCGAACTATCGATTTTAATTTGAATGTCAACTGTCAAATTTTACCTAAACATAATTGCGTCTAAATTCAAAACAGACGTCATAAGTATCATTCTTGGGTTAGGTTGGGTTAGCGTTTTAGCTTGAGTTATGAAAATGTGTTCAAAACAAACTCTCAAGTTCAAACTGACATGATGTGTAGACACTGCGTATTTCTCGATCATTAGTTGACATACCAATTTCCACCTTATTGATATTTAGCATAAGAGCGTTATCTGAGTGCAAACAACTTAAATTGTCGTACTACATTAACAATTGCACTAGTGCTGTTACAAGGTGTATAAACAGACTAGTTAGTTCGTGCATAAACAAAGTGGACGCTCAAACTGTAACATATATAAACCACCTCTAAACTTCCCCTAAATTTATTTCCTCATATTTTTCTTGACGAAATCGAAAAATTAAGAAAATAAATATGCAATGTTGAATAAAAAGTGCAAAAACTGTACAATTGCATTATTATTTCATTACAGAAATGAACCGCGGAGGATCTTCTGATCAGAAATGGGCTCGTTCTCTCCTTTCAAAAGGAGCGATGGCCGACAGAGTAGCTGCAGCAACAATCCTGATTCAGGTATCTTTCATTCTAATTTAAAATAATACATACATTCTAAATTCTCTAATACAATTATTTATTTTATCACAGGATAGTCCGATTCATCATTTAAGCACCCTTCGAAATCTCGTCTCTATGGTAAAACCTGCAAAGAAAAAAGACAGCTTGACGGTCATGGGTAATTTTTCAATATTTTTTCATTTTATTACATAACAACGTATATTTAAAATTTTCGTTGTTGATTACAGAAACATTATCGGAATTATTCCTATTCGATTTATTATTACCTGAAGCAAAATTACGTCCTTTTGAAAATAGACCTCTGAGTCAATTAGAAAAAATGAGTTCAGGAAATCGCGATCATAGAAGGAAAATTTTAATCAATTGGATATTCGAAGATCAACTCAAAGAAGTTTACGGAGGTATTTGATTCAATTTTGAGTTTGAATCGTAAATCCTTTTATTATATTGCATCAAAATTTCATATTTTTGTTACAGAATTCATAAAATGTTTGAATACTTTTGCCCACGACACAATAGAAGCGCATAAAGAAAAAGCTATCAGCACTATGTCGAAGTTATTAATGCATAATCCCGAACAAGAAAAGGTACTTGTATTTTACGCATCAATGTCTAAAGTTTTGAAGTATTTTTATCAATAAATATTGATATTTCACATTCGGAAAACAAATTATTATACTCAACGCTTTATTAATTAAAAACAAAAAGTAATCATTAAGTGCATTTCAGGTGCTTCTATCGAACGTTATTAATAAATTGGGCGATCCTTCGCAGAAAGTCGCCTCAAAAGTTATATATCATCTTTGTCAAGTTCTCTTCAATCATCCGAATATGAAAAAGGTCGTATTGGACGAAATCGAAAAAATGTTGTTCAGGTATTAAATGAAAACTATTCTTTTCATTGTTTTTCGTCAAATATTAACGTTTCAACTAATTCACAGGCCCAATATATCTCCGAAAGCTCAATATTACGGCGTATGTTTCCTCAATCAATTTTATTTGTCGAAAGACGATAATAAAGTGGCCGAAAATCTCGTCAGAGTTTATTTTTCGTTCTTCAAGGCGTCGATTAAAAAGGTATATTTTAATATTCAACAGTTTCGCTGTTTATTTTTCATGTATTTGACTTTTATGATACGTTTTACAGGGCGATATCGATTCGAGACTAATGAGCGCCATATTGACCGGCGTTAAACGCTGTCAGCCTTTTCTCGGACAGCAAAAGCTGGAAGAAATACAAACTCAAGCAGACGCTTTACATCGATTGGTTCATTTGGCCCGTTACAATATCTCTCTTCATGCTCTAGCGTTACTTTTCCAGATATCACCTTTAGCGAAACAACTGAGCGATAGGTATTTTTTATTTTCGTAAATTATCCAACAATTTAAATAAGATTTAATATCAATGATTGTATCATAAAAGTTAGTGTTATATTATATATATTTTTTTCGAAATGATTAAGCTATTTATTGTTTCCTAAAATAAAGATTCATCTCATTGCCTAAAATGATAAGTCTATATATATATTCGTGCCAGTTTATATAAATATAATTCTTTATAACGTCTTAAAACACGTTATAATCTACATGGACTAAAACACTAGTCCAAATATACATGGACTTAAACACCAGTCCAAATATACATGGACATAAACACCAGTCCAAATATACATGGACTGCAATGTACATGAACAAACGCAATAAAACTTTGTACTAAAACTACTTTGCATTAATTTTTTATTAGATATTACTGTGCTCTATACAAAAAGCTTGGTGATCCTGAAACTTTGACGACCACTCTTCCCGCTCTTATGATGAATCTTATTTACCGATCGATAAAAGCCGACAAGTGCAAAACGAGAGTTTTAGCGTTTTTAAAGCGTTTACTACAATTAGCTGCTATATCAGATGCTCCGAGAGCTTGCGCTTTTCTTTTGCTCATCGCTCGATTAGCTAGAAATCAAAAAATACCTATGAAATGGCTCGAAGAACCAGCCATCAAAGACGAAGTTTGTATTTTTATATTCGAATTAAAGCTTCGACTCCTTTTATGTATCCATTTGTTTATTTTCAGTCTTCGGTAAATGAAAACACACCAGAAAATATAGAGAATGAAAAAACATCAGAAAACACCGAAGCTAACGGTTCTGATGATAAAAATAAAAAATCCAAGAAAAAGAAATCCAAAAAACCTATTGCCGATATTCCTATTGAAAAAAAATCCATGTGGATCGGCGATAAAGCGGATTTATTAGACAATGACGACGAAGAAGTTTATCATGATGTGCCATTGGAAGAAGACGAAGAAGACCACAAAAAGAAACTCAAAAAAATTGTGACTAACAAAAAAACTAAATCGCAAGGATGGTTACATTTACCTAACGTCAAAGAAGAACCGAGTATAAAAAGGGAAGAAGGTGAAAACGATGAACCCGTTCCTAAAGTAAATAATACCGAAGAAGAAAAGAAACTGAAAATGCTCATCAAAAAAACCCAAAATGCAGAAAAAGTATTGATTTTTTCAATTATTTAATAATAATGAATATAAAAATATTTTATAATTGTTAATTTTTAGATTATTACTGAATACGATCCATTTCATCGAAACCCTGCATATTGCGGTGCGGAACATTCTGTGTTTTGTGAATTATCCGAATTGTCCAACCATTTTCATCCGACAGTTAGGTTGTTTGCTGAAAAAATATTAAACGGTAATTGTTTATACTTAAATTATATACATATTTGATTTTTCATATTAATTTTCATTCATTTTTAGGATCGTTTGTACAATATAGTGGTGATCCTCTCATTGATTTTTCAATTGCAAGATTCCTTGATCGTTTTGCTTTTAAAAACCCGAAAAAAGATCCCGCCAGCATTGGAGAATCAACAGAAAACGATCAACAAGTTAAAATTATCAAAGGTTCTCATCCGAAATTTGCTCAAAGGAAAAATTATTTAGCCGGAGGTTTGAGAAGTCTTCCCGTCAATTCTTCTGCTTATTTGAACGAAAGTTATGCTCGTATTCCAGTTGATGAACGATTTCTTTATGAGTAATAATTTATTGTTTACTACTCTTATTTTGAGTTTCACAATAGTATTTATATATATTTTGTTTTTTAAGTTATCTTCAAACACGTAAATCCGCTACTGAAGAAAATGACGATGCAGAATCTGATACAGATTCTATAAACAGTGAAGATTTCAATAATTATCTCGACAAATTATCAGGATCGAAGAATACTGGTGATGGTTAGTTATTGAAACTTATAATTATAATATTTACTTTTATAAGTAACGGAAAAAAATGCTTTTTTTTATTAATTTACTATTTAGAATTTAATAAAATTAACAATAAAATATTCTCGTTTATCAGATTCTGAAAATGAAGATGAGGTGGATTATATGAAGGACATATTGAGTAATAAAGGCAAAAGTAAAAAAGTTCAGGGAAAAAATATGGAAGATGGAGAATCTGACGAAGATGATATTGAAGGTGCAGAAGCCAGTGACGATAATATTGACGATGAAGAAGATAGTTTGATTGGTGAAGATGATGACAATGAAAATTTAGATGATATAGGTTCGTACATAACGTGAAAGTCTTTTAACACATTTGTTCGTTTATAATATTGATTGTTTTTATCAAATAAAGATGATGAAGACGAAGATTCTGAGCTGGATTTCTCCGAAGAAGATGTCAAAACAAAGAAAAGTAAAGGAAAGGAAATCGAATCAGGTACGTTAACATTGTAATTTTGTATAATCGACTATTTATATTACGTATATTGACAAAATATATTACAGATAATGAATCTGATATTAACTTTTCTGATGATGAAGACGACACTTTTGACGTGCCGAAAAAATCGAAATCCAAATCAAAAGGAAAGAAAGGTACGTCTTGCATAATAAAAATACAGTTTATTCTTATTCCTCTAACATATGAGCCGTTATGATACCATTTCTTATTTCAGGTTTAGAATCGATGTTTGCATCAGCTGAAGAATTTGCAGAACTTCTCGAAGAAACTGGTACGGTCAAAGGTCAAGGTACTAGTCAGGCTTTGTCGAATTCAGAAAATGCGCACGGAAAACAACTGGATTGGGAAACTAACAGAGACAGATGGGTGAAAGGATACAATAAAAAATCCAAAACGAATAACGGAACGGATTTTGAGAAGAAGAAATTCAAAGGAAAACCATTCAAAGGCGCTAAAAACTTCAACAAAACTCAAAATAAACGGAAATTTTCTGAAAAGAATACGTTTAATGCAAAACGTAAACGTTTTTAAAAAGCTGTAAATATTTATGATTGTATACTTTGATTTTTTATTAATAAATTTTTCAAAATATAATTTTTTTTATTGTTACTATATTTAATAAAACTGAAAATTTAATTCAGTCTTGTTTTATTTGTATTTCAAGCTAGTACTTGATTTGTATGACTGAATATGTTTAAAAATGTGTTTTGTGAAATGTAAAAAAGTTATATTCATATGTGGTATATTTTGAGGATTTATTCAAACACATTTTGTGGGTTGATAGCCGTATGTTTGAAATAGATAAAAATGTTTTTTTTTCTACAAAGATAACGTATCAATCTGTTATAAAGGTTTAATACTTTTTATGAATTCTTTGCATAAAATTTATTGATGATTTGATGAATAAATGATATATTTTTTAATCAAAAATAAAGTTAACTTTTATGCTAATGCCTGTTAAAGTTTCTAAATATTTTAGTGAAAAAATATACAGTTGATGTAACCGTTTAGTTTCGTAATCTATTTATCTTTTAACCTTTCCGTGGGTTATTTACTCAACATCATTTGTATTTATTCAGTCTATAAATACAACCTAACGTTCACTGAGCCGCCATTCTTGTGCCAGCCTTGACGAAATTCCAACTCTTGTATGTATCCACATTTCCTTTAAATAAATTAAAATCAATCGAAAAGATTTAAATTCAATAATACTGTACTCACACTTCGAAAACTTCAAATTTAAGTTAAGGGTGACCATTCATCTTGATTTTACTAGTTTTTACAAATTTTAAGAATAAGAAATAAAATATATCAATAATTGACAATAATTTATAATTAAATGTGGGCACTATACCCCATTGGGAAAGTAATTTGAATGTTTTTCAAGGAAATATGAACTCTTAAGTATTTTGTTAAAAAACGCATTTTTGAAAACATTATATTTGTTCGATATTAACCATTTAATTTTTTGTCTTCTTCAATATACTAATTTCGAATTTGATAAAAAATCATCAACCCTAGTTAGAACACAACTTTACCCAGCATCTCATTTCACAGACCAAAAAATTTCACAAATGAGTTGAAAACATCAGAGGTTGGCAGAAATGGAATCCGCTCAATTGGCGGGCGTTTGACATTCAAACGTCAACAGAGCGATAATAAAGTTTTGTCGAAAGACACACAGCCAATATGAATAATTAAAATGTCGAAAAGACCTCGCGATGATCTTTCCTGTCCTGTGAAGAGGCTCAAGCTCCAATCTGTGCCCGATCTGGACGATCCAATTCCATCTACATCTACAGGTTATTTCCAATCCAAATTCCTCAGTTATTGTTTATTATTAGTTGTACCGTTAATATTTATCTAATCGAATATTGGTCTAAAGATTTTTTTTTAAATTTGATATTTTTTTTTTGTGATTTTTAGGTTATAGACACATTTTTGATTAACAATATCAATGCACGTACAGTGGGAAATGTTTAATACGAATCGAATTCTTTTTCGTCTTAAAAGAATCTCATGTTAAACGTTATAGTATACATACATAGTAATCATTAATTCGGAAACGCTTAGTTGGAAAAATCAACTAATATGAAATAATATTGCAGTTTTAACAAAATTTACTATGTATATATATGCTATAAAGTTTAATATGAAATTCTTTCAGTGTCATTCTCATCAGTTTCGTGTTAAATGTTTTCAACTATATTTTGTTGAATGATTTTTCATTTTAAGCGTTTTGAACTATTTCCGCTGTATTTTATTTTAAAAAATGTATATTTGTTTGATATGTATAATACAACCGAGTATCTTTTTATGCTCTCTATACACTTCAAAGACTATCATGTGAAAAAATGTATGGCGAACGTATAAAAATTAAAGATATGTTCCATCAGTATATTCAGATGGAACTTCCATTCAAATATACTTCGTTAAAAATGTGCAATTCAGTGAAATTTCACCATATGAAATTTTAAAAAAATGTCAAAATTTCATTTAATAACTATAATTATATAATGGTTTAGAACTTACCATTTTGACATATTTTTTTAGATTTTTAAACCATGATAAATAAAAAATACAATTTAATAAAAATAACCGGTTCACTTTCATGGACTATGTTATTACGAAATAGTGTAAGAAGAGTTTTGAGTGTATAAAGATATATCATATTTGAAAAACTAACTTAATAGATTTTTCATAATTGAAATTATTTTACTTTGATTAGACTATATATTTTACAAATTTAAAAAATACATTTTTATTCTTTAAAGTCCTCAGATTATAAATCAAATCAAAACATTCAATATCTATATTTTCGAACCGAAAAACGTCCAATTTCATCGATTCTCAAGTCGGTTTTTATCTCTTATTTACTCTTAAACCCTCTTTTATATTTGTTGACTTTTCATCGGAAACTTTGCTTACATATCACACCTATATTTAAACTAACAATTTTTTTCCTAAAACCACACTATATTCTTAAAATTTCGACATCTAATAGTAAAAAAATACTTTTCAGAGCTAGACGAAGATGAAATACTCATGCTGGCGTCGCAAGCGGTGGAAAACGACGAAAGAGTCAACGCATTTACGAGTGACTCGTCATCGTTTTCATCGAAACATCAAAACCGCCAGAATTCGCAGAATGATGATATCTATAAATATTCAAACAATAATGCAAAACATAAAACTAACGTATTCAACTTATCTTCGAACGCTCGTTCACATAAAAAAAACTCTTCCGACGATTACGATTCGAAAAAAAATCAACGTGAAATAACCGACATGGACTTGATGTCGAATTCTTCCAAACTTTCGTCAAACGGACACTTCCTTGAAGTGTTTCGTGAAATGCAAGAAGAGAACAAAAAGTATCAAGTGCAGCAGAACGAGTTGTCTGAAAAGAACATCGTGAAGAACGGCGAAATTTCCATACTCAGGGCGCAACTCAAGAGTTGCCAAGTCGAAATCGCCAACGCCAAAACGGAGAAGGTCAAAAATTTCGAAAAATACCAAATGGAGTTTTCCGACAAGTTGAAGCAGATGAACTTCGAAGCGCAAAAGCAAAAGTCCGAATTGGATCTGAGGGTCGGTCGACGATCGTTTACGTTTTTTATAGTTTCTGTTATCTGACTTCTTTCTTGATATTTCACATTTTCAGATTATGGAAATCGCTCAATTGAAAGAAAAATGTAGATCTTTAGAATCTAGTCGTATCAAATTCGTCGAACCGTCGCCGATTACTGACAATTTCAAATGGCCAGGGTGAGATTCTTCATATTGACTGATATCAAATATCGGAGTCTTTTATTCATTCTACAATGACAAATTTTCAGATTGAGTCAACGATTTAATTCGTCTTTTAACAAACAAGACGGTCATCATTCTAAAATGATCACGACTAAAGAAATTTCTGTACAAACGTGGAACAAAAAAAAAGTTAAGCTCTATCCTATAAAAAGACCTGGTAAATACAACATTGATATTTTAATCATATGATATTTGATAGGCTACTATTTGAATGGTCAGAATTTAAATACGATTTTGGTCAGAATTTTTATCCCATTTATCAGAATTTATTTGACACTGTTCAGAATTTCAACTGAGTTTGTCAGAATTTATATTAAATTTTCAAAATAATATTAAGTACCCTAACCTAACCTTACCTATCCTGACCGTTTCGTTATTAAATTCTGACAATTTATTATTTTATTCTGACAATTCATCATATTATTCTGACAGTTTTTGATTAAAATTCTGACCATTTAATTTTTTTCCTTTTTTTAATATACGGTAACGACACCAGTGATTGACCATATACCTGTAGTTGACCATTTCTCAGAAACGCATAAAGATTAACGTTTTTTAAGATGATGATCTTTCAAAAAGGGTTTGATAGACAAGATGTAATAAACGGTTAATCTATTGCAAGATTATAGCCTTAAAAACCTTAATTTTTACGTTTTTCTGAGAAGTAATCAACCACTGGTATCGTTGCTTTAATACTTTCATAATTTTCAGATTATCCTCTGAAAACGGCAATCGATAATTGCATATTCAATTGCACTAAATTGGAAAACCCCATTTTCTTTTCGTCTAACGAGACCACTCAATTGATCGGGCATTTCAATTTTTTGCTGATGCGAGAGAAAATACTCAGCAATTTGAACGGTTCGAGCAAATCGATTAACACAAAAGGGGTGGAATATAATATTAAACTCGATTACGTGTACGGAGATTTGTCGTCGCTCATGAATACTCCATCGGAAGAACTCGGAAATGAAGAGAGTGCATTTCACGGACTTAAGGTTTTAAATTTTTCGAGTTTCTAGTGATTTCGTTTGGAAAACTGATTATATTCATTTTGTTTATCAGATAGCGCTTCTTACTAAAGAGTTTTTATTGAAGTCTCTCGACCAACTCCAAAACTTATCGGATAAAACTTCGATGAGAGTTTTGAAGGAAATGGACGTTAAGTATTTCGAATCATCAGAAACAGGCTGTGATTTATTGACAGAAAAAAATTATTTTGATGAAAGGTAATTGTCAATTGCATAATAATCAAATTTATATTTGAAATAGTTGATGAAATATTTTAATATTTACAGTGCATGGTTTAAAGACGAACAATGTATTGATTCAAGACGATTATTAGCCGTACTAGCCATAATTTGCCGATACATAAAACCGCTAGCCGATTTCGTTTTAGGAACTGAAACTATCGAAATATCCAAATCCGATATGATAATTGACTTCAAAAAGAATCTTTATTATTTATCCAAATACTGCGAAAACAAATCAATAGGAGAATGCATATTTTTAGACATCATTTTAGAAATATTAAGAGTGATTTCGAAAATAGTATGTTTATTTACAAAACAAATTCAATACCTAGACGTTTGCCTAAATGACATTAGCACACACGACACTACCACAAATGACACTATAGCATCGAATATAGAACCCGACATGAAATTTTTCGAAATAGTATGATTAAAATAAATTATAAACCATTAATTGGATCATTGAACCTTCACATAGTCCTTCAATTGTCTTAAAACATATTGTATGTGCTACTGTCAGTGTGTGCCAGTGTCATGTGTGCTATTACCGTTTGGGAAAAATATCTGATTGCTAAAATTTTATATGAATCGACTCGATAATTTTCAGAGATGTTCTCATTTATTAACCGGGTTATTATCGTCGATTTGTTTCCTTGTGGATTCTGCGTTGAAGAATTGTACCGATTTGACCGACGATGATAAAGTATGCGCCGTGACGAAAGAAATGCTCACGTTGAGGCCGCACATAGCCGTGATCGAAAGTATGATGAAGATGTTGGTGGCGGTAGAAAATATGAATTTCCTCCAATTGTTGTGCAATAATACAGACAGAGGCAATTTGAAATATGACTTTTCTGAAGGCGTCGCGGTTTATAACGAAGGTATTGAATAAAATCGGAATTATTTTGATTTGGTAAAAGTCGCTTACCGCCCATGAACGTACCTACCTCCCAAGCGGTGAAATGCATACATATACAAATCCAGTTATAAGTTTTAAGTTAGTACCCTGCATTCACGCACACGTTCGCATCCAAGTTATGACGTTAAACATCAGTTGATTATTTCTATACGAAATAGAACCCAACCTAACCTAACCTAATCTAACTAATGAAATTGGGTTTTGTGTTGATGGATTAATCGTGGTGTTGAATACTCTAATGATACTGCTTCTATACCTGTACAAAAAGTTTTGTACGACCAGCTGTCAAACAGCGAATGAGTATAGGTGCATGTACTTGTATAAACGTAATGCCGGGCGCCAACTTAAAAACTAGGCTCACTAATCTCTGTATGTGGAGGTGCATGTATGTGTATAAACGCGTTTCAACACTTGGGAGGTTGGTACTTTCATGGGTGGTAAGCGACTTTTGCCATTGATGTTTTCATATTGAAACTTTCAGATACTTGTTCTTTGCAAATTTTATGCAACATACTCGAAACGTGGTCCACGCATTTTGTGGGAATAAGTCATATAAGTTCTTTGATCTCGATCACTGATAATTTGTTGAAACTTAACGGGCACGGAGAGTCTGTCGTCAGCTGGAATATAACAAGTCTTCATTGCAAGTTTGAAATTTTTTTTCTTCAATCCATATATAATTTACGAATGATCTTTTTTATACGAATTTAACTTTTAGATGTTTATGTTTGACCCGATTAACTCGTTGCGTTTGGGTTTATCTCCGTCGTTGTGCATCATTATGTGATCAACACTTCGAAAATATTAAAGGTAATAATAAATTCTTGTGTTGGATGCCGATATTTGGATATTATTCAAAAATATACTTATAGTTGTTTTATAAAATATACCCAAGTCTCTTTTTACATAGAAAATACCTTCCAGAAACTACTGTGTTAAAAAAATTATAATAATTAAAGATAGTTTTTATCAGTATATTCTAATGGAACATTATACATATTTTTAAAATTTTTATTGTATTTAAGTGAAAAAAATAGTGTAAAAATAATAATCTGTTCTTTTTCTTGAACTATATGATTGCGAAACGGTTTAAAAAGGGTTTTGGTTGTATTATAAATTCGAATATGTAAATTGACAATTAATTAGAATTGCCCGTTAAAAACTGCGACATTCTAATTTTCAGACGTTAACGTCCTCAGAAGACTTTGTTCCACTCTCAGAGCTGGTATAATGCTTTTGCACTTTTGCATATTGAAAGATATAGAGTTTCTGTCTCGGCTCAAAGATTACGAAGGACATTGTCAGATATTTGTATCGATTTGCAGTAAACTTTCCGACAAACTCAAACTTCACGTTGTTCATAGTAATGTATTATTTTTTACGTATTTTATTTATAAATTTCCGATTTTTTATTTATATTTTTTTTTGTATATATCAGAAGAGGCGCTGGTCGGTGCGAAAAACAGCATGACCTTCGTTCTCGGCAATATTGAAGAACCTTTGGCTGAAGATATTTGGGAACAATGCTTCGAGCAGTTTTCTATCGCTGATTGAAATTATGAATTATTTTCTAATATTATTTATTTTTGGTAAAATATTAATGAAGTTTTATATGTAATAATAATTCAGCGAATATTTAAATTTTTGTCTTCGAAAGGAATGGGAATATTGGGATATTCCAAAAACCAGGGTTGTAATACGATCTTCGTTTGTGACATCGTAAAGTGAATTTACTGAGCTTTTGAAGACTCGTATTTCTGCGTCAAATCTTTCATCCAATTTAAAATTTTGACCTAAACAATCATTCCATATTAGTTTTAAGGATTCAATTTACTAAATGTAATATCTGTGTTACTTTCAATCGGGTTTACCCCAAATTGCCTTAACACTATTAAAATACGTAATACGTGTTCGAGGTATCGATCAAAGCAATGAAAATTCTAATGCATTTAGCCAATCTGTAACTATTCAGTTATTTATGATTGTATAACTATTCAGTTATTTATGATTGTATAACTATTCAGTTATTTATGATTGTGAATATATTTCACTTTGATAAATTTTGGCTTAAATGTTAATTTTATGCTATAGATTGCAATTTAAAAATTCGTCAACGACAATGCTTCTAATTCCGTAATGTTATTAGTATGTCAATATTTCATTTAATGATTTTGTTGAAAAGAGATTTTTTTTTCACAAATTTTTATTCGTTTCGAAATGTTAAATTCTGAGTGAGAAATTGTCTTATCGGGTTTCTGTTCATCAAAAGTTTATAAATTGTCTTTTGTAATCAGTGATATTTTCGAAACGCTATATTTATTATTTATTTGGCTCCAACCAAACATTATAAAAAACATCAAGTATATTCACAGAAGCATAGTCTTAATGTTTATTACAGTTTGTAAAACAATTGTTTCGTTTGAGTATACTTTTAAAAGTTCAGTTTAAATGTTATAAACAAACATCAATTTAATATTTCAATGCTAACTTTGAATTATACAATTTTAGTGAAAAATTCTTTTGAAAATACATCGTCATTGATTATAGATAATCTATATATCATGTACATATATATAAAAGAATAAAATATTAAACGAAAAACTTATTTATTTTCTTAAATATATAGTATATAATACATTTAAAACTTTACATCAAATACAAAGACTTGAATATACACATTTACCACATTATACATATTCAAAATACACAAGAAAAGAAGTTGGAATGGAAAAGAATTAAGGCTCCGGGATTATCATCTTACTGATCGGGATGGGATCTGCTGATGGCACGTGGAAGAAACACAACATAAAGCCTGCAGCGAGCAAGAAATGGAAGCCGAGAATGCACGCCATCAATATTAGGGAATGCTTGGACCTTTTCAAAGCCGGCATCAATAAATAAACCAGGACGAGGCCGGAAACGAGCGCAGCCATCAGCACGAGGAGCCATTGCAGCCACGAGACTTGTATCGTCCATAATACGGAGACCGGAATGTATATGAAAAGGGAATATCCATATAGACAAAACAGCGCCATCATGCTAGGAGATGTCGATGAATTCTGAAAAAAAAAAAAACAGTCATTTATTGCAGGGGTATGTAACCTTTTATCTTTCGGTGGCACAAAAGCGATATTTCATATCGTAAGATATCGTCAGTGATCAAAGTAAGCATATTTTTTAGGATTTAAAATAGATGTTTTACGAAAACGAATAAAAATTTGGCAAAAAATCAAATGGTCAGAATAAAATGATGAATTGTCGAAATAAAATAATAAATGGTCAGAATTTAATAACGTAACGGTCAGAATAAAATCAGGTTAGGGTTCTTAATATTATTCTGTCCATTTAATATAAATTCTGATAAATGAGATAAAAATTCTGATCAAAATCGTATTCGAAAGGTATTCTTGGTTTCTTTTGATTACGAAAATTATGTTTCTTCTTCGCAAACATTTTTATTCAAACAATAATCACTTTATAATTTTACGAAAACGACAGGACGAAACGCAAAGCACGAAAAAGAAAGGACTGTCCCAACCAAAATTGAATATTTGGTCACTTTAATACACACAAAAAATAAAAATATTAATAAAAACGTACATTTCTATATAGAAATTACATACATTTTATAATATAAGCAATTTTTTTTCCTCATATTTGAAAAACGCACACTTCAAATCGCATCACAATAGTTGCCGAGCACTGATTTATAAAAACTAAACATAAATGATGAATAATCAAAAATATATAAACAGTAACGGCGAAACCCCGCCAGTTCGAGTAGCGTAGCTAAAACCATAAAGCACTACAGATAGATCGGTAGAAGAGTTAACGCGACGGCATTGTTTGGACAATTTTGCTAGTAACTCGACACACCATACTTCATGTTTTTGACGAGATAAGTCGAATTTTCTCAGCATAACGAATACTTACTTCGTCGGCCATTTCTATCGAGCTCTCCGACGCAGTCCATTTGAGAGCGCCCCATAAGCACAAAGGTACGATGCACGTGTAGCAAAATATGGCAGTGGCTGCGTACGATACTAGGTGGAAGTCGTATTTCCAGTGGTAAGCGACGTTCGCATGCTGTAAATAGTTTGCCAAGTTTCCGCTGATCGCTATAGTGAATATCTGAAAGTTAATTCAAACGTTTAACGTCTCTAAAGTCTCAAATGTAGAGGGATAGTTAATCGTGATATGTACCAGAGTGGTGGATATCCAAAACGGCCCGTATAGGTCCGGTTTTAGGCTAATTGTTTGATCAAAATAAGACGGAGACGCCCTGTTCGGGATCATAGATGATAATATTCTTTGTAAGACGTCGTCTGTGTTGACATCGAAATATTTTTGATAATACTTGATTGACCAAAAGTTGCGGGCCTTTTCGTTTTCGACTGAAAAATTAAATGATTAGTAATAAAGAAATTTAATTTAACCGAAACATTTTGATATTTTTCGATAGCTTGCGATATTTTCGACAGATTGAATCCAAGGCTGGCACTAAATTTAATAGAAAAATTTGTAAAGTACCTCTTTGCAAAACCTATCACACTAAACTCAGTTATTAATTTTATCGTGTTGTACTCATTTAATTGTGTTGTGTAATTTTTTTTAAATTATTCAGTATTTGATATTTGAACTATAATATTTTGCAGCAGCCCTAGTGAAAATAATGTTTTTTTTTTTGTCGAATCGATTGCAACTCATCGATTATGTAAGTTAAAAATTTAAAAATAATTTATTAGAAAAAGCAGTTTTTTTTTTATTGAAAATGGCTGGCATTGGGCGGGGCGATTTTTGCTATTGTCCGGCAATGAAGTGATTAATATCTCCAAGTGACAAATGTCTCTTACAATTATTTACAGCCGAGCCCCTCAAATGTAAACAGTAACGACAGAAATTTATGTAACATCTACGGAAAGGACATTGTCAAGGACAGTACAGGTAGTCCTGGACTTACGACGGTTCGACTTACGACGGTTCGCACTTACGACCGAAAAAAATAATATAATATATTTTTTAATTAATTATTTTTTTTAAATT